>CP113329.1:1200000-1548506 GCA_039634435.1 Ascochyta pisi | reverse complement strand
ACCCTAACCCTAACCCTAACCCTAACCCTAACCCTAACCCTAACCCTAACCCTAACCCTAACCCTAACCCTAACCCTAAACCCTAACCCTAAGGCTAGGATTTTAAGGAATTAGGTGTAGGCTAGCTATAGGTTAGTTTATAGGTTAGGCACTATAGGCATACTACTTATCTATTCCTATTAATCTTATTTTGCTTATTGTGATGCACTTTCTAGCTGTAGTTGTAGTTCCTCTAACGCGCTTATAGCTTTGTAGTTATTTTTAGCAGTTATTACGTTGTTGTCTAGTTACAGAGTGTGCTTGTTAGTTGCTATTAGTTAAGGAGAGACTGTTAGAAGTAAACTAACATAATTAGGTTCTTTAACGCAGAAGAACTAGGTTACGCTAAGTTGTGCTGCCTCTTTAGAGACAGCAATAAAGAATCTTTAGCTGCAGACTATAAATATCTAGTTAAGATACTACTTATTAGCTAAAGTTGTATTAGCATCTTTAGTAGAAGAAAGTAAGTGTATCTTACAAAGGTAGCCCTTTATATTAGATGCTGCAGAAGTACTAGTTGTAATATAGAAGTAGTGCTTGCATTAGTAGCATCTTTTATAGAGCTTAAGGGTTAGGAATGCCTTATAAGTCCTAGCAGCTGCTATAATAAAGTCTATGTACTTCTTCTTAACATTCTGTTGCAGTATTATGTTGTCTACATGCTACTGCAACGCATGCTACTCTCTTAGTGTTACCTTGTGCTAGTAAAGTTCTTGTAGGTGTGTAAGTACTTTGCTAAGAGGTATAGCGTATTTGTATAGAGTGTAGGCAAAGTAACTATATTCTTTATAAAATTTTATAATAGTAGGGTATTTTATAATAATAGTAATAATAATAACTATTGTGCTAGGTAAAGGGAGTGTTAATAGTAGCATTTCCTCCCTCTTGTAGGTTAGAAATAAGGGGCTACTCCTGTTAGGAATAGTTATTGCAGAATTAAGTTAATCTACAACTTAAAGCGCATTAACACTTAGGATTATAGCATATAATGCAATTAATATTAATTACATAACTTATTTTATATAGCTATAACAACCCTTTATATTTAGCTAGAGGTAGTAGTTAGAAGTAATAATATTACTAACTTTATTCTATATGCCTCTGCTTAAATAGTAACGCTTTCTAGTTTCTACACAATGTTACCTTATTAGGCAGAGTTACTACACGCATTTGTATTATCTACACTAGAGGACGCATTGCGATAGGTATACGCGTGTGTGCAGAAACTACAGATAATTTAATTTATAAAGAGCATCTATATGCAGATTAAAAGCAAGATTAAAGACTCTTGTGTTAACAATGAAGACAGGTCTATAGAAGAGGTAGAAGAAGAGAATAACTTAAAATAAAAGCAAGAGAACAAGAAATGTTTGCTAATAAGATCTCTATATAACAAGGCTGTAAGTAACAACAACAGCGCATAACACATAGCAGGAAAAGTTACACAGAAAAGGTTACTAGGCCTAAGACTATAATAAGAAAGTAATAACAATATATAGAGTTTATTTTATAACTTCTAAAGATAAGTAGTAATTTAGTTACTAGTATAATTGTTAAGGCAGCTGTAGTAGGTGCAAGGGATTATATTCATAATTAGTAAACAGTCTTAAAAGTGTAGCAATTGCAATATAAGGATAGAAAATTTTTTTTTTTAGAAAGTAGTATATAAATACTAAATAGGACAAGTGTTAACCTAACACAGAACAATTACAAAGCTAATTTAATGTAAACATTAAATATAAGCCTCTCCTAGGTGTCTAAATCCTAGGTAATCCTTACTTATTTAGAAGCACTTAAGTTTAAAAGCCTATTCTTAGCTGCACAAAAGAGTTAGGCTGTTAGGATTATAAAAGACATAAGACATTAATAGATTATAGCAGAAATGTACACAGAGTAAAAATCCTTAGAAGAGCTAGTTAGGCATTAAGTAGCTCTATCTAGTAGCAGGGGCTGTAGTTTTACTTTAGTAGCAAAGGAACAGTTGTTTAGATTAGTATATAAATAGGCAAATAGTTAGAAGAGTACAAGAGAAGCATATCTAGTTAAGTAGAGAGAGTTTAGTTGTTAGCTTAATTATAGTAAGAGATAGGCTACTCTTAAATAGAGATTTAGAATTAGAATATTTACATTGTTGCTAAGGCAGAACATTTCTAACACTTACATTAAGCGAACTTTAACTATAGTTTTGTTTAATTAATAGGTAGACATAGTAGAAAGTTTTAACAACAATGCTAAGGCAATAGCAAAGCAAGTAGAGAGCTTATACACTATATATATAAGAGAGGAAGAACTGCTACTAATTTTGTGATTAGAGGATATAACCTTAGACAAGTTGCAAGATTGTAATCTGTTATTAGCATTTACAGAGCTGCAAATTACACAAAGGGCAATTAAGATTAAGAAGAATAATACAATAGTGCCTAGAACAACCTACAGTTTATAAAACTAATAGATTTAAATAAAGTTTAATATACATAGTGTAGTTAAATTAGTACTTTAGAAATATGTTACGTGAATTTCCTAATATAGTCTTATCTACAGCAGGCCTACATATAGGCATAGAAGATAAGAGAGGTTAGAGAAACTCTAGGTTTAAAATAGAAATAGCTAAGAGAGCTATAATTTACAACCTGTCTTATAATTTACAACTATAATTTGCAACCTGCTTTACAATTTGCAACTATAATTTGCAACCTGCCTTACAATTCGCAACTACAATTTACAACCTGCCTTATAATTCGCAACTATAATTTACAACCTGCCTTATAATTTGCAACTACAATTCACAACCTGCCTTATAATTTGTAACTACAATTTATAACCTACTTTACAATTTGCGACTATAATTTACAACCTGCCTTACAATTTGCTACAATTTGTAACCTGCCTCACAATTCGCGACTACAATTTACAACCCTAACCTAGTAAATTGTATAGTAGGGGGGTTAGGGAAACTCTAGGTTTTTCTTTTTTAGATTAGCGTTACTTGTGCACGTACTAGCTTAGCGACGATTTAGGTCATAAATCTCTAAACCCAATATGTATAGCAGCTTACTACTAATACTAATTAGGATAATACAGCTCTAATTACTATGTTCTAACAGGGATTAAAGCCTAAGGTTATAGAAGAACCTATACGCACTAGCGCAAGCACAGAAACCCTTAATAAGCTTATTAATACTGCAATTAACATTAATGTACAACTCTATAAACTTTAGTAAGAGCTTTAAGACAACTTATAAGCTTCTACTACTGCTATCGCTACTAACAAACTACTACTAAGGAACTAGTAGTACAACAACCTAAACTAAGAACAACAAGGAGGCTATAATTAGCTAAACACTAGTTACTATATTTACAGCAACACTTAGAGTAGATACTATAGACCTAAAGCAATAGACCTCTCTAACCTTAACAAAGAACTACCTAAGCAATAGAATAAGAAGCCTAGTGTTAGGACTAGACTCTGCCTACCTAGCTATAGCAGCTAAAAAGGTACGAATAATTACTCTAATAGTAATAACGTGGCTTAAATAGTACTTATTAGCTTCTTGCCGCTTCACTCGTGACACCTAGAGGGAGCAAGCAATTAAGAGGTAGTAAGAACTGCTATAACTATAGCAAACCAGGCTACTTTGCTAGAGACTACTAAATAAACACAGTTTACTGCTAGTTAAATGTACTTACCTGTGATCACAACAACACAGAAGCTAGTAAATAGGAAATTCTTACTAATAATATAGAACAACTACTAGAAGACCTAGAGTTTAGTCTAGAGAATAATAACAACTATATTATACCTCTAAGTTATGTAGCAACACCTTATTAGAACGCCTAGACAGGCAAAGAGACAGAGTACTACTCTAACAACAATTAGTAATACTACGCAGTAGAATACAAGAGGACCTAGAGCAGCGTCTAGATAGGTAAGAAGCACAATAGGCTCTTCTATAAGCAAGAAACGCGTTACTTTACCCCTAATAGTAGAGAATTAATAGTTATAGAAGTAAAACCTAAAAGTGTAAAGAAGAACAACATGCTTAACAACATTATAGCCTATAAGAAGATAGAGGACTACTAGTAGAAAATAAACAACCTGCTAGACACTTTAGAACAAACGCTTAGCTAGATTACTAAAGTAACACGCAAACAAGAACGCTTAGCTTAGCAATAATAAAAATAAGAGGACAAAGAGGCCTATTGCTAAATATATTAGAAACTTATTAGTTCTATTAAAGGACCTAAGATAGCAAAAATAATACTAGAACTCTAAATACTTGTTTACTAGTTCTAAAAGGAGATTAACAATAGCAAACAATTCGCTAATAACCTAGAAGCAGCTAAAGACTAGCTTTAGACTAAGTAAGAAACACAACTTAGCCTAGAACAAATACAAAAGTAGAAAGAAGAGCTACTACTAATTAGTACACAACTATAGTACATCCTAGATTACTAAAACTTAAAATATAGAAACCTTATGTAGATAGTATACTCTAAGAATAGATACATAATCTACTATAATAAGAAGCTTAGTGCAGAATAGTTTCTAGCATAATAAGGCCTCTGTTGCAACTAATAGTACTAGTGTTACAACAACCTGTGTAAACTTTATCTTATTAACAAGCGCTAGAAAATACACTTTCCTAGAATAGATAACCTATAGGCTACAATACAAATGCAGCTAGTAGTTAATAGAAACTGCTACAACGTGCTCTAGCAGAACTGCCTTAACATAGACTGCAACAAGCACTACACTACTAAGGAATAGAAAGGGTTTAGTAATAAGGGGAATTTTTTAGGCTAGCGCCTACGAGCCCTAGATATTAATCTGTTAATAGTATTAGGAACAATTACCTTATTAAGCTACCTATTAAACTAAATAGGGTAGCCTTAACAGCAATCTTAGACTTAGGAGCACAAGCAAGTTATATATTCTAAACAGCAGCATAGCAAGCTAGACTTAGGCTATACTATAAGGAACACACTTACTTGCTCTAAGTAGCTAATAGAGAAGTAATGCTAGACAAACTACTTATTGTGTATAAAGTAATAGCAGCACCTCTATAGATGTAGGGGCACTATAAGGAAATAAACCTAGACGTCTTTGCAAATGCCATGTACAACATTATACTAGGACTTCTCTAGTTATATAAGCACAACCTAAAGATAGACTAGGCATAAGAAAGACTATTATTAAAAGCATGTAAATATAGCACTAATGTATCTACGCCTATACAGCGCACACAGTAGCTAGTAAATAAGAAGAAGATTAACAACGTCTCTTTAATATATAAGATATGCTAAGATAGAGTAGTTAACTCTACAGATACTAAACGCCCTATAGATTACAAAGTAAGAGTTAAGGAGAAGAAGAGTGCACCTTCTGCTATCTCTAATGTATACTAACAGTACGCAGAGATGTTTAGAGAAGAGCTTATAGCAAAAGCCCTACCTAAGCATAAACTCTAGAATTACAAGATTAAGCTCTAAAAAGGAAAGACACTAACTTTTAGGCCACTATATTAGCTATTAGAAAAGAAACTAAAAGTACTTTGCGAGTACATTAAAGAGAACCTTAAGAAGGGATATATTAGAAGATTAGAATTACTTATAAGGTACCTAATTATGTTTATTCTTAAGAAGGATAGTAAGCTATAACCTTGCATTAACTTTAAAAAGCTTAATAAAATTACTATTAAGAACTGCTACCTACTCCTAAACAATACAGAGTTATAGGACTAGCTAGCAGAAGCTTAGTACTTTACAGCGTTGAACCTACAAGGCGCGTACAGCCTTATACACATAAAGAAAAGAAAAGAATAGAAAATAGCATTTAGAACATAATATAGACTCTACAAGTACTTAGTTATGCTATTTAGTCTAACAAACGCACTAGCAACGTGCTAGGAGTTAATTAACAACGTCCTAAGAGCACATCTTAACAGAAATGTAGTAGCGTACCTAGATAATATTCTAGTGTACTTAAAGACACTAGAAGGGCACACGCAACACGTTATAGAAGTACTAGAATGCCTAAAGCAAGCAGACCTATAGCTTAAACCTAAAAAGTGCAAATAGCATAAGGAGGAAGTTAAATTCCTAGAGTACATTATAGGACAATACAGAGTTAAAATTAGTCTAACAAAGATAGAAGTAGTTAAGTTATAGCTAATACTAAAAATAGTAAAACAAATCTAAGAGTTCTTAGGATTTGTTAACTTTAACTAACACTTTATTAGGGACTACTCTAAGATTGCAATCCTGCTAATAAAGCTCACGCAGAAGGTTACACTATTTAAGTAGAGAAAAGAATAAAATAATATATTTAAGGCACTTAAGTAAGCCTGTATTGTACCTTCTATGTTAATTATGTTTTGTAGCAGCAAACTAATGCGCATAGAGACTATTACCTTAGATCTTACATTAGGCGCATGTATTACACAAGAAAAGAATAGACTATAGCACTCTATTACATACTACTTACGCAAGTTCTTAGGACTAAAAGAATACTACAATATGCACAACAAAGAGTTACTTGTAATTATATTAGCTCTAGAATATTAGCGACTATATGCAGGAAGCTGCTTAGAACTTACTATCTACACTAACTACAAGAACCTAGTATACTTTACTACTTCTAAGGTCTTAAACTAACAACAAGTACAATAGTCTAAGATGCTTAGATAATACAAGTTTAAGATATTATATACACTAGAAAAGGACAATAGTAGAGCTAACGCACTTAGTTAACAATACAACCTTGCTAGAGAAAAAACAATTAACTAGTTTACAGTGTTAGGAATTAATAATAATAGATTACTAGGACTATCGCAGCAGATTAACAATATAATATAGATTAAAATTAACTAGCGCATTATATTAGAAGCACTAGAGGAACTTTAGAATAAAATTATAGCTAATTACTATAAAAACCTACTATACAAACACCCTAGAATTGCACATACAATAGAACTTATTTAACAACACTATAAGTTTAGCAATATAGAGGATAAGGTTACTAAATACATTAAGAACTGTGTTAACTGTTAGTAAAAGAAACATAGTACACACGCAAAATATAGAGAAATGCAGGCAATAAAGCTACTAACAGCACTCTAAACAAACATTATAATAGATTTTATTACATAGCTGCCTATTATAAGAGACCCTGTTAGTAGATATAACTACAACTTAATCTTTGTTATAGTTGACAGATTTACAAAGTACGCTAAAATAATACTATTTTAACATAGTTATAGTATAGAGCAGCTTGCACAAGTGTTTCTAGATTAACACATAAGGCATTACAGCATACTAAAATTAATTATTAGTAATTAAGACAAGCTCTTTACGTTAAATTATTAGACTACGCTCTTAGCAGCTATTAGTACTAAGAAGAAGCTTTCTACAGCCTATTATCTACAGACAGATAGACAGACTAAAAGAATAAATTAGACTATAGAAACCTACCTATAGATATACAGCAACTAGCAGTAAGACAACTAGGTTTTGCTGTTACCTATAGCACAGATTGCCTACAACAATATATTGTTAGAAGCAATAGAAGAATTACTGTTCTTCCTAAATTATAATATGCACTTAAATCTCTTTACTAGAAGTCTAGACACGCTAATTCAGACTAAATTAGCAATATCCTTAGTAGCAAGACTAAAGGAAGTACACAAGAAAGCTCTAGGAAATATTAGCAAAGCTTAAGAATAAGCAATCTCATATATTAACTAGAAAAGAAAAACAGCACCTTAGCTAAAAGAGAGGGATAAAGTCTTTCTCCTTACAAAAAACCTTTGCACACAAAGACTAACAAAAAAACTAGACTATATTAAAGTTAGGCCGTTTTTTATTTCTAAGCAGATAAGCCTAGTTAACTACAGACTTAATCTACTTAAGGATGCAAAAATCTACCTAGTGTCCTACATATCTCTATTATGTAAAGAAAGTAGGGGGAAAGGGAGGACAGACTACTTTCTTCCCTAATCTAGAAGACCTAGACTAACTAGACTAGGTAATTCTAAGATAGGAAGCGTATAGCCTAAAGAGGCAAGAGGAGTAAATATAGTAATAATAAGATAATAGAATAGACAAGTTATTATATTAAATGCTAGGTATAGAACAAAGAGAAGGGGAAAGTAGGTAGTATTTATACTCTACTTCTCTTCTTTCTATTACAAATCAGAAGGATCTAGAATAGTTATTACTAATAGATGCTTAGAAATCCAAATTAGATCTCTAAGCAGATTGCGTAGGCAATTACGCAATCTATAAGCAGATTACGTAGGCAATTACGCAATCTATAAGCAGATTACGTAGGCAATTACGCAACCTACTAACAGATTACGTAGGTGTACACGTAACCTACTAGTAAAGGCAACGTGTCCTTAAGCTATTTATAGTAAGAAAGCTAACTCTAGATCTAGTAAAGCTATTGCTATAATAAGCACAGCTTTTTAACACTCTCTAGTTAGGCATTCTCTAGATAGGACTTTACTAGATTAGGTAAGAGCTAAACCTAATTAGGAAAGTACCTGTATTTAGGCCTAATATATATATTTTTAGGCTAAATAGCTTAAGTTGCCTTTTTAGGTAACAACTATCCCTAAAAAGGAAACTATCTAATAAAGATTATAAGAAGAAAGTCTTATAACTTTACATATTAGAACCAGCTAATCCTAGAACGCCTATCTAGGAAAACTTCTATTATTAAGCTAATAGCAAAGATAAATAGGAAGTTAGAAAAATAGTAACACGTTAAGGAAATAGCACTAGACGGAAATATCTAGTTAAATAGTTAGGTTACCCTAACTTAGAAAACACATAGGAACTACAAACAAACCTTAGAAAGTGCCTACTATTATTAAAAGAATATAAGGAAGCTAATTAGATAAGGCTACGTTGTCCTCCTAGTACTCTAGAAGCTAGCTGTTGAAGGCGCTCTAGGTACTAGGCAATAACTTAAGAGCAAGACCACCTTATGCAAAACTATTAAATAATACAGTTTTAGTATCTAGCTACTTTTACTCCTCTATGCTTTGCTCTTCTACTGCAATAGCCTCCTCTGCTAAGTAATCTAATAAATCTATTTATTGTTGCAACTACTTCTTGCGTGTATAAGCTACACGCAAGTCTTCTATAGCTTTTTTAGATATTTAAAGGGCTTTAGTTTGTGTTTTCTAACTCTCTTTTATGCGCACGCGCAATTTCTCTTTCTTAGACACTAGTTAGGTAAACTTAAATTAAGTTACCTTTACATTACAACGTTGCCTAAGGCAAACGCACTTACTACACTTTCTAAATTAAATGTAAACCTTGTATACATAGTTGTTCTTTATATAAGTTTTGTATTTCTATACTATAATCTCTTTAAAGGACTAAATAAATTTGTATAAGTAATAATAGCAAGCTAAACTTAAAATAGTCAGTTGTTTTAGCATTATTAAAACTGCCTACTAATTAAGAACAGGCCCTGCGTTATATAAATAAGCTTAAGAGACTAAGCTAAAACAGAAGGGGGATAGTGTTACAATCTATAGAACATAGGAAGAATGTAAACTAATTACAGTGCATAGAGCACAGTAATTACAACAAGTTATTAGGTTTAGTGTAAGCAAAACATAACAGTGTTAGCACTTAGCAAGACACTAAAGATTATGTAACATAATTAGGCTTAGCATAATTAGTATAATTAGTAATTAGTATATTTAGTGCTTAGAGTAATTAGAGGATTCTTAACACTAATTTGTCTTTATTACTACTACTATTATTACAGTATATAGTTAGTAGGAATACAACCCTTATAGTTTGTATTTAATCTTGTTAATTAAGTTTGTCTTTAGAATCTTAACCTGCTCTTAAACTAGATAGTCTACTCTATACTATTTATTGCACTCTATCTTCACAAGCTTTGCTTATTTAATAATCCTTACTAATCTAGTAACTGTACTCATCCCTAAGAACTAATAGAATTAGTGCTTACAGTCTTTAACTAAAGTACAACTTTAACAACTACACGCTAGAGTCTACCTTTAAAACACTAATATTATATAGCTATAAGTAGTTATAGATAGTTGTAGATAGTACAAGGCAGTTAAAACAGCTCTAAATAGTTGTAGACAAGTGTTAGTATATACAGAAGTAGTAGTAGTAGACTAGAGTAAGACATAATATAAAGAACGTAGGTAGTAGGTATAAGTATACAAGTTTTTTAAAACTATTGTAATATACTTTGCCTTTTTAAACTAATTAGCGCAACTCTTAATATAGATAGGTAAGTAGAGAATTGTTTAGTACATATAAAACAACTCTTACTTTAATAACTACAGATAGTAATAGCTAGTAGTTCTTAATTATAGTATTAAAAAATTACAATCTAAATGTAATAAGCTATAATAGAATTATTTAGTGTTGTAGTGTTCTAGAGCTATCCTTAGTTTGTACTAGTCTTGCCCTTAGTGAAGGTGCGCAAAACCTGCGCCACACACTATCTTTAGAGGAGACAAATATTATTCTTATTATTAAATACACCTATTGCTATCTCTCTACTATCTATTCCTAGTGTAAAGCAATTACTATTGCCTATAACCAGAACCTTACACTAAATTAGAGTTGCACTAAGGCAATTCCTATCTTTCCTTAGACGCTCTACTAACGCTTTGCTAACTAATTACATTAGCAGATTATAATAAGCCTAGATAGTTACAGACAGTCTAAGACTGCTTTAGACAGAACTAGTGGTGCTAGCGTTGCATAAAGCGGGGCGTCTGATTTATGAGATAACCTACGCGCTGTCTCGGCCTATCTTCTAGCGCTACCTAGCGCAACAGCGATCCCGTTTGGAAATTGGCCCTGCCGAGGTGTGCCGAACTGTTGCAACGCGCTGTCAGTCCCGGACCTCTTTCTCAGCACGGCGTTGAGGAAGTTCGATCAAGGCCACAATTCTCAATGTCCGTTTGCGATGCCTGAACAATATACATGTGCTGCAGTTATCATGCGAGGTCAAATTTTCTGATTGCGCTTATTCCGGGGGTCGGGGTCACTTATCTTGCTGCTTACAGTCGCCTTCCGCATCTGCAATCGTGCAGTATTTGATATATTGATCAAGATTGATACGTGGTGTCAGGAAGAAGGCTTAGGGGGTGTCGCGAATGCTGTCATCCCCATATATTCAAACGTCGATAGAGTTGGGTTCAAAACTCTTGACCCCGGCTTTCGTATTCTCGAGTTGAGATTGTGATGCAGTTCTCTTTGCCATGTGTTGCTGCTTTGCTTTTGCAAATTGCAAGTGCGCGTCGCTCGCGCCCGGGAAAGCCCTTTGAGTTCGCAGCTGCGTCCCATCCTGCATCGAGTTCTACTGGACCGCTCGATGTCATTCAACTCTACAAACCTGTGTCTGTACCAGAGTCGACAAAATGTAAAATCCAGCAAACTCTAATGGAACACACGTTCGCCGGCTCCTACGGCGTCCCCTATGTTGGAAAGTACACTCCGCCCAACTGCAACTTCAATAGCGTCATCATCGAATGGACCGTCACTGTCGATGGCCGCCAATTCGACCGGCTGGCAGAGATGTATCTTGGCGACATTGAAGTATGGCGTACCTCCACAGCCGAGCCCACAGCTTCGGGCATTATCTTCAGATACCAAAAAGATCTCAGCATGTATCTTAGTCTCTGGAAATCCCCGCAAAACATCATATTCAGCCTGAACAACGTCTACGACTCGACATATACCGGGGCTTTCAATACAACGTTGGTCGCAACTTTCTCTTACCACTCAATTGGCTCAGCGCATGCTGATTTGATCTTGCCAATTTCGCCTGAGCTGGGATCTAGCGGTGCACCGAGTATATTCACGCTACCTGGAGATAACGCGACTGCCGAGCACATCCTCCCACTGAACGTTACTCACGCGTCAGTTTCCATCGCCGCCACGGGTCAGAGCAATGAAGAGTTCTGGTATACCAATGCTCTGCAATCCGATGTCAATACTTTCAACTCCACTATCGGTACACTCATCGGATACGGCCCTTTTCGTGAGGTGCAGCTCTTCATCGATGGACTCATGGCAGGTGTGGCATGGCCCTTTCCTACGATCTTCACCGGAGGCATCGCACCCGGCTTCTGGCGTCCTATCGTCGGCATCGACGCATACGATCTCCGCGACTACGAGATTGACGTCACTCCATTCCTGCCCTATCTTCTGGACGGGAAGCCACACTCTTTCACGATCAAGATAGTAGGCATCTCTGACAACGGTGGTAACGGACCTGGTGTACTCTCGGAAGATAGCATCAACAAATACTGGCTAGTATCAGGCAAACTATTCCTCTTCTATGGCTCAGCAGCGTACAACGGCACGCACGAAACTCCTGTTATTTCAACCTCGCCCATGTTAAACACAGCTTCCTCCTTTACAGCTAACAACGGCACCAACCAAACCCTCTCTTATGACGTGACCGTCAAACGCATCCATAACGTCAAGTCTTCATTTGGTAGTTGGACTCAGAGCCTCGACTACGCCAACACCGGCTACCTGGGTCAACAAGGACTGTTTCAGCAGAATGTCCAGAAAACTGCCGGCACCTCGGTCGCTGTCCTTAAGAGCGCACCTCGCTTCAGCAACACACTCAGCTACACTTACCCTGTAACAGTCAACACAACCTACACCTTTTCCGGCGCCAACACCACTATTGAAGCCTCGGTTGATCGTGGAATGCAGATCTCATCTTCGGGTAGACCGGACCTGTCGACGTTTACGTTGGTCAGTGGGCCGATGGCTCTGGATACCAGGCAGGTTGGAACAGCATCGTATTCAAACAAGCCGAACAATAGTTATTCCTTCGGTGACATGAATCAGGTATTCAGCGAGCGGAGCTACGGCACGAAATACTCGAGGCATGTCAAGAGTAGCAACTTGACTATCATCTACGATGAGCGAGAGTAGATAATTTACAAAGCACTAGTGCTGCGTTTCCGTAGGCAATGAGAAGTCGATCCCAGAAGATTGAATTCTTTCCATAACAGCACAGTCTCCCTGTGGCTCGCTAACAAAGCGGCGATATTTCGAAATGCAGGTTCTTGATTCTGCAATACCTTCCTTTTTTCAACCTACATCTGCAGAACAAATAACACCTGTGGCTTTGCTCCCGTGGTTTTTCTCTTCCACGCGCCACCTCATCCAGCGAAGGTATTTGATAGTTGCCCTCTGCTTAGTTAATGTGTTTTCAAGGGTGCATAGTACAGTAATTTTCTCATGCGCCCCGATTGCGCACCAAATCAATAAACTGTAGGCAAGAAAGTGGCGGGCAACTGATAATGCACAGTCAACCACTTCGTCACCAGCCCACCGCGTAACCTTTCCAACTGCAAGCCATGTATACAGCCACGGACCGATTTCTGACTTTGATTGATGCTTGCACATGTTATCAGTGCCTCTAATCTGCACAATTTCTCTCGGGCACAAGATTTAATCTTTGGCTTATCGAAGCCCATGACTACGATAGATTGCTGACTATACCATGCGGAGTTGTGTTCGTGCGCTGCACTGAACTCACAGCGTTAAGCTTTGCCATCCAAGCAAGCTCTTGCACGACAATATGCCCAAATATTTCTGTTGCAACGTCACCGAACGCCGGATCCACCCACCAGAAGCTCGGCTCACCCAGATCCACTCTACCCGAGGTTAGGCCGACTCACCAATAGATTCAAATCTCCCGTCGCTCATGCCACGTATACAACAGGCTAATTGTCCATATTAGGAATATTAAGCAGTTAGCTAGTAGGAGCACAGGACGCTTAATAAGCATATAAATAGTAACCTAAGTAGACACCTATATATAAATTAATAATCTTTTGCCTAGTTATTCCTAAGCTTATTATCTAACAATAGTTATAACCCTAACTTTTTAAGACTAGGATAATCTCCCCCTGCGTACTTAGCTAGAATACACTGCTTAGTAACTACTGCCCTTATATTATTACAATTCTAATTAATCTACGCAATAACTAACACCTTATGTAAGGAGCTAACCTCTAAGGGAATTTGCTAGTAAAATACAAGATAGATTTAATAGAGAACAACCTTTAGAGCAAAGGTTATAGAGTTTTTATAACCTTATTTTAAACATGTTAGCTTTGTAGTAGGGCTCTAGTCTATGCTAAAAGCATAAGCTAGAGTACTACCAAGGTAGTGTACACTAAGAAGCTAGCACCTAGGCCTAGCCTATTATAGTACTCCTTTACTTATTCCTTATTTATTACTGCGTGTCTTAGTTAAAATAACTCTATTACTTGCTCTCTACTTTCTGCATTCTTTGTTGCACTACATTCTAAGCCTATACACCTTTCTCTTAAGACTCTACTACTATTTAATTATTTAACTGCTCTACTTTGCTTAATTATAATAATAGCGCTTCTTAAATTGCCCTCTACTTTATATTCCCCTACTAAGAAGGTGCAAGGCAAGTAGGTAAGTTACCTCTCTTCTTTTAGTTTACTTACTTACTAACTTCTTTACTTTATTTAGGCCTGTAGCGCTGCTTCTACAGATTCTACCCCTCCTAACACCTACTTAGCGAAGAAGGCGAAGCTTACAACAGAGAACGTTGTCCTTAAGAATAATAAGATTAAGGAGGCCTTTAATAATGCTCCTACTAATAGTTAGGCTAATAGTTAGAGTAAGTAGTCCCTGTATACATAATATGCTAGTAGCTATAAAGATTCTAAGGTCTATATTAACTATGTGTTAGCTAGCTAGATCTACACCCTTACTACTAGTAGCTGTTCTACTAGCTGCGCTAACTGCGTTCTTAGCTATGCTTACTATTACAAGATAAATTACTCTATTCTTATTACCTAGTGTTCTTTATTTTAGCTAATTATCTACTAGGCCCTGTGTAAGACTTAGAAAACTTTAAATAAGTACTATATCTTCTTATAGTTCTCTAAAAGCAACTGTATAAAGCTTTTAAGCGTTATTAAGCCTATCTAGGCAGATTTTAAGAAGCGTAAAGACCTTTTGTGTTATACTAACCTTGCATTCTAGCCTAATGCTTGCTTATCTGCTACTAGTTACAAGATTAAGTAGTCTAAGTATAAAACTAAAGTTAATAAGGTTAAAGCTTATTTCTCTCTTGCTATAGTCTTTATAGAGCGCACTGCTATCTTTAAATAGCTAGTTTAGCCTTAGTAGCTCTAGCGAGCTCTGCCTTAAAAAGGTTCTTAAGGAGTTGCTTAATAAATAAGGGCTAGCCTGTAGTTAGAATAGCTACAAGTTCTACCCTAAGCGCCTTAGTAGCGGCTAGAGGGTCTGTATTTAAACTAGTTGCTAGGTTTATCTAACTTAGATAAGATAGCACATCTATTAGAGAATTAGTAGAGCTATAAGCCTAATTATTACCTAATTCTATAGGACCTAACACTTAGTTATTAGATATACTAGGCGTTGTGTTACTAGCCTAAGGCATGCCTAGTAGTAACAAGTTTGCTACTACATTGTGTATAGGGTACCTCTAGGCATCTGTTAGGTTGCTACTAGGGCTAGGCTGTTGCGAGCCTAGTGTATTATTGTTGCTAGCAGCATATTAGCAACGTTAATTTCTAACTATTATAATAGGTATAGAAAAAATTAGATATTTCTTAACTACTCCTTCTAAGAGGGAGTATAAAGGATTTAAATTGTAAGAGCACTATAGGCAGGCATAGGCTAGTAAATAGGGCAGGGATTAAGTAGCTGTTTAGGTGCCCCCTAAAACTTACTTAATTCTTAACTAAATTAGTTGAATAGCAGCTTATTTTGTAGAAAATTACCTAAACTACAAATAGTAGGGGGGGTCTCTTAGCACATTCCTACTACAGCAGGCTGTAGAGAGCGATTAGAGCCAAAAAAAAAAGGTGTTTTTTTCGACCCTACCCTAGAGGTAGAGGTAGGTAAATTAGGCACCCCCTAAAAGTCAATCAAAGCTAGTCTAAATTTAGGTATCAGCAGCGCGTTTAAAAGCGCTAACTAAGCGCATTTAATTAAATAATATATTATGTAGGTCTAACTCTACTAGTTTAGAAGTTATTATTTATAACAGGCTAGGCTTAGGTGCTAGCTCCTGTTAAGTTTCACACTTTAGACAAAGTCCGTAAGTAATTGTTTAATTAGGTCTTAGGGATAAATACAAGAGCAGGGGACTAGAAGGGGTAAGTAGTATACGTCTAGGACCTTAGCTACTTAGGTTGCTAGGAAGAGTATAGAGTAGACTATCTGTTTTGCAAGCAGGATTAAGATATTCTAATAACAAAGTTAATTAACAAGGTTAAACACAAACTATAAGGGTTGTGTTCCTTTAAACTATATACTAAGAAGATATAATGCTTGTTAACAAGCGACTAGAGTTAGTCTAATAAAATACATAAGGGCGCTTATAGACACGCATATTGTACTATGCTTATTAACAAGTAGTTACGTGTGTTATGCTTGTTAACAAGTAGTTACATAACAACCCTAGGTGTTCTGTTTTTCTCTACTTGTTGTTCCTTTAGGGAGGAGTTAAGGGTTTAGTTAGGTAATACTTATTGCTGTGCTACTCCTTCTGCATAGGATTGTAACAGCTCCTTAGCGTACACTGCCTTAGCAGTACTCTTACTTGCGCTCTTAGTATAGACTAGAGCCCTGCTACAGAGCTAACAAATTTAAAATAAAGTTATAAAAACTCTATAACCTCTGCTCTAGAGGTTGTTCTCTATTAAATCTATCTTGTATTTTACTAGCAAATTCCCTTAGAGGTTAGCTCCTTACAATTAGATTTAATTACTAAATAAGAATTAATAAGCAAGACGTTTAACAACGCTGCTAGGTATCTAGGTAAATACAGCATTAAGCTGTGCACTAG
The DNA here is from genome assembly GCA_039634435.1 of Ascochyta pisi. Lineage (NCBI taxonomy): Eukaryota > Fungi > Ascomycota > Dothideomycetes > Pleosporales > Didymellaceae > Ascochyta > Ascochyta pisi. The sequence continues at coordinate 1,531,576 of CP113329.1, read as the reverse complement.
TAACAACAATTAATTAAACATTTATTAGGAAAAAAACGTAGAAACGTAGAGTTGCTAGTACGCGTAGCACATTCGCTTAACGTCTGCCTAACAGCTGTAACAGCCCTAACATTAGAAAACACAGCTAAAATAGCTAAAACAATAGGATAACAGGTTACTATATTCTATAACTGCTTAACAATGTAGAATGCTTATGCTACATTCTAGATACGCGTTCTGCTACTTTAATGTACACAACGTATGCAAGTGCTAGATGCTATTCTAATCTAGCTACTTATACTGTAGGCTATAGTACAGAAGTTGCTTCTAAGTACTATATATATAGATTTAATTGCGCTATTACTATTTGCATTAAATTACTTATAGTACTAGATAATATATGCAACTAACTCTACTATGTGTAGCACTGTATATTCCTTATACTTATTCTATAGTCTCTAAATTTGTACTATACCTTACAGTACATGTATATTGCCTTAATATATACTGTACCTTATAGTTCTTCTATAGTATCTAAATTTATACTATGCCCTATAGTATATAAATGTTACTACAATTTCTACTATACCTTATTATAGTTGCATGTCTATGTAATTTATACTATGTAGTACAGTATGTTTATGGTTATTGCAGTAGCATTATGCATTATAGTAAGTGCATGCTCTCTTAATTTATACTGTGCTATATAGTATAGTATAGGCATGTAGACAGTGCGTATACACAAAACCACTTCTTACATACAGCTATTATAGGCTATTAGCCTCTTCTCTCTCCTTAGCTTCTTCTTTCTATTAGTTTAGTTTACATTGCGCTATTTATTAAGCTGTTAAAATAGACTGCGCTCTCTTCTAATAGGTTATTAACAAAGTAGTAGAGTTATACTTTCTTCTCTTTTTTCCTTACCTATAGCCTTTTGCAAAAGCTGCCTATATTATAGTCTAAACTAATAATCTTATTATCCTCCTATATTACAATTAATGTATTGTCTACTATGTACAACACCTAAAACTCCTAAAGCGTTATATGCCTTTTAATATAAATAGTGTGTATTAACTTATCTACGCACTTTAACTCTACTATATAGGTCTCCTATGCCTTCCTTAAACTGCTATTACCTCCTTAATTATAGCTTTGCTACCTTATAACTAATAGATTATTATTTCTGCCTACTTTTAAAGTAGAAGCGTCCTGTCTTGCATTACGCGTCTTATTAGGTAGTAAGGTTTCTAGTAGTAACCTTTGTATCTAATAATGCATATCCTAAGTTGCTTTATTATTTATAGCTGTAACGCTTTCTATCTCTATATTAGGTAACAATGCCTTATCTTTGCTAAGTAGGTTATCTAAGTTGTTAGCGTATTTGTTTTGCATTATTAGTATATAAGTGTCTATTATTTTTAGCTATTGTATGTATATCTGTACCTTTGCTATTATCTTATCTCTTACTGCATTCTGCTAGCGCTCTGCCTGTCTCTTTTATTAATGCAGCAACGTTGCGTAAGGACCTTTATAGTATTAGCACTACACCTTGCAGTCCCTTGTATATACTTTGTAGAAGCTAAGATAATGCATTCTATGTTATACATAACCTATCTTTCTATTCCTTTAAAGCCTACTATAGCTGTGCATAAAGAAAACATATTATTATTCTACTAAGCTTCTTAAAGTATTGCGCACTATTAGGGTTTATAGTAAGCGCGTCTTGTGTCTTGCTATAGAGAGTTTCTAATAAGATTTGTATAATTACGCTATGCAGGAACTACTGTTAAGTAGGCTTAAAGGCGTTAGCATTAGTAAACAATAGAGTAGGAAGGTTATATTTATACCTTAGTTAGGTCTTTAGCTATATAGTAGAAGTCCTTTGTTAGCAAGGCAGATAGCTAACTTAAGTACTCTTTCTATATTGTGTTAAAGCTGTACACTGCTTATACTATATTCCTTATACGCATTATTATCTGTGTACAAAATATAACAGGTGTCCCTTAAAGCTAAATAGGTTATACTTTTGTTAATAGTATATTTTTAGTATTAAACTTATATAGAAAACAATAGATAGGCTAGCAAGCACTAAGATGCGTTAGTAGAATCCTTTGTTAATATTTTTACGCGCTTCTGTCTAGAAGCTTAATACAAGACGCATAAATAATAGGTTATAATTAGGTATCTATAGATCTATCTAATAATTATTAATTATCTTACTATATAGCATCCTACTTAGTAGTATTATTTGCGTAGCTTTTGCAACTAGTATATTATTAGCCTTAATGTTATAGTACTTTTGCAGTATTCTCTAGCCTGTGCTCTTATAGGTGTGCGTGTGTATAGTGCTGTACCTAGTATCTACATGCACTTTGCTCTTTTCTTCCCTATCTTAGCAGTCTTGCTTATTCTTGTTTAATACCTCTATACGCGTGTTTGTAGTTTGTAAGCAGCTACTAAGCTTTACGTCCCTAGCTTAGCTATTTGTAAATAATACTAATAGAGATAATATAGACGTTATCTACTGTAAAGTGCGCAGCCCTTAGAGAGACACTAACAAACTCCTTAGAAATAACTACTAAGCTAATTAGCTATAGTAAATTATTAAGTAGTTAACCTTACTGCTATGCTGCTATCTTTCTATATACTAAGAGGTGCTATATTTGCTTATTTTGTTGTCTTACTACAAAAACCTAAAGAGAGCTTTTACTTGCTTCTAGCTAGTGTTTTCTTTACCTGTTAGCAGCACTTATGCTAGGTGTTATACCTTGCACATCTTAAAAACTTAAGCAACTCACCTTCTTAGATATTATGTTTGTTCTCCTTAACCTAGTGTAGAGCGTAAAATCTAGTTATATAGCATAGTTAGTGTATGCTTATGTATATAGAAGGTTGTAGGCGCAGTAGTCTACACGTTAGGTTTATAGCAGGCTATCTTGTTGCGTAAAGTTGTAATAAGACTATGTTAAGCCTAGCTAAGCAGTGTTGTAGACAGCTCTAGCCTTGCGCAGACAGAGTAGGCAAAGTTTTAACTAATATAACGCCTAGATTGCCTATTAGCTAAGAAGTCTTGCAATTAAATATTAGACTCTTATAGCGGCTAGGCTTATACATAAGCGCTGCTACCTTATAATTAGCATGTATTCTACCTATAAATAGTGTTTGTCCTTACCTTTTCTAGACGTTATTCCTATCTTTGCATATTAGAAACTTACACTACGTAGACTAACTAAGACTAAGCATTATATACGCTTGCCTACTTAGGTTTAACAATCTTATAGTTAATTAAAACTATAGACATACTGCTGTTGTCTCTAACTACTCCCTTGTTAGCGCTAGACAAACTCTCCTCTTACTATACTCTAACATTATAGTTAGTATAGAAGGCCTACTATTCTATCCTTAGTATTTTCTATATTAGTTCCTATAAGCAAACTCTGCAATAGTGTTATAAACTTTAAGCCTTCTTTTGCATACTATGCGCACAGTATAGATAGAACAGATACTGTTACAGTTTATTAGATCTCTGTAGAGGTTAGCAATTGCAGCGTAGTAGGGCTATAAACAAGCTACAGCTTCTACTTAAGCGCAGGTAGTAGAATAGTAGCAATTATAATAGGGTTAGAGACTATGTTTGTTGTATGTATATGTTATGCTATATTGCTGCTGTTACTTGTTACCCTCTCTTATATATAGTCCTATTCTAATAGGTGCTTTGTTAGCGTTGTGTTTAAAAGCAGCTTGTTAGTGTACTTCCTACTAGGCGTAGAGTATCTAGTACCCTATATATCCTCTAGCTGCTCCTTTGTGTAGTGTAGCGCTAAACGCTACTATTATAATAAGATATTATAATTATTACCTACCTTCTTTCTTCTTGTATCTGCTTGTCTCTGTTGCTGCTTTACTTAGCGTATGTTGCTATTAATATATTACGCAATTTAGAGGGTATTTGTATTAAAAGTAGCATCTAATACTCTGCCTAAGACCTTGTAATAGTTACGCCTTACTTCTGCACCTATTTACCTTGCAATAGCTTTTAATTGTATACTCCTTATTTATGCCTTAATTAAACCCTCCTCTTGTATCTTTGTTGCAAAAGCTGTGTATATTACCTTATACTATCTATTGCTTAGGCTAAGCTTATCTTTAACAACATCTAATAGTCTTGTTTAACGTGTTATTCCTATATTAAGCGTTAGGTAGTGTAGTTGTTAAACTATTAGTTAACATAGTCTAGCATTATGCAGGTTAGTTAAAGGTAGAGCGCAGCTTAGTAGTTACTAGTGCTAGTACCTAGTTTATACTCCTTAGCATAGTACGTTTACTAGCGCTGTCTAATAATAACAACAACCTAGCCTTTACTAGAGGTTAAAAAATCTGTAGTAAAATTATTAGCTATAGAGTATATAATTATACTATTATAGCTTAGGCATATGTATGTAACCTTTCTTACTATACAGCTAGTAGTGTCTGCCTTCTAACTAAGATAAAAGAGTAAGAGCAGCTATATACTCTAAAGCATACTATAAATAATAGTCTGCACTATAGTTTTCTACGTATGTTTCTCCCTACTTAACTTAGGTGCTGCTATAGCAATCTTAGCATTTCCTCTGTTTATTAGGCAAATGCCCTACTCCTGTATTAACTCTGCTGTAGGGACATAGTAGCTATTAGGTTATGTATTAGCCTATAGAAACCTCTCCTGCTATTAGTAGTTATTAGATCTAACTATAATGCAGCACTTAAAGCCTATATAGTGAGTTTATTAGTCTGTAGTACACGCAATGCATGCTAATGTCTACTAACCTTACTTCTAATAGGCGTGAACGCTAAATAACACTAGTCTCTAGAACAGAAAAGTCTATTAACTTTAGTAAAGAACTGCTAGAGGCTGCAGCCTGCAAGTCTCTTATCCCTACTACTAACAGCATAAAGTAGGATAGTTAGCGCTATGCTATTTAACATTGCTAAACTAAAGGAAGTAGAGAGTAATAATACCACTAAAGATAAACTCTAAACAGAGCTAGCTATTGCACAGGCATTGCACTATTTAAACTACTTCTCCTAAGCAATATACACGCTATTAAGTTGTAGGTAGTTAAAAGTGCGTTTAATAGCAAGTTAAAGTAATAGTGTAATACCTAGCTTGCCTAGAAATATCTTATAGATAGAGCGTAAAAGCGTTAGTCTAATAAGTGTAGATATTAGTTGTTAGTAGAGCATTAGTTTAAGGACACTTGTTCTAAACTTAAAGCTCTCTATAAGTAAATTAGCAATATTTGCAGGTGCGCATTAGGAGCTAAAAAGCAGCGTAAGATAGAATCTACTATTGCCTAAGATGCTAGAGATGCCTAATACAAATCTAAAGTGTACTGTAGAACATAGTACAGCACAAAACTTATTATACCTTATCCTAATAATGTCTTATTATACTATATAATATATCTAGAATGTTACACGTGTTTACATGCATAAACAAGTGTAACTGCTAGACAGTATATTAGATACTTTATTTACTTTTCTCTACAACTAGTTAGCTTGCTAGATAAACCTACTCCTACTCTGCAGTTAGTGTATTAGATCTAGCAGACCTATGTACATCCTCTTCTTAGTCTCTAACTTAAGCTTCTATAGCTAAAGGCTTATAGGAACTAGCAATAGCTAAGCAGCTCTCTACTTGTTTAAACTGCAATACTTAATAATTAGCACTCTCTTTACCTTCTTAAACTAAGGCTCCTATTCTAGGTAGTAGATATTATTGCAGTATATATACAGCTCTATGTGCACCCCTAGCTAATCTACTATATAGCGCAGGTCTTGTACTACTCCTTCTAGTAATTTACTACTTGTCTCTTTAAAACTATGTAGGACTATTATTACCTTAACTACACAGTTAAGGAGGAGTTGCAGAATAGCATCTACAAGAAAGACACAAAGGTTGTAGTAAATAATATAAGCTAAGATATTATCTATCTTATGTTCTTGCTACAGCTTAGTACTGTAAAGCTGCCTAATTGCGCTGTTAACAAACATATTAAGAGCCTTCTTATTAAACTGCAATCCTGCCTCTCTATTAAAAGCAGAATAGCCTATATACTATAAGCCTAGTATTACTATTATAAGCGCTGCTCTGCACTATGTCTCTATATTCTTCTAGGTTAGGCAGCCCTCTAGTGTGCTGCAATTTTCTGCGCTAGCTTCGCCTAGCTACTTACTACACTATCTTAAAAGCACTATATTAATATGTAGTACTAATTGCTTGTACATGTTAGTAAGCACGCTCTTAGTAAGTGTTATTGTCTCTTATATAGTTTGTAGGAGCTGCCTTAGCATGCAGGTTTAGAAGTATAATATCTCTATATTAGGTTACATAATATTAACCTAGCAGTATTACACTATCTAATGCACTACCTCTAGCTTTAGCTTAGTTAGTATTCTAGCGCAAAAGCCTACTAGAGTTAATATAGAAGGCTAGTGTATAAGAAAGGCTAGCGCCTAGCAGACTATATGTCTAGTTGCAGAGTATATAGTGCACTAATTCTCCTTAAGTAGGCTTGTATATAAGGATTGTAGCATGTTTATAAGTAATAGCATAGAGGTAGTAGGAGCTATGCTTAAGTATTTAAGTTGTCTAGTTATGCAGTACTAAAGGTATAGCTTGTTGCTTTTAAGAAGCTATGTGTTGTAATAAAAGTCTCTAAAAATACAATAAGTCTGCTTATGTGTAGTAAGTAACGCGTTAGCAAGGCAGAGAGGTAAATGTAGAGTTAGGTAGAGCTAATAGGTCTATAAGCGCGTGCATTAGAGTAAAGGTCACTTCTACCTATAATTAGAGTAGAGATTAAAAGAGATATTATTAGAGATAGAGAAGTATATAACACTAGCTTTATATACTACACACACTAGGAAGGACCTTATAGCTAGAGCAAGAGGCAGTAAAGGTAAGATTAATAGACAGAGTAAGGTAAGAGAAACAAGAGAGAGAGGCTAACCTAAATAAGAGAGCAAGAGTAGAAGCTAGTACACACACATTAATTTTAACTTATATATTAAGATTGCAGCTGCTGCTGTAGCACTAGCCTTCTACTAATAAACTGTTATAACAGTATGTTTTTAACTAATTAACATTAATAGGTTAATCTGTCTAGATAGCCGCCTAGTTCTTATTATTGTTACTTTCTATTACTAGTCGCCTCTGTCTTTGTTTGTAGGCCTAGTCTGTTTAAACCTCTACATTAATTAACTGTTTCTCTAGGTCTTAAGTAGAAGTAGGCCTTGCAAATTTGTTTTATTTGCGCGCTAGCAGTTGCTTAACGTTCCTAGAGCCTTAAACACTTACTAATATATTGCTTTGCTTTAGATAACACGCAAACTGCTTTATAATACAGTTGCTATCCTCTTTAAATATAGGTAAGTAGAGTTTGTTGTAGAGTTTAAAATTAATGTAGTTATTAATATACAATAGTAAGGATTATGCAGAGCCTAGCACTACGTAGATTCCTCTCTATATTATAGGCAGATTAAATGCCTTCCTACTGCTAAGTGCAGAAGGGTCTGTTAGGTCTTGTGGAAGCAAAAGACTAGCCTCTTGCTCCGCGAATAAGTAGGTATATACCGCGACACACCCCCCAGATTACGTGCTATCAGAGGACGTAATTTGCTAAGAGCAGGTAGCTTACTAACAACGCTGCAAGGGTGGTCTTGTAGCCACAACGCTACTTCTTTTTGCTTAGCTTGCTTAAGGTTACCTATTTTAGGGAAATCTACCCTAGGCTTGCTAACGCAGAAACGTGCAGATAATAAGGGCTCATAACTGTAGAAGCAAAAGACTAGCCTCTTGCTCCGCGAATAAGTAGGTATATACTGCGACAGGTCTACAGTGCTATAATACTTAAGCTTAATTATCTTATGTACAGAGTGTAGTTGGCCTAAGTTAACTATTAAAAGTTAGTTAAGCATAACGCTAGTAAACGTTATAGATAGCAGAGTAAGCAGATTAAGTTAATGTCTAGGCTAGATAGTAAATATAAGTTTAACTTGCCCTATAGTCTTGCTATGCAGTCGCTAGCTATTATTAGAAGAGTGCGGACCTAGCTTTGCTTAATTGCTAGATTTAGTAGCTATTATAAAATCCTTCCTCTATTCCTTTAAAGTACTCTATAGCCTGCATCTAATGTACTACTAAGTAGCAAACTTAGTATTAGTAGGATGTTTGCCCTTCTGCTTCTAGCAAGTTATAGATAGATGTACCTAAATAACTATGCTCTCTATCTATTTAAGCACTTTGGCTTTAATTATTAGGACTAGAGAAGTAGCATCTGTGTTTATAGTATTGCGCAGAGTACAGATACCTGCTTAATCTTACACAAATGCTGCTAACACAATATTTAGGTTAGGGATGCTAGATAGACAAGCTGCCTCTCTAATAGGCACCTATGTGCTTGTTAGCGTAGTATGCGCCCCTAAGCGTTGCGCCTACATGTTAAACATCTAGCCTAGACCCTAGCTAATATAGCGTAGCTAAACAGAACCTAATACTATATTTACATAGATATTGTCTACCTGCCTTATTACATTGCTAGTATAATTGCTGCCTTTAGCAATTATATAGGCTTTAAGGGATAGTAATGCAACTATTTAACTGTTTAAGCAACTAATTTGTATAAGGAAATCTCTTTTGTTAGTAAGCTTATACATAACCTTTAGCAGGAACTTATATAGCGCTTCCTTGTTAGAACTAGTATTGTACCTATTAGGACTTCTGTAAGTCTTAATAAAGTGCTTCTAGTGCGTTAATCTATAGAGTTTAAGCAGATTAAAGTGCCCTATATACAGTTTATCTTTATTACGTAGATAGAACGTCTAGAATAAGTGCTTAAGTGCATCTATCTACTTTAGAGCATTATTAAGGTAGGTAAGTGTATTATTGTTGTGTAATCTATATTAAGCAATTATAACAAAGTTATACACTACTTTAGTAAAGTGTAATACGTATAGGTGTTCTTTGCATAGAATAGGCGTAACAACTAGAATAAGCTATCTTACAAGTGCTTTTTACTTGTTGCTAGTCTACTATGTAACTTTGCTAAAGTCTGTTTAAGTAAATCTGTATAGCGCTGTGTATACTAGCATGTCTTTAAAATGTTAGTTAAGTAGAGTCTTCTCTATTTGCGCTACCTTTCTCCCTCTTAGTGCTTGTTTCTTTAGTATAACCTAACTAATAAACTACTAGAGCTATTTTACTGTGTATATAACTAGTCCCTTAAGAAGCTAGTGCAAGAGATCTGTAAGTATACTCTTATAGATGTTAAAGTGCTTATAGTTCTATACAAAATATAGTGTGTTATACACCTAGTTATTACTTAATAAGTTAACACGTATAGAGCGTTGCCTTTATATCTACTCTTGCATGTCTTAATGTGTCCTAAGATCTTATAGGCCTTTTAGCAAATCTTCTTATTCTCTTAAGGGAATCTTGCAGATTATATAGTACTAGTTGTTCTTAACTCCTATTATAAGTGTCTGTTCTTAGTAGTCTACAATAACGCTGTATAGTATTGTGTAGCATCTACATATCTAGCTATTAGTGCATAACATGTCTTTGCTAGCCTAGCTAATAACTTCTAGTGCTGTATGCATGTTAGTAAATGCTTCTACGTACTATAGACTAGAGTACAAAACAAGAGTAGTAAAACTTACAGCGCAGTATATAAGATATAGTACTATAGTATAGTGTATGCTTTATACTTTTCTTACTACTATTCTTCTTATAATCTATTTCTAGTATAAACCTAAGCAATATAATACTACACTAATTATAGGCACATTAAACATCTCTCTTAATATTTCCTATTATTAGATAGACAGGCTAACACACTATGTTACTATGCAACATAGTTATTAGGGTCTTATCTACTACTATTATTATTAGTACTACTGTTGCGCCTAGTAGTAGCTTTGCTTATGTCTTCTACTACTAATTACTAGTATGTAGTTTATTATAAACTTACACTCTACTTAATTTATTCTAGAATAGTTTAATAGGCCTATAGTGCATAGTTTCTTTAAATAGTTAGTAGCCTAGTAGAAACTATATAACCTCTAAGGCGTTGCAGCACACTATCTTAGTTACAATAAGTAGACTATCTCTGTTTACACCTATAGGAACCTTAAGGCGGTTAACTTAGAAACCCTTACTAAGTATACTAAAGGAGATACGCTCTAACTTTTAGTTCTACTAGTAGGCGCTTAAGAATAATAATATGTTACAGAGCTCTTTTATATATAGATTAGATAGTAGAGATTAAACATCTCTATGTATGCATTAGACCTTCTACAACTAGAACCTAAATGCGTAGTCTAATTAAAACTTAAAGCTATACTTACTAGAATTATTTAGTTGTAGAATTCTACTATTATTATGTTAGTAGTTGTGTTCCTATTTACATATGTAGAAAACTAGGTACCTCTATTTAGCTATCTAGCTTTAACCTGCTAGCACACTATTATTAGACATATAAGTTACCTTAAAGAGAGACTATAGTAATATTGCTAATAGAATTCTATTATGCTTTATAGCATCTAACGTACCTATAACATAGCTGTCGCCTAATAGTAATAAACACATTACTAGGTTGCTTTTGTTGCTATATTAATATAGAGCTAGTGTACACAAATCTTCTTAAAAACTAGAAGATAAAATTAGGTCTAGCTTGTTGCTAAGTGCTGCTTTCTTAATGTGTGTGTGCAAGAGTAAATGCTCTATTATAGACTTAGTATCTGCTTAAAGCTTCTATGCTTTACGCAAATCTCTTGCATATATTGTAATAATAGTTGCAATTTTTAAATGTCTACAACATTGTTTTAAGTTAGCTAGAACCCCTAGCTTACTTATACTAGGTTATTACTAGTTCTTTAGGTTCTTCTAATAGGAGAATAGATGCTGTGCTATGCCTCTGTAGAAGAGTACACATTTTAAGCAGTACCTATATATTAAATCTAGTAATCTTGTTATTGTCTAGACCTTAAAGGCAGTTTTGTTTAATACTGTTAATATGTACTATAAAACAGAGTACTGTTAAGAGTATATTTGTAAGCTAGGTTGCGTGCAGCCTTATTACAGGAAAAAAAAGGCTAACCTATCTTCTAACATAGCTTTCTAGGATATCTTAGTTAATATTGTCTAACTATACTATAAGGTAGAGTATGTTTATAAGCTAGGTTACATACAGCCTTGTTACAGAAAAAGAAAAGCTAAACTATCTTCTAACATAGCTTTCTAGTATATATTAGTTAATACTATCTAACTGTACTGTAAGGTAGAGTATGTTTGTAAGCTAGATTACATGCGCCCTACTTATAGGAAAGGCTAGGCTGTCTCCTAACATAGCTTTCTAGTATATATTAGTTAATACTATCTAACTATACTATAAGGCAGAGTATGTTTGTAAGCTAGGTTACGTACAGCCTTATTACAGGAAATGCTAGGCTATCTCTTAACATAGCTTTCTAGTATATGTTAGTTAATATTGTCTAACTATACTGTAAAGCAGAGTATGTTAGTAAGCTAGGTTATATATAGCCTTATTATAGGAAATGCTAAGCTATCTCCTAACATAGCTTTCTAGTATATATTAGTTAATACTGTCTAACTATACTGTAAGGTAGAGTATGTTTGTAAGCTAGGTTGTGTACAATATATACTATAAGAAACTTAGTAAGCTTATACTAAAGGGTTATGTATTCTTATATAGGTTTTATTCTATGTTAGCCTACAGTATAGTTAACAGTCTTGTTAGTTCTCTTATAATTAGTGTAGATAGACGCGCAAGCCTAAACCTATAGTATATATATAGTTAGTTGTCTCTTACCTTAATTATATTAACTCTGTTGCACATTGCATTGCACTCTAGAATCTTCTTATACTAATTAGAAGGCTTAACACAGACCTACTTTACTATTTTATTATTATTACCTCTATTATTGTAGTTTCTGCGCTGGGGTATATTACATCTAGCCTAGCAACGCTGTCTTTTTTGTTACTTATAGAACTACTAGTAATTACGTATAATATAGTAGGGGTAAATAGTCTATGTAGCTACGTCCCTAAAGAGCCTTAGTTAAAATAATAGTATATTTGTTCTACCTAGCTACAACTAAGATGTGCAGTTACTTGTTAACTACTAAACTAGCCCTAAGGTTGTTAAAGGCATTAATTAGCAAGATAAGTAAGCATTCTAATATAAGGAATCTTGTGTATTTAAACAGTTTGTATAGCTAATAGCTGCGCAGAAATTGCTGCTAGTAGCAATTAAAATGTTAATTTCTTCTCTAATTGTTAAGGCTTAGCCTATGTTATCTCTAGTATACCTAACACTATACTCGCTGCTCTAGCAAGTTGTAAAGCACTCTCTTAGCGAGGAGACTACTGAGGATAAACACAAGCTGCTTATTAAGAATTATAAGTCTAATAATAGCTTATTGCTAAGGTTAAGGCTCTGCTAGATAGTAAAGGAGCATAGTAACAACCTGCTATTAATATAAGCTAAACATTAGACTTAGGAGAAGAATTTGCGCAGTCTTTAGGCGCACTAGAAGAACCTAACAGATAACACAAGATAGCGACTAGGAGTAGAGATTAATAAGCGCAAGAAGAAAGTGAATAAGTTAGTAGAGCTTTATGCAGATTTTAAGGTATTAAAGCAGGATCTATTACATCTATTAGCAATAAATAAACTAGCAAGACATTAGCGCAGTTGTCCTACCTACTTAACTAGCTTAAATAGGGAGCTACTTGCTCTAAAGAGCTAAGGCGTGCACGCACAAAAGAAGCCTAGCATTAAATTATAGCACTAGTGTATAGCTAAAAAAGAGATGCTTTATGTAGCAGCTAGCCTTGCACGTAACTAGACTTTTACTTAAACACTATTAGGCTGTAGGCGCTCCTATTTTGCTATATCTGTCCTATAGAAAATAGTTGCATAATAGCACAAGAAGGTTTAATCTTACTATAAAGCACAGTATGTCTAGCAACTGCTACTAACATTAAGTAAGATAAATATGCACATAACTCTTTATGCTTCCTAAGGTAATAGAATCTCTTTGTATCTATATATTAATTCTGCATAGTTACACTAGCAGATCTATAATATAGATCTATAATTATACAAGTAAAGGCTACTAGACATAGATCTATAGTCTAAAGTGCTTACTTTTTAAATCTGTACTATTAATTATAGTAAGTCCTATATCTATTTAAAGTGAAAGAGAGCACCTATACAGAGCATATACATTACTACATACTTACTACTAATACGTACTAGGCTAATATTAACTCTACTATCTAAATATACCTAACAACTATTGTTCCTACACTACACAAAGACATAACAACGCTCTCTTACTATAGTAGACCTAGCTAAGCAACTTAACTTCCTTAGTGCGCTAACTATAACTAATAGTTACCTAGCGCTCTGTATAGGCTCTAGAACACAGCAGGGCACTTAATATATATATACTAAACATATATTGTTGTGCTACGACGCTACTAAAGACATACTAAGGGCTATTATTGCTAAAGCAGTTAAGTACCTTCTCTTAGACAATAAGCTCTTAGAAGGCGTACTAAGCGCTAGTAACAACCTAGCCTAGAAGACTGCTTAATCTGTACTGCTAAGGTAGCTAGTGCAGACTTCTTTATAGAACACAAACAAACTATTTAGTAATAGCAACAAGATAGTACTCTATAAAGCAAGGAAAGAAGTAATACTGCGCATTGCTTATAATGCTTAAGAAGAGCTTAAGATTAATAGCAGTGTATACAGTCTCAACCTGCTAATTAAGCAGAAATATAGAAACAACTAGTTTCTTTATAGTTGCAGTGCAACATTCTTACCTGCCTACTTAGCTATAAGCATCGCAGCAAGCTAGATGCAGTACCTAGGCATAAACAACGCTATGCCTTTTATTGCAAGCATTTATTTATTAAACATCACCTTTAGATGTGCTAATAGCAAGGTAATTAAGTGCGTTACTATAAAGAATGCACTTGCCCCTAACATATTTGCAAATAGAGCAAAGATAATAACTTTAATAGATATTAACTATAATTAGTTGTAAGCTGCAGCTGCAACTATAGTTGCTATAGATAAGAAGGACATATTACTAACCTTTAATAGCAACAGCATTAGGAACTAACATAAACTTAAGGTAGCTGTTAACAACTTTGCAAATAGTATCTATTAAGGCAACAACTTTAATATTACTGTACTAGCAGCAAACACTTACTCTAAGCAAGACTAGCTAGGTATGTAGACACGTCCTTTAGACTATTAGCTATAGTATAATGCTAATGTGTGCATAGAAACACGCGCAAGTCTTTAAACTCTAACAAATGCAAGAGCTCTTAGTCTGCCTAGTAATAAATACTTTACTAAAACTCCTATTAATATTAAAGAGCGTAGTAAATACAGCTTTAAGGAAGTTATAACTAGCAATAGCAAGCCTAATAGAGAGAACGCTAGTAGAGAGACTGCTAGTAGAGAGACTGCTAGTAGAAGCAACTCGCCTGCTTAAGAGGAAACTGCGACCTAGCAGAAAAAGAAAGGAAAGGCACAGCTTACAACACTATCTAGGCATTTAGATACACTACAACTACTAACACTAGAGCAGGACCTGTTAGTCTAGTATAGTAACCTGCTAGTTATAGCAAACGCGCCTAATTATCTTATTAATAGAGACAATAGAGACAATAACAAAGACTAAGCAGATAAAATCCTTAAATTATAAGTACACTCTACTATTAGCATAGTATAGTTCTAACACTAACAGTATACAGAAGAATCTAAACAGCTTAGATACTAGGTTTAAAGCAATGCAAGTAAGTTTAGAAGAGTAGCTAAGCGCTTTAAACACCTTTAGCGTCTCTATAAAACAACTGCGCAAATAACACATTTCTAAAGAGCGTTTTATCCTAGTAGACCTAACCTTAGGCTTTAACTCTAACCTTAAGCTTATAGCTTATTAAGTAATTAGCGCCAATGTTATCTACAACATAAACTTCAGCGCAAAGCACAGCTATATTAAGCAAGACTACATAGGGATAGGTAAAACTATCTAGATTATCTACACATTTATAATAAACCTTATTCTTACTTATAAATGCTATAAGGGTTCTATTCTACTACCTACTTAGTGTATGCGCCTTAACTTAGACAGCTTGTTTAAGGGCTAATTGCTACAGATTAGGGCAACGTTCCTGTTAGCCTACTTAAACAGCGTTAAGCTATAGCTGTGAGATTAGGTAAAGGTCTTCTATAACAGCCCTATTATTAACTAAGTGCCCTTAAACTAGCGCCTAAAGATAATAATTCTGTATAAAACTAGTAAGAAGCTCTATTAGATCTATAGTAGAGAAGCTAATAGGCTATACTTTAAACTTACTATAGCAGATCTTATTATAATGTTACTATGTTCTAACTAGGATAAAGCACGCGCTGCTTACAGCTTCCTATTAGATCTGTTAGATAGAAAATTTAGGCCTAACGTTACTTACACACAACCTAGTGCCTAGCCTAACCTCCTAAATGCTACAACAAGCTAACTAAGCCTAACTAGTGTTAAGTATTTTATTGTATCTACTAATAAGAGTTAGCAGAGCTAAGTATACAATATAGTTACTACAAACCTTAAGGGTATTATTAAACTAGACGCGAACATTAAGAAAACACCCTATACACATGTTAAAAAGCTTAGGGATAGCATTATAGCCTATTAAAAGGCTATCTACTAAAATATAAAGAATAGTAGAGATAGTATACAGAGCAATTAGGCTATATAGAAAGCTACTTGGATTAACTACAAAGGAGACCTAAAGACTGTAATAATAGTCTATAATCTTATATACTTAGCATAGGTAATCTGCAACAAAATTTACTTAGCTAGGAGTAAGAATACTATAACCTATATAGGTATTATCAACCCTTTTATTTGCAGTATTAAAGACCTAGCACTGTATCTAGCCTTTACTACAATTATAGGCTTAGCTATAGCTAATAGCATAGTTACTATGCTAGTGTTTAGGCTTAAGGCTCTAAGACGCGCAGATCTAGAATAGCAGAAGTTGCTAGATAGAGCTATCTAACTCCTCTAGAAGCGCAACCTAAAGGAGACACTTAAGGTTTAAAAGGATTTTAAAAAGACTTCTAGAAGAAACAGCAACCTGTTAATAGCAGAGAGGATTGAGAGGGACCTATAGATGCAGGAGGTTCTTAAGATTATTGCAGAGATTATTAGAGCTTACTTTGTTAGGCGCAACTACAATTTAGTTAATAAATAGAGTTAAAAGCTAAACTTAATAGACTACACTCTAAAGAGTTAGTATATCTCTATTGTCTACTAGGAAGTATATTACAAAAAGCTTAGAAATGTAGAGCAGACTATTCTTACGCAGATTAAGATAATTAATAATAAGGCGCTTAAGGAATAGCAAATGCTTAGTAGTAAGAGTTTAAAAAAACCTAGACCTAAACCTTAGTCTGCTTTACGTGTAGACCCTTAAAGTTACTAGAAGGCTAAGATCCTATTAAGCTTCCTAAATTTCCTTAACGCAATATACAAATACTAGGATAACTATCTAAACAAAGAACTACTTATTAGTATAGCAATAATATAGAGTAACAACCTTAGTAAAACTAATCTCTAGCTAGATAAAATACTTAAGAACTTTACTAAGATTCTTAGGTTAATTATCTTTAAGGCTATTAACAAGATCTGCAAGGGCTTAGCTAAAATAGATTATATATTGCATATAGCAAGAATAATAGAACGCAAGAAGACTACAGCTCTAGACCTAAGAAAGGATTAATTAGACTGTTAACCTATTACCTTTTAAAGCAAGTATTATATTGCGTTAAACGTGCCGTTGTGCAAAGCAATTATATATGCAGTAAGTTATATATCTAACTATTACTTATACTCTTAGCAACAGTACTAATATGCTTATAGAGAATAGTTAAGGAGTTTAAGCAAGCTACAATTGCCTAGGTAGGTAAGGGTGTAGATAAGGACTTAGAAGTGTTAAAGTAGCGCAATTACTACAACACTAAAACTAAGAAAGTTAACAACTAAGTCTAGTACATAGTAGCTAGACTAAAGATAGTCTGTTAGTCTATTAATCTTGTTAAGGGTTATGTCTTTAAAGGTCTAGAACTACACAGTATTAACGCTAAGGCTAAATAGTATAGGTACTATAGCTATTAAATTAGCTAAGTAGCGCTAGAGGTTGTGCTTAACTACTTAGTACACTTAGGATTATATGTAGAGGAGTTAATGTATAAAAGGAACATAGTAAAGAATAAATTTGTAGAATAGTACTATTCTACACAGCTTAACAAGATTAAGGAATGAGCTTCTGCTATAGCAGACAAGCAGGTTTAAATTACTAACAGCGCTGTTAACTTAAATAGAATAGGAACAGTGCATAAACACAAATCTAATGTCTTACACAAGTAGACTATAAGTAGCTACCTAATAAGAATACAAGACGTGTTTAAACTACTGCCTTTATAAGTAAGTTAAAGACCTAAGTTGTTGTTGTCTCTATAGTTTCTATACTCCTGCTTTAGTACACTAACAGTTTGTTTACATGTATTATACTCTTAACCTAACACAGCCACAGCATATCTAGTAAAGAAATATTAGAGTAGCTATTTATATTCCTGGATACTAGCAAACATAGCTTTCTACTTAATATTTAGCTTTCTAAACAGCACTTAAAGGAAGGTTATGCTAACAATTAATAAATAGGTAATACAGAATGCACTATACTATACTAATAGTATGTTTTAGAGTACCTATCTTACTGTATAGTCTATATAAGTTTTACTATACTGCGTACACTCTCTTATCTTTACCTTAAATATCCTTACGTTACAGAGGGGCTAATCTAGTAGCTACTTATAACAAATAAGCCTCTACCTGCCTTTCTTTCTAACACCTGCAAACTGCCTTTATTATCTTTGCTTATAAGTTGCCTACGCCTACTACTTTACTCTACAAGACCTGCTCTCTATTATCTTTGCTTGTAAGTTGCCTACGCCTACTACTTTACCCTATAAGATCTGCCCTCTAACATAGTAAGACGTTGCTGCTATAGCACTACCTAAAGCTAAACACCTGCTACTTAAGCTAACTACAGCAAAAGAGTGGCAAGCGCTTATATAATAAGAAGGAAAAGGCTGTTCTATAATCTAAGCTCTTACTATAGGCTTTAGACTAAACAAGGAAAGCCTTAAGCAAGTAGACGTAGACCTAGACACTAAAATTAAATTAGTATAAGGATTCCTAGCGCTTATACAGAATTGCTGTAGATTAAAAGTAAAGAGCCCTTAGAATTAGACAGATATAGACAAGAAGACACGCAAGGTTAAAGAATAGCTATCTTATAATAGCAAGTAGGCGCATCTATTTAGCAATAAGAACGTAGAGGCGCTACTAGCGCTAAAGAAGAAGGTAGTAAGGAAACTAGTCTTTAATACAGAGACTAGAGTATACAAGAACACAATTAGAATAGAGACTAATATTAAGATAGAGCTTTTACTAATAAAGAAACTACAGAATAGATTGCCTTTATACTTGCTATTCTTAACCTAAACGCTAACCTAATCTCTAAGATGCTTTTTCTTTCCTCTAACTGCGCGTGTAAACACTTAGACAACATCTAGTATATAACTACATATACTAGTTAGCTATCTACTACTCTAAGACTGTATTAGTAACCTTCTCTAATTTAATGTTAGGCTTATAGATTCTTAAACGCAGGCAATAATTACAAGGCTACTGTTTTGCCTTTTGCTTGCAGACGTTAGCATCCTAGAGATAGTAATAGGCAGCTTTACTAGTAATAACGTAATAAAAAAAATCTTGTAGAATTTATGCAGTATAAGGTCTTACTTAAGATTATAAAATTGTAGAAAGAGTAAGAACACAAAACAGAACTTACACACAACCTAGGTGTTCTACTAGCTAACAGAAACAACTTTGCAGTTACTATAAACAAGTTTATTAATAAGCTGTGTTAGCATACTAATCTGTGTATAACTATTATACTTTATGCTTATAACGCTAAAGTAGTAGGTATGTGCATAGTGCGTTTACAAATGTACTATAGCTAATAGTTAGTTAAGCAGATAGAATAGGCTACAGCAAAGAGCGCATAGAGTAGAATCTCTCTTCTAGTATATTATTCTCTAAGTAAGTTACTTTGTTTCTAGTTACTAATAAGAGGTAGTTATTAATAACAATAATAATAATGTTAATAATGTCTAGCAGTTGCATCCTAAGCCTTTCTTAGAATAGTAAGGTATGTATACAATATTAGTTTGTCTACTTAAGCAAACTCTAGCTAATAGTATAATTACAAAGTTTCTTTTAGTGTAAGTATATTTGCAGAATAGGCATAGTGCCTTCCTCTACTCTTTAACCTTACAGCTACAGGAAAATTCTTAAATAGAAAAAAGAAAGACACGCAAGGGTATATAGAGAGTGCAGAGAAAAGCGTAGAGAGCAGAGGAGATGTAATAAGCAACCTATTTAATAGCAAGATAAAGGATTATAGGGAGCGCTTACACAGGGCAGCAGCAGCAAAAAGTGCAAAGTAAACAAGCAACTTATTTAGCACTGCCTAGCTAACAAATAAGTAGGGAGACGCTGTTAGTAATAGTAATAACAAGTATATAGAAACGCAAGAAGCTAAGGTTAGCAAAGATAAGTTGCATGTAGAAAGCAGGAACAACATAATTAATATAGACATAGAATAAAGATGCTGCAGAAGAGTATAAGATGTTATTATAATAGATAATAAGCTCTCTGTATATGCAAGGCAATAGAGGAATTCTATGTATATAATAAAACACCTCTTACTTAAACAGCTTTATCTGCTTAACTATAATACTGCAGTAATTAATATAATGTACTATTAGAGTTAAACTATTAACTATAGTTAGGTTTCTTTTAATAGTTAGTTTAGTGTTTGCCTTAGCTATAAGGTTAGCAGGCCTGTGCACTAGCTACTGTACTAGTATACTTAACACTTGTAATATCTTTCTTTCCTTAAGTTGTAGGTGTTTTATCTAACTGCTTCTACTAACTTGTTACAGAACATTAAATACATAATTAAGCAAGAGAAAGCGCAAGCAGGCGCTAACAATAGCAAGGAAGAAGCGCTGCTTTGTTTGTCTGTTAAGGTGTTACGATCTACAGAACACGGGAAGGATCTGCCTAATTACAGTGGCTGCAGCACAGCGATTATAACAATAGAATAAACACAAGTAAGCAACAATTACAGTGTTAGCACTTAGCAAGGGACTAAGAGGACATGTGACTTAATTAGGGCTTAGCGCGATTAGTATAATTAGTAATTAGTATAATTAGTGCTTAGTGCAATTAGAGGATACACAACACTAATTAGTCTACATTACTACTACTATTATTAAAGTATATAGTATAAAGGAACACAACCCTTATAGTTTGTGTTTAACCTTGTTAATTAACTTTGTTATTAGAATATCTTAACCCTGCTTGCGAAACAGATAGTCTATTCTATACTCTTCTCTGCAACCTAAGTAGCTAAGGTCCTAGACGCATACTACTTACCCTTCTAGTTCCCTGCTCTTGTACTTATCCCTAAGACCTAATCAAATAATCACTTACAGACTTTGTCTAAAGTGTAAAACTTAACATTTTGAACACCTCTAAGATAAGTACTTTAAGAACCTGTGCTACCTCTAGCAGCTCTCGCTTAAGCAATGTTAACATAGATGCTACTGTCACAAACAGCACTATTAATATCGCTAAGCCTAACACCTACAATAGCAAATAAAGCAAGCTTAACAACTAGCTCCTCTAGTTTAACTTGTTCTTTAAGTTTTAAGGAAATAGGATCCTAAACAACAAATGTGTTATGCTAGCTGTAAGCTACATGCGTAGCAACGCTTTTAAATAGATTAAACCTTTCCTTTAGAAGGCTATGTTAGATAAGTATCCTAACAAAATCTTAGTCTAGTTCAACAACTTCAACGAGTTTAAGAAGATAGTTAAACTAATCTTTAGAGTCTTGAACAAACTAGCTATTGCACGTCGCAACATCTAACACATTAAACAAAATTAGTCCACAGCTAACTACGCTGCAGAGTTCTAACAACTTGCTGCTAATATAGAATAGGACAACACCGCGTTAATAACTATGTTTAAACAAGGCCTTAAGCCTAAAGTTAAGAAGGAACTAATGCGCACTAGCGCTAGTACCAACACCTTAGACAAACTAGTTAACAAAGCAATTAGCATTAACGTTAAGCTATACAAGCTTTAGATAGAATTAAGAAACAACCCTAGAGCGCGCGTTGTAACTAAGGTTAATAATTACCTGCCTCTACGTAACTAGTAGCGCAACAACTTAAACTAAGGAAATTAAGGCAATTGCAACAACTACTAGTTTAACAGTAGTTAACGCATCTACAGCAACACACAGAGTAGATACTACAGACCTAAAGCTATAGACCTCTTAAACCTTAACAAAGGACTAAGCCTACTAGGACGCTAGAACAAAAAGAGCAAAGGAAGCAACAACTTAAGCAACAGGAACAATAAAACCTATTACAACTGTAGCAAGACAGGCTACTTTGCTAGGGACTACTGTATAAAGAACAAGGTTCTTTAGTAGGTTAACATACTGTCCTGTAGTCACAAAGACACAGATGCTAGTAATAAATAAGAAGTAATTACTAAAGAAGTTGAACAACTTATAGAAGACCTAGAGTCTAGTCCTAAAGACAATACAGAGTATATTAAACCTCCTAAGCGCGCAGCAACACCTTATACAGAATTACAAGAATATTAAAACAAGATAGACAACCTCCTAGACACAACAGGTAGGACTCTAGCTTAAATTAGATCTAGATTGGCACGCTAACACTGCTACAAGAGGTGCTACTGCACTTAACAACAACAAGAACGCAATAAAAACAACAAAGCATATTACAACATGTGTTAATCCCTTGTATGTTAGCTAACACCACTACTTAAGCACGTGAAGCCAAGACGTAGCCTTAATACAATTACTAAAGGACTTAAGGAAGACCTTATAGACTGCTAGCGCCTTGTTAATAAAATTAACAATAAACTAGAGGAAGAGAACTAGTGTAATTAGGAATTACAACGCACGCAGAAACATATAACAAGCTAGCTACTATTAGCTACTATTAATCCTCGCACATAGTATATTCTAGATTCCTAGAACCTAAAATACGTAAACCTTTTATAGACTGCATGTAGAGATAATAAGTGCGCAATGCACTACAAAGATAAGTTAGAAGCACACTATTTTCTATTGCCCTGCAACTGCTATTGTGTACAATAGTACAAGTGCACTAACAACTTTTGTAACATTTATTTAATTAATAAACACAACTACGTTATTTTTCCTAAAGATAATAATCTAACTGCAGCAACACAAATGCAGCTACTAATTAACAGTAACTGCTTTAACAACTACTAGCAGTTATGCCTTAACCCTAGATGCAGGAAGCACTAAGGTGTAAAAAAATTTAAAGGGTTTAAGACAGACAACAAGTCTTTTTTAAAGGAACAAACAAAGGCACCTAGAGTCTTACTATTAACTCTATTAGGACCTATAACCTTATTAAGCTCCCTATCACAGTAAATAAGTGGAAGCTATTAGCATTATTAGACTTAGGAGCTTAGAGAAACTACATATCCCTTAGAGTAGTAAAGCGAGCTAGACTTCTTCTACAAAATAAAGAAAACCTATACCTATTACAAGTAGCTAATAGACAACTAATGCTAAGAGAAGGCAGAATTACGCTTAAAGTACAAGGTGTACCTCTCTAAGTACAGAACTACTACAAGGTACTGTTACTAGACATCTTAGGCACAGCCACCTATAATGTTATACTAGGACTACTATAGTTACAAAAGCACAACCTACAGATTAACTAGAAAGATTATTAGCTTTTATTTAAAAGGTGCAGATGTAGCATAACTGCACGCTAGCCTACACAACCTACACTAGAGTTAGTAGATAAGAAGAAGATTAACAACATCTCTTTAAACTATTAGACGCGCTAAGATAGAGCGGTTAATTATGTAGACCTAGAAAGCCCCTCTATAATAATTAAGGAGAAAGACAGTGCAACTTCTACTATACTAGATATATACTGTTAGTACGCCTAGATGTTTAAAGAAGAGCTATCTGCAAAAGCGCTACCTAAGCACTAACCTTAGGATTGTAAGATTAAGCTCTAGGAAGGGAAAGAACTACCCTTTAGGCCTATATACTAGTTATCTAAGAAAGAACTTAAGATACTAAGAGACTACATTAAGGAGAACCTTGCAAAAGGATTTATTAAGAAATCTAAATCCCTAGCAGGATTCCCTATTCTATTTGTACTAAAGAAGGACAGCAAATTACAACTTTGCGTTAACTACTAAAAGCTTAACAACATTACTATTAAGAATTAGTATCCGCTGCCTAACATAATAGAACTACAAGACTAGTTATTAGGAGCGAAGTTTTTTACTGCACTTAACCTACGCAGAGCGTACAACCTAATACATATAAAGAAAGACAAAGAATAGAAGACAGCGTTTAGAACCTGTTATAGACACTTTAAGTATATAGTTATGCTATTTAGGCTAACTAATGCACTAGCAGTCTGCTAGGCTCTTATTAACAATGTACTGTAAGCACACCTAGACATTACTGTAGTAGCTTACCTTAACAACATCCTAGTGTACAGCAAGACACTAGAAGAACACAAGGTCTATGTACAATAAGTGTTAGAATGCTTAGCAAAAGCAGACCTTAGGCTAAAGCTAGAGAAGTGCAAATAGTACAAGAATAAAGTAGAGTTCCTTAGCTATGTTGTAGGAAGGTACAGAGTTAAGATAAGCAAAACAAAGATACAGGTAGTAAAGGATTAGCTAACACCTAAAACTGTCAAGAACATTTAAGAGTTCCTTAGGTTTGTTAACTTCAACTGCTACTTTATTAAGGATTACTCTCTTAGAGCTTTACCGCTTACTAAGCTTACGTAGAAGGATGTACTATTTAAGTAAAAACAAGCGCAGGAAGACATATTCTAATTACTTAAGTAAGCATGCGTAGAGCCACCTACTATAATTATATTTAAGAGCGGAAAACTGCTTTAACTTAAAACTAATGCCTTAGATTTAGCATTAGGAGCATGCGCAACTTAGGAATAAGATAGTTTATAGCACCTAATTGCCTACTACTTACGCAAGTTCTTAGGACCTAAAGAACGCTACAATGTGCACAACAAAGAACTCTTAGCAATTATATTAGCTCTAGAACATTAGTGAGTTTACGCAGAAAGCTACTTAGATCTTACTATTTATATAGATTACAAGAATCTAGTATAGTTCACTACAACTAAAGTACTTAATTAGAGACAGGTTTAATAGGCTAAACTACTAGAATAATACAAGTTTAAGATCTTATACACGCTAGGAAAGGATAATAGTAGAGCTAACGCACTTAGTTAACAACACAACCTTATAGGAACTAAGACAATTAATAAACACGCTATACTTAGAGTTAACAAAGATAGATTGTTAGGACTATTACAACAGCTTAACAACATAATGCAGGTTTAAGCAGAACAACGCATCCTGTTAGAAGTACTAGAAGAATTACAGAAAGAAATTATAGCTAGTTACTACAACAACCTACTTTACAGACACCCTAGTATTACAAAAACAATAGAACTTATTAAGAGACACTACAAGTTCCTAAAAATAAAGAACAAGATTACTAAATACATTAAAGATTGTGTAGATTGCTAGAAAAACAAGCACAGCACACACACTAAATACAAAGAAGCATAGGCAATAGAGCTACCTACAGCCCCTTAGATAAACATCACAATAGACTTTATTACATAGTTACCTATCTCTAAGGACCCTGTTATAGGATACAGCTACAACTTAATCTTTATTGTAGTAGATAGATTCACAAAAGCTGCAGAAATAATACCCTTCTAACATAGTTATACTGCAGAGCAGCTCACTTAAGTATTCCTAGACTAAGTTGTTAGGCATTACAGCATTCCTAGATTAATTATTAGCAATAGAGATAAGCTCTTTATGTTAAACTATTAGACAACGCTCTTAGTAGCTATTAGCACTAAGAAGAAGCTGTCTACAGCCTATTATCCGCAGACAGACAGACACACTAAACAAACAAACTAAACTATAGAAACATTCCTACAGATATACAGCAACTAGCAGCAAAATAACTAGGTTTTGCTGTTACCTATAGCACAGATTGCATACAATAATAAGCTATTAAAAGCAACAGGCGCAACGCCATTCTTCTTAAATTACAGAAAACACCTAAATCTCTTTACTAGAGCACTAGACACGCTAGTACAAACAGAATTAGCAATCTTCTTAGTTTAGAAACTAAAGGAAGTACACGAGAAAACGCTAGAAAACATTAGCAAAGCTTAAGAACAAGCAATCTCTTATGTTAACTAGAAACAAAAAACAGCACCTTAGCTAAAAGAGGGGGATAAAGTCTATCTCCTTACAAAAAACCTTTAAACACAAAGACCTACAAAGAAACTAGATTATGTTAAAGTTAGACTATTTTTTATTTTTAAGCAGATAAGCCTAGTTAACTATAGACTTGCTCTGCCTAAAGATACAAAGATCTATCTAGTGTTCCACATATCCCTATTAGAACTAGCCAACTCTAGAACGCTAGTCTAGAAAGACTTCCACTATTAGGTCAACATCAACAACAAGTAGGAAGTTAAAAAAATAATACAACATCGCAACATTAGCAACAGCAACAAATACCTAGTTAAATAGTTAGGATACCTAGACTTAGAAAATATATAGAAACTAACTACGCAACTTACAAACTGCTAGCAGATGTTAAAGCAATTTAAAGAGACTAATTAGGCAATAACACGTCGCTCTTCTAGTACTCTAAAAGATAACCCTTAAAGGCACCCTAGGTACTAGGCAACAACAAGAACTCGTTAAACAGACTAGTTAACTTAATAGTCCCTGTCTTTAGCTATTTCTGCTCTTTAATACTACGCTCCTCTACTGCGATGGCCTCTTTAGCACAACAGTCTAACAAATCTATTTATTATTGCAACTGCTCCTTGTGCGTACAAGCTACACGCAGGTCCTCTATAGCCTTTTTAGATATCTAGATTGCTTTAGTTTGCGCTTTGCAACTCTTTTTTATGCAAACACGCAACTTCTCTTTCTTAGACGCTAGTTAAGTAAACTTAGATTAAGTTACCCTTATGTTACAACGTTGCCCTAGACAAACACACTCGCTGCACTTCTTAGACTAAATGTGAATCTTGCACATGTAGTTGTGCTTTATACAAGTTTTGCATTTCTGCACTATAATCTTCTTAAAAGACTTAATAAATTTGTACAGACAATAATAGCAAGCTAAACTTAAGATAGTTAGTTGTTTTTGCATTGTTAAGACTTGCTTAATAATTAAGGAAGGGCCCTGCGTCATATAAATAAGCTTAAGGGACTAAGCTAAGACAGGAGGGGGATAGTGTTACAATCTATAGAACACAAGAAGGATCTGCCTAATTGTAGTAGCTGCGGCACAGCAATTATAACAACAGAATAAACATAAGTAAGCAACAATTATAGTGTTAGCACTTAGCAAAGGACTAAGGGGACACGTGACTTAATTAGGGCTTAGCACAATTAGTATAATTAGTAATTAGTATAATTAGTGCTTAGTGCAATTAGAGGATACACAACACTAATTAGTCTGTATTACTACTACTATTATTAAAGTATATAGTATGAAGGAACACAACCCTTATAGTTTGTGTTTAACCTTGTTAATTAACTTTGTTATTAGAATATCTTAACTCTGCTTGCGAAATAGATAGTCTATTCTATACTCTTCCCTGCAACCTAAGTAGCTAAGGTCTTAGACGCATACTACTTACTCTTCTAGTTCCCTACTCTCGTACTTATCCCCAAGACCTAATTAAACGATCACTTACGGACTTTGTCTAAAGTGTGAAACTCAACATAAGGTTAACAAAAGAGAAAAGAAGAAGCGATCTAATTCTAAGAGTAACACTAACTTCTAGGCTAACCCTTCTAGAGATACTAACATTAAGGCTAGAGCACTAGAGGGCAATATGCAGTAAGAGCTTACAGGTTACAACTAGTAGCACAGTGTTAGTAGGCTCGCTTGTTAGTCTTTAAACTAGCTAAACTAGCTAAACCTACTAAAGGGCTAAGATATACTTTGTTTTCTTACTTAAACTACTGCTCCTGCTTCTATGCAGCGTAGCCCTGTTAAGCTACTAAACAAGAGCAGTAGTAAGCAGTAAGTTTTATTATTAACTACAGTTGTTAATACTCTAAAGCTAGCTAAGAGAGATACTAAACGCCTAATAGTTATCTTATTAATCTCTCCCCTAGCATCTCTAAAACTAATACTAATGCTATTAGTAAAGCTTATTATCTGCGCAGACATCTCTATCTGCTCTCTTTTTAAACTAATAAATCTCCTCTATACACACTGCAGCAGCTCTGCCTACTATAAGCTATACCCCTCTAGCACCTACAAATTTAAGACTGCTAGTGTTAGGCACTATAGTCTCTGCAGCCTAGCGCACTATAGCTATAGCTGTACATACTAATATATTATATTAGAAACATAGGTGCACAATATACTCTAAGCACTTAAGAACTTAACTAAGAAGAAAGAGCTTATTAACCTTACAATAAATTAGCTCTATAGTGTTAAAGGTACCTTAGTGCAGCAGAGATAGCAGGACTATAAAAAAGCTATAGGCATGCTAACAACATTATAGCATTTAACAACGCTATTGCTTCTATAACTAGGACTAGGCTACTGCTGTAGGCTGCTACTAGTAGATCTGCACCTTCTGCAGATCTAACACCTAGACCCCCTTAGCTAAACTAGTACAGTAAGCATAGCTAGAGCTAGTATAAACTAGACATTCTACTCTATTAATAGTAGAACGCGCAGTAGATAGCAGTTTCTAGTAGCTATAGAGCAGGTTGCAGACAGGCTACACTAAGAGACTATCTAAGCAAAAGAAGCGCGACTAAGAAAAGACTGCAGGCATACTAGGCAATATTGTAGCAACTAGCAATGCTAAAGTTTCTGTAATATAGGCTAGAACCCTTTTGCAAGTAGGTATCCTAGTGTATAGTTAACTATCTAGTTTATAGTTTTAAGATAACACACTTATATAATATAAGGACAACAGCTCTACTATAGCTAAGAGTTAAATACAGTAACCTTTAAAGTAGTAACTAGACGCTTAATACAGACATAAAGGTTAGATATATAATAAAATAAGCTAGACTTTAACATTATAGCAGTAAGAGCTAGGTATGTAATAGTTTTAATAATATATTTATTAGCTGTGCTTAGCTCTAAATAAGAGCGTAGCAGCATTGCATATAGCCTGCTCTACTAGTATAGTATAAGCAGAGGCTCTTAGTGCTTAATAGATTATTGCTATTAAAGAGTGCATAGTTAATAGGTTGTAACTAAGTAAGTAAGATAAGCGTTATTAAAAGTTTTATAGATGCATAGAGGCAAGTAGTTTTGTATTTAGATATATAAGAGCTAGGAAAAGACAAAAGGGAACGCAATGTATGCTAATAAGACACGCTATATATACTATAGAGCAAAGTACAGCAAAGGCACATACTATACTAGAAAGCATAGTACAGCAAGAGCATATACTATACTATAGGATAGAGTACAGCAAGAGCACGTACTATACTATAAGGCAGAGTATAGCAAGGGCACGCACTATACTATAAGGCAGATTATAGCAAGGGCACGTACTGTACTATAAGGCAGAGTACAGCAAGGGCACGTACTATACTATAAGGCAGAATATAGCAAGAACACATACGATCTCCTTAATAGCAATCCTAGTGTACAGACTATAATTAATAACTTATTATATAACTATTTAAGGTTAGAGCAATGCATTAAACGCAAATTAGCAACATTAGCATTATCTAGCAAATGTTAAGCAGGCATTAAGGCTATTTAGAAAACATAGAGTAGGCGTTAAGGCTATTTAAAAAATATAGAGCAGGCGTTAAGACTGTTTAGAAAATATTAAGTAGACATTAAGGCTGTTTAGAAAATATTAAGTAGGCGTTAGGGCTATTTTAAAAATATAGCAGGTTATATCTGTTAATACGCTAAACACAAAAGTCTTGCGTAAGCAATTTTGCAATTATAGTATAAGAATTATAGTAATAATATTTATCTAGGTAATTATTAAAACATGTAAGCTATAGTATAGAGATAGTGTATTTTGTGTATAGATAGAATGCGAGTTCTACTAATACTATAGCCTACAGTACACTTCTATGTTTTCTTAAAATCGAAATAGCAAAATTTTTTCCTGATATTAGAACTAAACTCTAGAACCTTGCTACCTTATTAGTACTAGAGGAGTAGTAGGATAAGCTACTAGCTTATATACTAGAATGCCTAACTACCTATCTATTATAGGCAACCCTATCTAAGGCTATAGTAACTATTACTAACAATAAGACCTACCTTACTACAGACTCCAACTAGGACCTACAAAGGAAAGACATAAGCAAAACTATACAAAAGTTAGTTAAAGCCTAGGTCTAAGCCTACGTTGTATTTATAAGGTTACTAAACTATGTTACAACACCTTCTACCTCTGTATAAGCAATTAACAACAAGCTAAGCAAGGCTATAAAGTTACCTAACATAGGTAAGTTTAGTAGCAACTAATGTGCATATAGGACGTCTAAGTTCTAAATAAAGAATAAGCTAAAGTCTATAAGAGACTAAGAAGCTGTCCTAGGAGTTGCCTACATGTTTAATAGGCTAGAAGGATAAGCTGCGCAGGTTGGCTTGTTATAGAAGGATTATAACCTAATAGGTACAACTAATTAGTTCTAGGACTTCTTAGACAAATAGTACAAAGACTTCTTATTTAAAGAGTATTCTTAGTAGAAGCTCTAGACTATTACTATAAAGAAGAGCAACTAGAGTGTTAAGGCTTTTAATGCAGAGTTTATCTAGCTAGCCTATAACGCCGCTAAAGAGAACAACATAAAGAACCTTAAAACTAGGTATATATCTACACTTTGTCTAGACCTCTAGGACAAGATAGTGTTAGTAGACATCTTAGATAACTAGGATCTCTAGAGCCTTATAGCTAGATTTTTAGTAGTAGAGGTTAACCTCTGTAGGTCTAAGGCACTAACAAACAGCACCTTTAGACAACATACATAAAGGGCAAACCTAGATAGTATAAACTAGAAACCTACTAAGGTCTACTCTAGGAAGATTAAGTTAGATAACTAATAGCAAGCAGAGTAGTAGACTTAAGAAGTCTTAGACTAGTAGAGAGCTGCTAACGTCTGTCTAAGATGTAGAAAGAAGGGCTACTACGTAAATACATATACGTTGGCCCTAGCTAGAAGACTAAAGAATGTCTAGGTTAAGAGCGTAGTTGCTAAAGTCTCTAAAAATAATAACTTAAATAACAAAGGCTTAGAAATCTAGAAACTCCTATTTAAAGTTGTAAATAGAGGTTAGAAAGAGAGGTTATAAAGAGGAAAGAGCTTTTCTTAGAGTTCTACTAATAGTAGCTAAATAGCAAGTCTATATTACTGCATGTAATAGTACAGGACAACACTATAGCATATACATTAATTAATACTAGGTACTTTATATATAGTATAGTCTCCTCTAAGTTTATAATATAAAACATCCTCTAACGCACTCCTATATATAGACGTAAGGTATTAGGCATAGCTAAGAAAGTAACCTAGGTAACTACTATTATAAGAATAAAGATTAATATTAATAGCTATAGAGAAACCCTCTAGGCATATATACTAGATAGGGAAAGGAAGTACAACCTTATCTTAGGAAGACTATAGATAGACAAGAACAAAGTTACTATAGCACTAGCTAAGAGGATGTTGTTTATCTACTTCTTACAAACATAAGTAATAAGTAGAGAAAGCGTCTATCCTAACTAACTACCTAAGCCTGTTAGCCTAGAGTTGTACTAGGCGCTAAGGAAGAGGTCTAAGATAGACTAAAACATAGAACTGTTTGCTACATTAATAGCAGACATTTAGAAGGCCCTAAAAAGAAAGAAGCTAATAGACCCTTAGGGCCTCCTCCTAGAGTTCCTAAAGGATAAGTTTAGAACATTTATAAAGAAGAAAGTAGACAAGCTAGCGCTTTAATACAGTCTCAACATAAATTACACAATTAAACTAATTAAGTAGAATAGTAAAACTGTAATAAAACTATAGAGACTACTATACATTATGTTCTGTAAAGAGCTCCTAGTACTACAACAACAACTTACTAGTTACTTAGACAAGGGCTTTATTCAAGTTAGCAAATCTAGCGCTTCTGCTCTAGTGCTGTTTATTAAGAAACTAGGCAAAGGCCTCTAGTTTTGTGTTAACTACTAAGCACTAAATGCAATTACAAAGAAGGACTAGTACCTATTACCTCTAATCTATAAGACTCTCTTATAGATATTAAAGGCGTTATAGTTTACTAAGGTAGACGTTATCTAAGCCTTCTACAAGATTAGGATCGCTAAAGGAGATAGATAGAAAATAGCCTTCTAGATAAGATTTAGGCTCTATAAGTAGTTAATAACGCTATTTAGACTAGCTAATACTCTAAGTACGTTCTAATAGTACATTAACTAGGTTTTAAGGAAGTACTTAGACAAATAGTGCTTTGCCTATGTAGAAAATGTGTTAATCTGCTCTAACATTACCTAAGAGGAACACAAGGCTAAAGTTAAGGAAATTATCTAGAAATTAGGAGCTATAGGATTGCACCTTAATATAAGGAAGAATAAGTTCTCTATTAAGAAAACTAAGTACTTAGGATTTATTATTAAAGCTAGTAAGGGCATCTAGATAGATTCTATAAAAGTTGCTACTATAAAATTATAAGAACCTCTAAAGATAGTAAAGGGAATCTAGAGCTTCCTAAGGTTTTTAAACTTCTACTAACAGTTTATTAATTAGTTTTCTAGTATAGCGGAGCCTCTTACACGCCTAATAGAAAGAAACGCAATCTTTAAATAGAGAGAACTCTAGCAGCAAGACTTTAATGCTATAAAAGCTGTATTTACTAGAAAACTAGCTCTCACGAACTTTAATCTAGATTTAGAAACAGTGCTAGAGTATAAAATGTTAGGATAGGCAACAAGAGGAGTACTATCCTAATATAGGAAAGAAAAGGTACTTTATACAGTAGCATACTTCTTAGCTAAGAACTCTAAAGTAGAAGTAAACTACACTATTTACAACAAAGAAATGCTAGCTGTAATTAAGTGCCTCTACGAATAGAGCACAGAACTAAAGCAGGTAAAAGGATTTATAGTTATTACTAATTATAAGAACTTAGAGTATTTCTACAAAGCTTAACTCCTCTTAGAAAGAAACATCTAATAGTTAAGCCTCCTTAGCTAGTTTAACCTTACCTTTGCCTATAGGCCTAGCAAGATTAAAAACTATACAGATGCGCTTTTAAGGAAAGAAGAAGACGTTCCTCTGTCTACAAGAGATAAGAGAACTAAGACTAAACAGTTTTAACTATTAAAACTATTTACACAAGTAGTAAGGACTAATCTAGAAGACAACTCTACTACTAATATATAAGTTTTCTCTTTAGAACTACGTAAGGCAGACTAACTCCTCTCTATAATACTCTAGGGTAAAGAACTACATACAGAGATGCCTTTAGGCAGAAACCTAGAGCTATATAACAATATTAAGGAATTTAAAATGCTCTAGAAGAACACTACTAAGAACAATAAGACTTACTAACTTGCTAAGTTATCTGTCTCTTTAGGAGCTAGGAAGTTTCCTGTACAGCTTATTCTTAAAGTCTCTCTCTCTAGGTGCTCTATAGATAATAGAGACTAACTATATTACTATAAAAGAGTATAGGTCCTAAACTCTAATACTCTTAGAACTAAGATTATTCATAGTGCCTATTATTTACTAATTATAGGCTATCTAGGACAAGAAAACATGTATGCAATCCTCTCTTAGTCTTACTTCTAGCTAGAGATGTTAACTGCTCTACGCTAGTATGTAGAGAACTGCAACATCTGTAAAAAAACAAAGCTATAGAGGAAACTAAAGTAAGAACTCCTTAAACCCCTCCTCTTACCTAATAGGATCTAGAAGGAAATCTTGATAGACTTTATAATAGATATCTCTAAAAGCAATAATAACTAAAATCTTAGAGTTATTACAGACAGACTTTCTAAATATGTTATCTTAGTCTCCTTACTAAACCTGTTAGTAAAAACAGTTACCTGCGTATTTATATCTAACATAGTAGCCTACTATTAGTTGCCTAATGCAATTGTGTCTAATTAAGAAACGCAATACCTTAGCAACTTCTAGCAGATAATGTGCTAACTACTAAGGATTACATAGAGGCTTTCTACAGCATTCTACCTCTAAACTAATAGAAGTACTAAGCGTATAAACTCTGTAGTAGAGGCCTACTTAAAAGCCTATATTAACTAGGCCTAGGATATTTAGTCTGCATAGGTACTAGTAGCCTAGATTGCTATTAAGGGTTAAGTAGCTACATCTACTAGCTTTAGCTCTTTTTTCCTCTAGCATAGTTACAATGTAGACCTAGTCTGGATAGACCTAGACTTAACAGCAGAGCTATTGCACTAGCACGTAAAGGAACCTACTAGAGCTGTGGCAAGCATAGTATAGAAGTTTATTAAGACAATTAACTTTGTTAAGGCCTAGATAGCAGAGGCTTAGTAGATACAAGAACAGTAAGCCAACGCACACTAAAGGGAAGCCCCTTAACTAAAAGTTAGAGACAAAGTCTAGCTAAAGCTAGGAAACTACTTCTTAAATAGCTAAGCAAGTTAGAAGCTAGATTAGAAGAACTAGAAGTATATAGTTGTAAAGGTTATATCTCTATACAATATTAAGCTAAATATTAATAGTAAAATCTACTTTGTTTTCTATATTAACTAGTTTAAGTTGTGCCTATAGGACTCTCTTTGTAGACAATTAAACAATCCCTAATTGTTACCTACAACAATAGCACGTTCTCTAAGTAATAGAAAGTTAACTCTATCTATAGGAAACAACAGTCTAGAAGAGAGAGCAAGAGACGCAAATACCTAGTACAATAAGAAGGCTATACTAATAAAATATAGGAAAGGGAGGACGTTTACAAAGACCTAGAGGCCTTAGACAAATATTTGTCTACAACAAGAGATAGAAGAGATAGGAATAGGAACTTGCCCCTAGGATTCTAGTTAGAATCCTTAGAGGGGAATAATTAGCTCTCTTACTCCTAAGGGGGGGGGGGGGGGAAGAGGGAGAGGAGCAGAAGAGAGAGACATGCACAAGTAAAAAGAAGAGACACTAGTTGTTAAGAAGATTATTTACTATATTAGCCTATCCTAAGGGATAGGCTGCACTAGGTAGGTGCTATATTGTTATAAAGGAAAAGAAGCTACAAGACTAGATATTATCTAGCTAGAAAATCCTAAACGCTATAGATAAGAAAAGACCTAAGCACTACTTTTAGTAGAACCTCTGCTACTACTGTTGTCCTTGTTACCTACAGCAGCGTTGGCAATGTCCTTAATAAGCACCTAGGCAAAGTCCTTATGTCTAGTAGTAAAGGGGATCTTAAGACGTGTGCAAAGGTTAGCCTTAAAGTAGATAAAGCGCGTAAGCAGTATTAAGTTAATAGTAAGCTATGTTAAGTAAGGAATTAGCAAATACCCCTAAGAATAGGTAAGAAAAGAGAGTAATAACTTACTAGAGTTTTAGCCTAGACTACTACGTTTTTAGTAGTAGTAGTAGTGCGCTCTGCAAAGACTACAGTAGAAGAAGAATAAGCTTTAATCTTATTAACCTTAGTCTTGTACTTAGACTACTTAGTCTTATAACTAGTAGTAGACAAGCAAGTGTTAGGCTAGGATACAAGGTTAGTGTAACGCAGAAGGTTCTTACGCTTTTTAAGGTCTGCTTAAATAGGCTTAATAACACTTAAAAGCTTTGTAGAGTTGCCCTTAGAGAACTGCAAGATGATGTAGTACTTATTTAGAGTCTTCTAAGTTTTACAAAGAGCCTAGTAGATAGTTAGCTAGAGTAGAGAACACTAAGTAATAAGAATAAGGTAACTTACCTTGTAACAGCAAGCGAGCGTAGCTAAGAATACAGTTAGCACAGCTAGTAGAACAGCTACTAGTAGTAAAGGTATAGACCTAGCTAGCTAATATATTGTTAATGTAGACTTTAAGATCTTTATAGCTGCTAGCACATTAAGTATACAAGAACTACTTACCTTAACTCTTAGCTTAACTATTAGTAGGAGCATTGTTAAAGGCCTCCTTAATCTTTTTATTCTTATGGACAACGTTCTCTGTTGTAAGCTTTGCCTTCTTAGCTAAGCAAGTGTTAACAGGGGCAGGATCTGCAGGAGCAGCGCTGCAGGCCCAAGCAAAGTAAAAGAGTTAGTAAGTAAATAAAGTAGAAGGAGGAGGGTAACTTACCTACTTGCCTTAGGCCTTCTTAGTTAGAGAACGTAAAGTAGAGGGCAATTTAGAAGACACTATTATTAAAATTAAGTAGAGTAAGGCAGTTAAATAATTAGATAGTAGTAAGGTCTTAAGAGGAAGGTGCGTAGTCTTAGAATGTAGTGCAACAAAGAATATAGAAAGTAGAGAGTAGGTAATAGAGTTGTTTTAACTAAGACGTGCGCTAATAAACAAGATATAAGTAGAAGAGTACTATAACAGGCTAGGCCTAGGTGCTAGCTTCTTAGTGTACACTGCCTTAGTAGTACTCTAGCTTACGCTCTTAGCATAGACTAGAGCCCTGCTACAAAGCTAACATGTTTAAAATAGAGTTATAAAAACTCTCTAACCTCTGCTCTAGAAGTTGTTCTCTATTAAATCTATCTTGTATTTTACTAGCAAATTCCCTTAGAGGTTAGCTTCTTATATATATTCTCTCTCTAACAGTCTGCACTAGTTTAAAGAGCAATAGTAAGGTTGCTTATAAGGACTACTTCTACTTTCTCTACAGCAGCTACTGCTGCCTAGTTTAGCTATTCCTAAGCTATAAGGTACATTAATACATATAGGTTGCAGATCTTATATAGTATCTATATAAGCCCCTAAGGGGTTGTAAAATTAAGCTAGGTATTAAGCTACTAACAGGTTACTGCAGTATACTATAGGTTGTAAGAGTATAGCTATATATACTATAGCAGCTAGCCTTTAAAAGGCTTAATAGGCATGCTCTAATAGTATAAGGCACTATGTAACTAGAAGACCTAAACGCCTAGATGTAATCTGCAATCTTCTATAGAGCTATAAAGGTAGAGTTATAGGCATGTATATGCTTTTAAAACACCTAGGCAGAAGAATTAAGATTGTTAAGCAGCCTGTATAGGAAACACAGGAGTAGCTAAAAGGCTAGTAGTTAAATATCCCTATTAAAGCAATAGAAGTTAAATAATAGAGCGCTTATAGGTAAACTACTACACCTTTTTTCTACTTAATAGTACTCTTTATATTAAGTGCACATAGTCTCTAGAGTTCTGATATTAAAATAGGTACTATTATAGGGGCGCTCTAAAAGGGGTATTAAAAAGCGCTATGCAGTAATAGCAGAGGCATATAGTAGTTCTTTAAGGTCTTTAAACATATTATTGCTATATTTGTTACTTATAGAGATATCTAGTAGGATCTTAAGTTCTTTAAACGCATTATTGTTATATTTGTTGCCTGTAGAAGTAGATAGTATATAGCTGCTAAGGTTAGGTGTACTAGTAATTAGAGTTAGGTTATAGCTTTCTAAATCTTCTAATTAGGGCCTTTGTAAGGAGCTTAGCTAGATAGGAGAGGAGTTTCTTTAAGTGCATATATAGACAGAACAAGCTACCTAGAAGATAATATTAGTAACTAGTAGTACACAACCTAGATGTAAGGGTATAAATAGAACTGCAGTTTAGATAGAGCTAGTAAAAGCCTCTTATATAGTTGTAATAGAACTTTTTAGACGCCTTATATAGCTTGCAACAAGAGCAGTATATAAGAGATAACAGCTAGCTAATAATAGGATTAAACTCTAGTGTTATATAGAAGCAAGGCATATTAGTAAACCTTTTTAAGAAAAGATAGGTCCTATAAAGACTTTGCATAAACCTTATATAACCTATAAAGGTACCTGTACAAGTGTATAGATATAGGTATAGAACTCTAAGAAGAGTTTTCTAGTACTACTAGGCAGAAAAAGTAGCAGCCTAAGAGTAGTAAGGCAAGAGCAGAGCTTAACACTATAAATGTATAAATAGAAAACAACAACTTTGCATAGTAATAGCAAGGCGTACAGGCAATATTAATGGCTAAAAATTAAATAGGAGGTAGAGGGTACCTAATAGAGTCAAATGGTGCCCCTTACAGGGCGTGCAGGTGCCTGCGGCGCGAGATGGTTTTGTCGTAATTATTATATAGATTGGAATCTCGCGCATTGTAATGAATGTGACGGCAACAGAGGAAATTACATGCGCTCGTTCAGTGTCTTCTATCTCTTCTAATGGCGTTAAGGATGATGCCGCTGAGTAAGAGAGAGATAATTTTCCAGCACTAGTTTGTAGGCAGGTACGTGTAGCTGTAGGTGTTTGTGTTAGACAAGTCCGCCCTCGTGTGGTGAAAGATGCTGGAATTCGTATCGCCTGGCTTTTGGAAACTTGTTAAGTTGCACCTGCTGAATCTAGTCTTCTTTCGTGTTCTTCAACCTAGAGATTATACAGAGGATGAATACAATTAGACTTTATTTCTAGAGCAAGTGTCGTTTGAAGGAAGTCCTGAGCAGTCCTTAGAAGCACCGCCGTTTCCACTGCATGCGTTTTTCTCGTCAGATACTATGTTGTCATACAATCCCCTCTTTTTCAACAGCTAGCCAAATTTTCATGGTCGTGGGATCCTGTTCGGTTCAAATTGTGAGTAAATATTGATTTCACCGGATTTTGCTTACTCAAGCCATGACCCAGACGCCGTGTGAGTACGAAGTGTGTGCATGTGACTCGGAACATGTTTTCTTTACATAGGAGACAGCCTACTAACTAAGCTGATTGAAGACTTCCGTCGCCGATAATATCCCCGCTCTCTTTACCTCCTGCTTTCGCCCTCTCTAGACGTTCTTTTGTTGTCTTCAATAGGGTGGGGATTCCAACTTTCTCAAAGGATGCACCAGTATTAATCATTTTGGCAAGGCCTTTTGCTCCATGCCATATCAAAGGCATACCATGGCCGTTGAATCCTGCAAGAATGAACTGGCCCGGCTTGCCAGGAATTTCTCCGATATGTGCGTGGGAATCATATGAATACCCCATCACGCCAGTCCAGATCTTGTCAACATAGGCGCCGGAATCCTCCCACCCTCGAAATGTTCTTTGCATATATCCATCGTAATACGTCGCTGATGCTTCAATGAGTGTGGAGTCGTCGGGATTATTGTACCACTGATCTTGACGAGGAAAAAACAATCGCGATGATCCCCCAACAATGATGGTTCCATCAGGCCTTGAGATCAAGTATGACAAGACATTATCCTCTGATCGTTCTATGTAGGAATTTGGAAGATGGGGTGCTGTCTTTCCTTCAGGAACTGTAATGTGACAGCAGATACCCTTACAAGGCACAATAGATTCCTTGTACTCGGGAAGAAGGCCCGCTGCATAGGCGTTATTGGCGAATATGACCTTTTTGGTCTTCACGAGGCCTCGGTTCGTCTGCACGTTCCAATGAGACGGGTCGCCTTCGCAAACCGCGATGGCTGATGTATGTGTCTGCAGGTTGAGCCTGCCATCAGCAACAAGGCGTTTGAGGAGGTGAGTTATAAACTTTGATGGCCACATCATCCCTGCGGTGTACGAAGCTACAGCTTTGGCTCCTTTGACACCAGACAGTGACTCCGCTTTCGGACCGTGATGAAAGAAGACATCGTTCATGTACTCCAGATCATAGGATACCATCTCTTTGTTGACTTGAAAAGCCTCTTTCGCTGCCTCAGTATTCGACCAAACGTCAACAGTCCGGGCTAGAACAAAATCGCAGTCAATTTCCTCATCAGCTATAAATTGCTTCAAGGCTTGTACGTGCGAGATCTCAAACTTTGCAAGTTCTACCGCAGCCTCCAGACCGTCACGTTGAATGTAACGTGGTATGTGACCATATAGATCAGGTCTTCAATGGCCGCCATTTCTGCCAGTTGCCCCATCACAAACTCTTCGTGCCTCAATCATTAAGACGGTACGTTTGTCGGTGGCTGATTCCTTGTCTTGGATGATATGCCAAGCAGCAGCGGTGCCAGCGTAACCACTTCCTATTATCACGACATCGACGGTGGTAGGAAGATCAGTAGTAGTTCGGTGGTCTTGAAAGCTGTCGTTGTCTCTTGACCAGAATGCCGCCGTAGGGTTTGGGATGGGGTGTATTGTTGCCATTGATGCCGTCGTAGTAACTAAAAAAAAAGAATGTTGTCGTATACTTCGGAAGCAATTGTTCTGAATCAACATGGGGTTTGAGTTAATGATTGAAATCCAAATGGCGCGTAGAGGCCTGAAAATCGGACCAGAGAAATGGCACCGGGCCGGAGATGATACAACCGGGCCGGGGAAAAGCGGGCGCTGGGCCACCGGCCTCTTGGTGGCTGGTCGAACGATAAGGCAAAGGAATTTCGACTCAGTCAACTTGCTGAAGTCTCGGGTTTCGCTATCAGATAAGCTAGAGCTCACATAGACTGATCTTTCATTACACCTCCATTCATTAACACATATTCTACGCTCGGACTTCTACACCCCATTGTGCCTTCTGGAAGCAACTTGGACCTTGAACATAATGAATCAACCACTAAAACACGTTGTTCTGGATCTTGCCGGCACGTGCGTATCATTTGATGCGTACTATGAGCATATAGATGCAGTACTAGGCTCACGCCTTCGCTGAAATACCTTGACAGCGCGAAGCTTTGGATTCACTTGGCAGACGGCTGCCGAGTTAGACTTCACGTTTCTTTCAATATTAGAAAGCTCCAAACCTTATAAGGACGTTCTCCGTAGTCTTTTTTACTAGACACTCAGCCTATGTGGCATTGGCAACCCTAGCTTATTCGCTACGGACGCGGAACGCGAACAATGCATTGAGAGCTACTCAAATCTTGAATTGCGTTCTGAGTGCCGAGAGTGTTTCCAAATTCTACGCGAAAATAGTTTTACTGTCTGGTGTTTCACTAGGTACTGGCGACACACAGCGAGTTCGCGGGTACTTTGAGCATGCAGGCGTTGACATGCCTCAAGAGCACTTTATCAACTGCGTTCTTTCTGGTATTGCTAAACCAGCTCTACCAGCTTACGAATCGGTTTGGAGGAGGACTGGTAAGAGTGACGTTAAGTGGTTCGCTGCTGCTTACATGTGGGACGTAGCAGCTGCCACGAAAGTTGGATTCTGTGGAGCTTGGAGTTGAATGTATGAACACGAGCCTTGCCTTGGCGTATTCAGTGATACGAATTTCGAAGTTATGGCTGGAGGGCTGAAAGCAGTGGCGTTGAAAATAGTGAAGCGAGCACAAGAAGAATAAGCACAGCATTTTATTTGCCATACCTGTGGTGGGGACAGTGCTCAATGCATCCTCATCCGTCTTCCTACAGACAAGACAATCTTTGATATTTTCTAGTAGTCATTTGGAGCAACCAAACCCCTCTGCAGAGACACTAAGATATCAGGCGCACAAGAGAGTTATTTGCATGCGCAAGATGTTCTTTGATGTTGGAGTAATCCAGAATACAAAGAGCACTAAATGCTCTTTCTTCAGATGGTAGCATCTTTTCTGCTGTCCGTGAGATAAAGATCGGCTTGGAGAAGAATGATATTGACAAACATGCGATAGTGGAGGATTGCACACATGGTATCGCTTGTCAAAACAAACTTCTGCATGAGCTTAGACGAACCTCGCGTCTGACGGTATCTTACTTTGACATACCCAAGCATCAAGGTATGGTTGATCGTGTCAAATCGAGAGTGGATCCTGTTGCATGTCGATAGATGTGTGAACGACATTTGGTTCCAGTGGATCATGCATCAGATAATCGGTGTTCCTTGGTTCCAGCTGTTGAAATAGCATTACCATATACAATCCTATCTGCTATATATCAAATTACCACATTACTGACTCGTGAGAAGCCCAGTCCACAGCTCACTTAGCTGTTGTACCCGGCTTCTCCCACTTCTACCAATTGCAACGCTAGATAAGTTTCAATTGATGTTAAGATCGGCCCCCTAGTGTTCGGCCACCCCTAGTGTTCGGCCACCTAACACAACGCGTTACTCTGTTTTTGACGCTCTATACTCTCAACGCCACGCTATTAAAATAGATCCCTGTGAAGTGGCTATACAATCTGCTATTGCTAATCTTAATTCTAGTGTTTTTACAACCTAATAGCAGGCTGCTAAGGCCTATAGCGTCCCCTAATTAACAATCTAAGAGCGCCTTAGCGGTTGCTAACCTAACGCAATAGCTTATTATTAACAGCAGCAATTAACTCTAGAACAAGAGCAATTTCTAGTAAATTAGATACTTAAAGAGGACTTATGTGCACAGCTACCCTCCTATCTATATATATAAGAAATAGCTACTCTTATCCTCTATATAAACAGCAACTAC
The DNA here is from genome assembly GCA_039634435.1 of Ascochyta pisi. Lineage (NCBI taxonomy): Eukaryota > Fungi > Ascomycota > Dothideomycetes > Pleosporales > Didymellaceae > Ascochyta > Ascochyta pisi. Next base: position 1,489,744 of record CP113329.1, on the reverse strand, counting down.
AAGCTACTTAGGCATAAATAAGTAATTTATTTTATTATATGTAACCTACGCGTTGCCTCTATAGTTAGCTAAAAGATTAAGAGTACAAGGACTATAGTAGCTAACTATAAGACTATATATATGTTTCTAGAGTTGTTTAAGTATACGCAGATTAAGCTAGGTATACAATATAAGGATATATAGAATATAAATAAGACTAGAATAGGCCTTAGAGTATGTAGCAACTCCTATATAGTTACTAGCTTATTAAAGAAGAAGGCTTACGTTAAATCTTTAGAGGATTGTAAGTAGGTGTCTATTATTAAATCTATCTTAGCTATTAGTAAGAAGCTTTAATGCCTAGTTATTTTTAAAGGTAAGTATCTACAATCTATATAGTTCCTAGTATAAGAGATACCTAATTAGCTCTATACAATATTAGAGAATAGATAGACATTAAATACTATTAGATCTAAGTAGCTAAAGTAGATTTTTCTGCCTTAAACTACACCTTAACCTAGCTGCTAGTAGCTACTTATACTAGATAGCTATAGCTCTTATATTCTAATAGACTTTATATAGCTTTGTAAGCAGAGTAAGGTCTATCTTTTATACCTTCTGCCTTACGCGTAACACGTCCTCTAGCTGCTAGATCTAGCTCTATTCTTAGTACTTAAATCTTGTTACTGTAGCAGGATCTAAGCTCTCTTAGCACTTAATAATATAGCACCTATTAAGAAGGAGCGCTTTGTTACATTATATAATAAGGCAAGAGATAAGGGACTATCTAAGAGAGTTATACAAGCTAGGTAGAAGGCTGCTAGCCTCTGCTTATACAACCTAGACCTTATACTACTTTTATCTTAAGTATTAGGCTAGCCTATTACTCCTCTACTATCTACTTAAGCCTTAGATAATGTGTTTGCTATGCCTTAGAGCTTATAGGCCTTATATAAGGCTTAGTAGCTTATTCTATTAGAATCTTATTTATAGAGCACACGCCTAATGCTTAGCAAAACAGGCAAGGCTATTACTAGAGCTAACACCTGCGCAGCTTAGCTAGAATTTGAAAATTAACGCCTTAAGTATTAATTAGATAGTGCTACTATTACTTACTTAAGAAAGTAAGTTTAAGTTAATCTAAATAAGCGCTATAGCAATGTTAAGGCAATTAAGGCTGCTATAGATTAGGCAGCAGCATTATAAGCTAAGTAGGTATTACAGCAAGAAGAAGATAAAGCTAAAAAGGTAGTAGCAGTAGTAGTAGCTCTTACGCTTTAGTCTATGTGTACAAAGTAGTAGTTGTAATTATTATTGTTAAAAAATTACAACTTAAAATAGTAAAGCTTACTTAGGTAAGGTAGCTGAACACTAGGGGTGGCTAAACACTAGGGGGCCGATCTTAAGGGCTACTATATTAATAAGAGCTAGAAACTACAAGAAGTTCTTTTAAACTTTATTCTAACGTATAGAAAACATATAGGCTCCTCTATAACATAGCAAGTTCTCTAATTTCTATAGGGAACTAAAATATTAAAACGTTTGTTAGGTATTAGTTGTAAAAACATAAGTAATAATAGCAATTTAACACAAACCTTACAGGGCTTACTAAAAGAGCGCAATATTGCTTAAGACAAAGAAGAGAACACTATCTCTTGTCTTATATATATTATTAACCTTATTATGCAAGACATTATACTACATCTTCAGCTTAATATACTAGAAGAAATAGAGAATGTAGAAAGACTATAAAGACGTTATATGTAAGGGATTACTAAGAACATGTCTATTCTCAACTCTCTCTGTAAGGTATTTATTCTTTATTATATACATTTATTACATTCTAAGTGCTACCTAGATCTAAGCTATCTGTATTGCAATAGACATTTTACTACAACAATTTAAATAACAAGATGATTTATCTAAGTTAATATTACTTTATTCTCTCTATATATAGTTTTCTCTACTCTATAAGAATACACTTTACTAAAATAAGATAAATAGGCTCTACCTTAATATCTACTAGGTGCAGAAAGCATGTTAGCTTGCACTAATAGGCTTCTAGCTAACAATCAACAGTGTATCCCAAGATAAAGGCATACTAGAAAGAAAATACAAGATGCTTACACTTAATAAAAGGCCAGAATTATAGAGTTAAGATGTTAACTTATTAGATTTTAGAGTTGCACAACAGACAGCATAGTAGAAATTAAAAAATAATATTTAACTATTATATAAACTATTACAACTATTAGTAAATAGATTTTAGAGTAGGCTAATAGTAAGCTCTTATAACATAATAAGGTAATAAGCTCTTAACTAGTATAAAGTCTAACCTCCTATTCTCTCTATCTACTTTATTTATACCTCTATCTACACTTGTATCTATATCCTACTTACTTACCTAACTTAAAAGTATAGGTGTACTTTAAATAGATTATATATTTTCTATCTAAGACAGTTTACGCTTTTAGAAAGGATTATAGCTAGATAGTCTTATTAGACCTATCTTTCTATAGAGATGAAAGTCCACTAATAGTAGTTTTCTTTTAGAGATAACGTCTTTATTTAAAATCTTAATTGCTTATTCTTTGCCTTGTTTTTCCTTGTTAGAGTGTCAACTTTCTCCCTCTTAATTATAATATTAAGAGATAATAGCTTCAACTCCTTCTTAGGCCTCTTAGTTATTAAGGCTCTTTTTATTAGACTTTTAGATAAACATACTCTTTTAGTAGACTAAGGCCTAGCGCTTTAAGGTGTTACTACTAGTGTTAGAGTTTCCTCTTCTTTAATCTCCTCTAGTCTCTAATTATTAAAGTATACAATAAACTTCTAAGTAGTACTATTATTACTTTTCTATATTACCTTATTAAGCAGGTCTAGTATATTAGTAATATAGTAGGCACTTTATAGAAAGACAACTAGTAGAGCTACTATCTTTAATATGTATATATGTAGAAAATACTATATCTTACTTAAGTATTCTTACTTAACTCCTTTAGTAGATTTTGTTAATAAAATTATAGAGGTAAGTAAATGTTATAGTCTCTAAAACACTAATTATTATTTTAATACCTTAATACTATTAGTACTATTACAGGGCTATTATAATGTTACTAACTAGGAATACTCTAATAATCTTAGAGCTTATTACTAACCTAGATTGAATATAAAAAAGTAATACTTAATAAGATCCTTATAACTATAGTTATCCTTTATTTAGCTTTTACAGTTATTTTTTGTTGCTATGTAGAATATGCGCTAAAGGAGTTAATCTTATTTTGTCGCAGTTAAGGTAAAACGTCACCTAAGTACCAGATCAGGAAATCTGATCCATCGCGGATCATCACGGAACATGATCCTGGATTGCAGTCCCCCTCTCCGGAACACTCCGAAATTAATCCTAATACTACAGATATATAGATTTGATCTTTTATACTATAATAATAAGATAAGGAACTTAATTAATTCCTTTACTCATCGATCACTCTTTCTAGTTCTCTCAGCTCCAACATATTTAAAGATGCGTAGGTCTTCTAGTAAGCTTAGTCTGTAGTATCTTTAAGAACTGCTTAATGATTTGCCCTTCTTCCTAGCTACATCTAGAACGTAGGCGCAATAATAGCCTACTTAGACATAGTTGCTAACAGATTAGGCAAGTCTAGAATTATAATAGTAAGAGTTATTCCTTAGTTTAATCTAGGGTTTAGGGCACTTAAGTAGATATAGAAGTTACTAATAATAATATTTATATTAATATGTAGAGCACTCTTCTCTAGATAGAAGTAACTCTACTCTAGACGTGTGTTTAATATAGCAAAAAAAGAGTACAAGTAAAAAGTATAAGTATTTTATAAGATATAAAGAGTTTGTATATTAATTTATTACTCTTAAGGCTTTTACTATATCTAGTCTTAGTAACTATTATAAACACTATTACAAAGAGTATTATATACTAGCTACTTATATAACTATAACATACCTAAGTTTTATTATTAGTTAAACTATGCGTAAAGTTTGTATTTTAAGTAAAGTAATACTCAGGATTTTGTATAAGTAGCTGGTATTACTATCCCCTTATAAGATAATTAAGTAATTTAAGTATAGGCTGCAACTAAAGCTCTATGTACACTAAAATCTAATTATATAACCTTAGATCTATGGCTTTATATTCTGCTATATACTCTCTAGCACTTTATATAACACTTATATAGAGATTAAATCCTATGCCTTAGAGCTGCTTATTATACTATTACTAAGTTATAGCTAGAGAAACTATATATATGTTCTATGTAGAAGTCCTTGCCTTCATATGTTCTAGTAGAAGTCCTTGCCTTCAGTCCTTAAAATCTCCTTAATAAAGTAGCTGTTTAAAGTTACTAATGCTGTCTAGAAGATATATAAAACACATGCTTAGTCTACTAATAAAAATATTTAGCTAATTCTTTTACTTGTAAATATAGTAATAGTTATATGTCTTAAAAAATACACTAATCTTATAGTAGAAGATTAGAATAAAGATTGCACTAGCAGCTATAATATTAGAGAGTTAGTCTTCTAAGTATAAGTTCTTAATAGTAGGTTAGTAGAAATACATTCATAATCATTAGTACTAGTTTTAAATCTTAAAAGGCTATTTCACTCTCTACTAGAATAATAAAATTATAAATAATTGCTGCTACTATAACTTAAATTACCAATTAGCTATGCTTCTTCTTAATATATAGTAGTTATCTTAGTCAATCTTAGGTATATTAGCCTTTAATAATATAAAGTAGACATAGGCTAAATTAATAGTCTTAACTCTATAGTCTAACTATATATACTATAAAGTAAAGTTATTCTACTTTATAGTATATATATACTAGTGTAAGAAACTAAAGGCTGTTTTAGCAGAGATATCTATATATGCCTAGATAATATATTATAAGTAGGTATTAATATAGGCATAGATCTAAATCCTATATTCTTTAATCTTCTTATGCCTATTAATTAACTAGCACTAGGTTAAACTAGGTATAATGCATTAACTCTAATAGCGCTAGTAGTTATTTTATCTTCTCTTTACTCCCTCTAGATTAAGCTCTACATACTTCTTAAAAAGTAAGTTATAAGAGAAGCATATACTTTACTATCTAAAGTGTAGGTACAGCACCTGCTTACTATACCTATTAATAATACTCTCTAGTAACTGCTCTTTTATAAATTCTTGCGCAGTTTCTACTACTACTTTTTATTCAATCTTATCTTAATTTCTTCTCTTTAGGTTTATTCAAAAACATAGTTATACTAGTATTTTTAAGCTAATTAGAGTGCCTTTATACTTTAGTAATTAAAGTATTTTAGCATCTTCTCAACCTAGAGAGAAGAATAAGTCAATAATTTTATTTTTTAACTGCGTCTTCAGATTATCTAACATCTACTAATTAATGCTCTAGCTCTTATAGTTGTTTGCTAAGGTATATATTCTTACTACTACTCTATAATAATCTTTTAGCTAGCTATAGGTCTGCTTACTCAGCACCTTATTCTTTACTAGAGCAAAAATCTCTATCTATTATTATATTAAATTAATTTACTAGCGTTCTATATTATGTCTGTAGGCTGTCTTTAGTAAATTAGATATAATAGATAGTGTAATAGTTAGTATAATAGTTAGTATAAGAGTTTATGGAGTTTTAAATGCCTATATGTACGTGATTTATTAATAGCAGAGTACACTGTCTATATTAGCAATATTTTAAGGAATTTAGTATTAAAATAATTAGAAGCTTCTCTCTTCTTTACTATATATTATTTATAAGTTTGCTAACAGCATATTATTATAGTCCTGCGCTTTTACACCTTTCATTGCAAGGTTTTAAAGTTTTAGTTTTAAAATTTGATTTTTTCCACTCTGTCTGTAATTGTCACCCGTACTCTACCCCGCTTTCACAAGATTAGCGCAAGTGTCACAATCTGCGCTATATTGCTTAACTACGGGTCGAATCAGCTCTAATCGAAACAAGCATAGCTATCGTGAGAGCTGCATTAATCACTATTAGTCTATCGTAAGTCACAGTGCTGATGCTTAGTTACGACTTTAGGGTGTGTGCATTCTAGGTAGACATGGCGAGATAAACACCATTTTTTTTTCCATCTAGGACACGCTATTCAAATAAATCAAGCACATCACTACATCTTGACAATTCTTTATCTTCACCAAGATTATAAATTTGGCGATCTCTCGGTTACGTATGTGCTTATGAGACACCGGCCCGGCAAATATGAGCAGGAGGGTAGACTCCTTGATAAGCGTTTGAGTCTAGCCCCTTGAATCGGATCGGTATGGTAAGGATCAGATCAAGAGCGTCTTTCCGGTCATAAGATCGGCCCCCTAGTGTTCGGCCACCCCTAGTGTTCAGCCACCTCACCTAAGTAAGCTTTACTATTTTAAGTCGTGATTTTTTAACAACAATAATTACAATTGCCACTCTATACACATAGACTAAAGCGTAAGAGCTACTACTGCTACTACTACCTTTTTAGCTTTATCTTCTCTTTGCTATAATGCCTGCTTAGCTTGTAATGCTGCTGCCTAATCTATAGCAGCCTTAATTGCCTTAATATTGCTATAGCGCTTATTTAGATTAACTTAAACTTGCTTTCTTAAGTAAGTAATAGTAGCACTATCTAATTAATACTTAAGGCGTTAATTTTTAAATTCTAGCTAAGCTGCGCAGGTGTTAGCTCTAGCAATAGCCTTGCCTGTCTTGCTAAGCATTAGGCGTGTGCTCTATAAATAAGATTCTAATAGAATAAGCTACTAAGCCTTATATAAGGCCTATAAGCTCTAAGGCATAGCAAACACATTATCTAAGGCTTAAGTAGATAGTAGAGGAGTAATAGGCTAGCCTAATACTTAAGATAAGAGTAGTACAAGGTCTAGGTTATATAGGCAGAGGCTAGCAGCCTTCTACCTAGCTTGTATAACTCTCTTAGATAGTCTCTTATCTCTTGCCTTATTATATAATGTAACAAAGCGCTCCTTCTTAATAGGTGCTATATTATTAAGTGCTAAGAGGGCTTAGATCCTGCTACAGTAACAAGATTTAAGTACTAAGAACAGAGCTAGATCTAGCAGCTAGAAGACGTGTTACGCGTAAGGCAGAAGGTATAAAAGATAGACCTTACTCTGCTTACAAAGCTATATAAAGTCTATTAGAATATAAGAGCTATAGCTATCTAGTATAAGTAGCTACTAGCAGCTAGGTTAAGGTGTAGTTTAAGGCAGAAAAATCTACTTTAGCTACTTAGATCTAATAGTATTTAATGTCTATCTATTCTCTAATATTGTATAGAGCTAATTAGGTATCTCTTATACTAGGAACTATATAGATTGTAGATGCTTGCCTTTAAAGATAACTAGGCATTAAAGCTTCTTGCTAATAGCTAAGATAGATTTAATAATAGACACCTACTTATAATCCTCTAAGGATTTAATGTAAGCCTTCTTCTTTAATAAGCTAGCAACTACATAGGAGTTGCTACATACTCTAAGGCCTACTCTAGTCTTATCTATATTCTATATATTCTTATATTGTATACCTAGCTTAATCTGCGTATACTTAAACAATTCTAGAAATATATATATAGTCTTATAGTTAGCTGCTATAGTCCTTGTGCTCTTAATCTTTTAGCTAACTATAGAGGTAACACGTAGGTTATATATAATAAAATAAGTTACTTATTTATGCCTAAGTAGCTTGTAGTTGCTGTTTATATAGAGGATAAGGGTAGCTATTTCTTATATGCGTAGATAGGAGGGTAGCTGTGCATATAAGTCCTCTTTAAGTATCTAATTTACTAGAAATTGCTCTTGTTCTAGAGTTAATTGCTGCTATTAATAATAAGCTATTGCGTTAGGTTGGTGACTGCTAAGGCGCTCTTAGATTGTTAATTAGGGGACGCTATAGGTCTTAGCAGCCTGCTATTAGGTTGTAAAAACACTAGAATTAAGATTAGCAATAGCAGATTGTATAGCCACTTTACAGGGATCTATTTTAATAGCGTAGCGTTAAGAGTATAGAGTGTTAAAAACAGAGTAACACGTTGTGTTAGGTAGGTAAACACTAGGGGTGGCCGAACACTAGGGGGCCGATCTTAATAGCTAGGAAACATAGGTGATTGCTTACAATCTAGACGTCTAATGCAATAGACAGTTTAGTACTTAATCTAAGATTCTAAAGAAGTCTGTCTTTAGCAGCCTTAAAATAAGCTTGGAACATCTAGCTAAATTTATAATAGGTAATTATTACAGTCTCTAGCTTAAGGAAGTAGATAAAATGTTAGAAAGTTAGATGCTTAACTGCTTAAAAAGCAATGTTATTGTTAATAACAAAGCGAACAAGCTCTTCTTTAAATGCTAGATAAGAGTATCCTAGAATAGAGGAAGACTAATCTTAGTTTCTTTAGCGTGTAGTGTATAGACGTAATTAGGAGTCTAGTAAAGTATAAGTAGAACTTTTAGTTTTTCTATAGGCTTAACTTTTAAGGTGCTTGTAAAGAAAGTAGGGGGAAAGGGAGGACAGACTACTTTCTTCCCTAATCTAGAAGACCTAGACTAACTAGACTAGGTAATTCCAAGATAGGAAGCGTATAGCCTAAAGAGGCAAGAGAAGTAAATAGAGTGATAAGATAATATAATAGACAAGTTATTATATTAAATGCTAGGTACAGAACGAAGAGAGAGAGAGAGAAGGTAGTATTTATACTCTACTTCTCTTCTCTCTATTACAAAGCAGAAGAGTCTAGAATAGCTATTACTAATAGATGCTTAGAAATCAAGAGTAGATTTCTAAGCAGATTGCGTATACAATTACGTATGCAATTACGCAACCTACTATTAGATTACGTAGGTGTACACGTAACCTACTAGTAAAGGCAACGTGTCCTTAAGCTATTTATAGTAAGAAAGCTAACTTAAGATCTAGTAAAGCTATTGCTATAATAAGCACAGCTTTCTAACGCTCTCTAGTTAGGCATTCTTCAGATAGTACTTTACTAGATTAGGTAAGCACTATACCTAATTAGGAAAGTACCTGTATTTAGGCCTAATATATATATATTTAGGCTAAATAGCTTAAGTTGCCTTTTTAGGTAATGACTATTCCTAAAAAGGAAACTATCTGATAAAGATTATAAGAAGAAAGTCTTATAACTTTACAGTGCTAAAGCAGATGCTTTGTCCTAACAGCTTTTATAGCTAGGTGCTAGAGTGCTAGGCTATAGTTTTAAAAGTAAACATGTAGGTAACTATCTTCTATCTTAGTAGCTTCTCTATAGTGCTTCTAGACTTTGCTAAATCAAGATAGAGCATCTTAATTTAGTTTTCTACTAGAAGGATTGCTTCTCTATATTGTGCTTTTGTACTACTTACTCTAGGCTATAAGTTGCTCTTAGTAATCTAGGTCTGTAGAACGTGGCCACTTAAGAAGAGATACTAGACTTAGAAAAGCACTTTTAACAAGTTGCTAAGCTGAAAAGGTATAGGACAAAAGGATTTTAAGTAGGCTAAGTAAAGAGGACCCTAAGATTAGATACAATAATGCTGTATGTATAATAAGAAGCTATAAGAGTTTTGCGTAATAAGCTTAGAGGTAAAAAAGATGTATAAATTACTTCTTAGTAGGGCTAAAGGGGAAGCTATAACCCTAGAAATGTAATCTGTAGAAAAAGCGCTAGGAATTATCTACAGAATAAGAGCTAACTATAGATTTAATTTACTATACTAAGTTGTTAGTTAGGTAGAGATAAGGAAATTCAAAGATATAGATGTCTAAGAAGTCTATGCAACAGGCATTAGATATGTTAATTAGCTGTAATGCTAGGCTATAACGCTAGATGTACATGTAGTCTTAGTTACTCTCTATCTTTATCTTGTTATTATCTTCTCTATCTATATTATCTGCTTTATCTGCCTTATTTGCCTTATCTATTGCCTAGTAGAACTGCTTATTAGTCTTATACTTATTGAGCATAGACTAAAAGTACTCTTTAAGCTTAGCATTAAATTTTTTAATATCCTCCTTACACTTATCTTTATTAGCAGCTGTAATATACAGGCAGTAGCCTATAAGCTAAATATTACTGTCTATCCTATTTAAGGGATCTAGAGGATTAGTTTCCCTAATATAATTAGTAAGTTAATGTAATAATAAGATGTAATAACTTACTTCTAGTTGTTATTAGTTACAATTGCTATACTCTTAGGCAACATCTAATCTTAGAAGGTAATCTACTCTTCTTTCTCTTCCTTGCTCTTATAAGTGTTACTTGTAAGCTTCTAAAGACCCTGCCTACACTCTTGCTAAAGTAGCTTCTTAAGCACACTGCCTTTGCAAAAGAGCTGTTTTTTGCCTTAGCCTTAGGTTTAGAGAATGTTGCTAGTTGCTAGCTTATTTATAGTAACTTCTACATAGTTTCTAAGGGCTATCTAGTGTGCACAAACATTAATTTTATGCTCTGGACTATTTTACTTCTTATAGACAGCCTCTAGCTTATTTTTAAGCTACTAAGCTGTTTAGGGTTAGTACACGTTTGTAATAAGAAGCTGTAATAACTTACTACAAGTAGAAAACTTAAAGCGTTGCTAAGTAATATCTTTCTTAGCCTTAGCTACTATAGCAGCTTATGTTTTAAGAGCTGCTAACTAATAAGCTAAAAGTTTTTGCAACTTTAACATAGCTTAGGATTTTACTGCGCAGTTAGCATCCTTTACTTTCTAAATAGCTACTTTTTCTCTACTAAGACTTATAGCTCTATCTCTCTACAGAATTGCGTAGGTACTATTACTAAGTTTACCTTTAAACAGGACTTTTATGCAAGTCTCTTAGCTAGCAGAACTAGCTCAGCCTAGGGAGTTAAGGACATAATCAACCTTATTATCCTAAAAGTAGAAACCCTGGTATTATTAGCGCTAACTATTATAATAGGCTGTAATAACTACCTAGATAAGCTTATGTTACTCTTTAGCAGTAAAGCTAGCTAGTATATAAGTGCCTATAGTAATTGCTAAAATTGTTATCTCTTCTCCTCCTCCTTCTTAATATTCTTAGGCTTAAGATCTATAGTGCTAACTGTAATAGAGGCCTTTAATAACGTAGTGCTTACATAGAAAGAGTAGAGTAGTGTAGTAATATAGGAGTATAGCAATGTTAGTAGTTATATTATAGTGCTAGTAAGCTCTAAGTAAGTGTATTTTACTAGATAGCATATAATTAAGCCTTCTCTATCCTGCTAGTGCTAATATAATAGTATTTTTTTGTTATAGTTATAATATTGTGTACATAAGTCTAATACTAATATACTTAGTGTTAAAAGAATACGCATAGCGTCTTTATACTACCTATAAGTTTTTATAGATTATTATTCTAGTCTTCTTTGTGTATAGGCGTTGCAAGTCCTCTTTATATACACTAGATTTTAGTGTTCTTACACTAGGCAGCAGCTCTACTAGGCGTAAACCTAAATACAAATATTAAAATTTGCTTAGTGCTGTAAACTACTACAGACTAGCAATTATCAATTGTATTAGGTTAAGAAAAGAATAGGACAAATTCTTGCATTTAGCTCTATAAGCTAACAAGTTATTACAGATTTCTACTACAGCCCTACAGATTTAGCACGCTACTAATAGATATACTAAATTTTAGTACTTATAATATAATAATCTTTAGTAGCGCTCAGACCTCTGCGCGCGCCTTAAATAATTTAACTATTAATAAATACTACTTTTACCTTCCTCTACTTATAACTATACTCCTCTTCTATAACTATACTACTATAGATAACTACACTATAACAACTCTTCTACACTAGCTCTCTATTATTACAGCCTTCTATTATAGTTAGCACTATAGCTACAGGCTGCAAGAATACAGCAAGGCTAACCTAAGGCAAAGGTAATTCTAGAACTAGCGGCAAAGCACCTAGAAAACACCTTACTACTAAGGCTACCTAAGGCTACCTATAAGTCGCCTGCTGCAACACCTACAATAGTTAGAGCTAATCGCTGTAACATAGCTAGTAGTAAGTTATTATAGTCTTTTATTATATTTAGTTACTAACTCTACTATAGCTATTACACTTTAAGAAATCTATTAATACTAGAAGTCTACTAATATAATTATCTCTAAGTTAGCATTTTTACGCCTAGTTTGTAAAATTGTGTAAGACTTCAAGAGTAATTTGCAGTTTAGACCTGTAGCCCTAGAGGCTATCTAAGAAGCTATAGAATCTTTTCTTATTAGTATTTTTAAAGGTATGTAAAAGCTCTACACTAAAAAAATTTAGCTAATATAACAAGATATTAACTTAAATGCTACTTGTGCTAAGCAGGTAACTATAATAAGCAAGGATGTAACTCTAGCTAGGCAACACTATAAAAAGCTTCTTACTAGAACTCTCTAATTAGTTTATGCTTATATGTAGGTATTCTAGGTTGTTATATAATTAGATTGTTTAATATATACACTTGTATATAATCTATTATTACTTCTATAATAAATATGTGTAATAAATCTTTGAAACCTATACCCTAAATTAGAAGTAAAGAAGTAGCTTCTTAGGTATATATATACTATTACATAATGTACCTAACCTTTACTACTAGTCTGTATAGTCTCTACTCTACCTCTACTACTAGTCTATATAGCTCTTACTCTATACCTACTTCTACTATATATAGACTCTGTCCTACACCTACCCCTACTATATGTAGACCTTACCTAACCCTAATCCTCTTAGCAGGAGGTTAGCGTAGGTAGGGACTAGGTAGGGCTAGGGTACCTTAAGTGATGTACCTAACCTCTACCTAGGCCGTACCTATTTGCCAGCCTAGTTTTTAGTAAAGAGTAAGGGAAAAAACAGTTAAATATAAAAGCTAAATGCATAGACAATGGTAGCGTATTCTTATACAAGCAGGATAAAAGCAATAATACGTTAGCTATAATAGTTATTATAAAAGTTAGCGCCTTATAGGCTTTATATTCTGTAACTATCTAGGCTATATACTATACTCTAGGTACTATAGTATACACTTTTAGTTGTATCTCTTTAATATACTAGTAGTAAAGTACCTACATACACTCTACCTACCTAGTAACTACCCTACTAACTTATCTGTAATATTGCTGTTAATGTTAAAGAATAGGTTAATGTCTTTCAGCAGCTAATCTTAAGTATTTCTAACTATTTCAAGCATATAGAATGTGTTCTAGAAAGCCTAGCTATGAAAAGAAAACTTTGCTACTACACTGTTATACAGTTAGAATTAGACTATTACTAGGGCTATTATATATACACTTCTTAATAATTATAGTAAGCCTTAAATAGAGGCTAGGTAGTATTAGGTTAGTAAACTATATAGCTAGCTAAATAGAAGCTGCGTAAACGTATAATAGAACTAGTAGTAGTAGATTATAGCAAGAATGCTTCACTTAGCTTTAAAGGATAGCTACGCAAAGGGCATTACTAGAAGGTTTAACCTAGAGTTAATATAGAGCTTAACACTAGTATTAATATACTAGTAAAGAAAGACAGCCTAATAAGGCATATTACACTAAAAAACTAATTAGTACATATACTATAAGTAAAGAATCTACATATATACCTGCTACTTTAAGTAAAAAGATAGCTTTCTTTTACTAAAGGTAGCTTTAAAACTAGGCAGGACATACTAAAAGAAACCTTAAATATATAGATTAGTACTATAATAGTTATATAATAGTTATAAATAGAAACTTACACTAACTATACAGTTTTCATGTATTACGTAAATAATTTATACTAGTGCTTACTTAATATGTCTATCTTACTAGTAAGTGCTTATAAAGCCTTAGTTGATATTACTTATACCTTTCCCTAAAATCCTGTAGTAGAGATAGTAGTAAGGTCTTCCTAAGCATTTATAGTAGTATTATAGTTGACTTTATCTATACTAAAGTTAGTTTTTTCTAAACTACTAGTACCTTTCTTAATAATTACAAATTCTAAGCTAGCGTACTTATAAATCTTAGGTATAGTTTAACTAGTATTAATTAGCGTAATATTTATAATAGAGTTAAGCAGCATAAGTGCAGTATTAAGGTAATAGATAGTAGGCTAGAAGTTGAAGTAGGCTAGAAGTTGAAGTAGCTAGCCTTGTTAGAGATATTGTTAGCAGCAGTGTTATAACTATAGGCTAGTTACATCTAGTAAATATTCTTGCAGAACCTAAAGATAGGTTACAACTATTAAAGAGACTATTATAACTTAAGACCTTACTTATTCCTCTTTACAACATTCTTAGCTTAGACATAGAGGCTTTTGTAAAAGGTGTTATAGGCTGTAGAATTAACCTTAGAATAGAGTAGAGCTATAATAGTAGAGCTCTTAAAAAAGGTGCTATTAAAGAAATAGAAGTGAGTAGTATTATTACTATGCCTATTCTTTGCACGTAGACTAGCCTTACTGAAGAACTTCTCTTTCTTAAGCGCAGCGTAATTCTTCTTAGTATATAGATTCTTAGAGTAATCTATAGCTGCCTTTCCCTTACTAGTAGATAATCTAGTAGTAGTAATAGTGCAAGATAGTTATAATAGTAGTAAGAGCAGTATTAGTAGTTAAACTTTAAGAGTAATAGTTTGTAGCTAAAAAACAGAGCTAAATAAACAAAAAAAGTTCTAAGTATAAAAACTTTCTAAGAAAAACTACTACCTAGAGCTTATAATGTAATTGCAAATGTAGGTAAAAAAGCTGGAATGAAAAACTAAAGCTAATTATACAGTAGTTAATAGAGAACCACGAGCTTGTTCTACTAGTTGAGAAATAAATAATACACTATTACTTTAACTATTAGAAAATATTTAGTAAGTATATACTTCTTATAGATTTATAGGTTTCTAATCTTTTACTATTACTTTTACGTTTCTATAGTTAAAGATATAATTACCTAATTATTTTACTATTGCAGTATTGCTTCTTTTTAACTATACTATACTACCTACTTAACTATAGCCTATACTAAGCAGATTGCTTATAAAGACTCTATCTAAGCTAAAGCTCTTTATGTTTCTACTAGCAATGAGCTTCTATAGCCTCTAAAGCATAAGCAAAACTCTCTTAAAAGTAATAGTGTTTAGATTAGTTCCTATATCTACTTACTTGCCTTTACAGTGCTTTTTTATAGTAAGCTCTTTATTTATAAGAATATCTTCTATAATATTACTTTTTTAGTAGCTCTAGTATATAAAGGCTCTACTAACATTGCTAACCTAGTAGAGCGCAGTCTTAGTATTAAGAATGTAAAGTTATAAGACTTTCTTCTTATAATCTCTATTCGATAGTTTCCTTTTTAGGAATAGTTATTACCTAAAAAGGCAACTTAAGCTATTTAGCTTAAATATATATATATTAGGCCTAAATACAGGTACTTTCATGATTAGGTTTAGCTCTTACCTAATCTAGTAAAGTACTATCTGGAGAATGCCTAACTAGAGAGCGTTAGAAAGCTGTACTTATTATAGCAATAGCTTTATTAGATCTAAAGTTAGATTTTTTACTATAAATAGCTTAAGAACAAGCTGCCTTTACTAGTAGGTTGCGTAATTGCCTACGTAATCTGCTTAGAAATCTACTCTAGATTTCTAAGTATCTATTAGTAATTATTATTTTAGATCCTTCTGATTTGTAATAGGGGGAAGCGCAAGTCGAGTATAAATACTAGTTACTTTTCCGCTCTCTTTGTCCTGTACCCAGTATTTAATAAAATAACTTGTCTATTATATTATCTTATTATTACTATATTTACTCCTCTTGCCTCTTTAGGCTATACGCTTCCTATTTTAGAATTATCTAGTCTAGTTAATCTAGGTCTTCTAGATTTAAGAAGAAAGTAGTCTGTTCTCTCTTTCTCTCTACTTTCTTTACAAAATTGCTATAACTAGGCAGTATTTTAGCTGCAGCTTAGTTAAGGTAGAAATAAAGTTAGTATATTTTTTTAATTCTTCTATATTAAAAATCTTAGCAAGTACAAGTGTAAAGTTATGAGACTTTCTTCTTATAATCTTTATTAGATAGTTTCCTTTTTAGGAAAAGTTCTTACCTAAAAAGGCAACTTAAGCTATTTAGCTTAAATATATATATATATTAGGCCTAAATATAGGTACTTTCCTAATTAGGTTTAGCTCTTACCTAATCTAGTAAAGTACTATCTGAAGAATGCCCAACTAGAGAGCGTTAGAAAGCTGTGATTATTATAGCAATAGCTTTACTAGATCTAGAGTTAGCTTTCTTACTATAAATAGCTTAAAGACACGTTGCCTTTACAAGTAGGTTACGTGTACACCTACGTAATCTGCTAGTAGGTTGTAATTGCCTACGCAATCTACTTAGAAATCTACTTTGGATTTCTAAGCATCTATTAGTAATAGCTATTCTAGAATCTTCTGATTTGTAATAGAGAGAAGCGAAAGTAGAGTATAAATACTACTTGCTTTCCCCCTCTCTTTGTTCTGTACCTAGCATTTAATATAATAACTTGTCTATTATATTATCTTATTATTACTATATTTACTCCTCTTGCCTCTTTAGGCTATACGCTTCCTATTTTGGAATTACCTAGTCTAGTTAGTCTAGGTCTTCTAGATTAGGGAAGAAAGTAGTCTGTCCTCCCTTTCCCCCTACTTTCTTTACAACAAGGTCTTTAGAAGGCTAAAAAAAATTATTAAAGTTATTATTAGCTAAAGTATACCTAGGAGTAGTAGTAGTAGTAGTAGTAGTAGTAGTAGTAGTAGTAGTAGTAGTAGTAGTATTTAATTGTTAAATAACAAAGACTAGGTGCCTAGGTCTTTTACTATAATAATAAATAGCTTTAGCAAAAACTAAGCGTAAGTTAACTAACTTATTAGTGTATAGTACCGCGCTTATAGAACTAAGTCTACATTAGGTAGGTTTTCTATTTTAGAGTTTACTTCAACTCGACTATAATAATTGTAGAAGCTTAGTGTCTAACTTAGAGCTCCTACACAGTAATAGAAGAGTTTAAAATATAGTGTTATAGTGTCTAGAGCAATACGTATTATTAAAATAGATAGATTAGTTGCGCTATAAGACTAAGAGATTGTAAACAGCTTTCTAGAAGAATTTGTAGATAAGTTAAAAGAATTTATAGCTGTTTATAATATAGGCTCTAGTGCATTCTAAGTGTAAGCCTAACTAGAGATAAAACTTAGTACAGTACGTAATAGTCTAATAGTGTTAGCTATTATATCCTTAGCAGATAATTATAGTTGCTAAAGAGATAAGGTAAAGAGCCTTAGTGTGTTTATAAAATTTACGTAATATAAAGCTAGAATTAGCTCTATTATTAGCGAAAGCGCAGATTGTGTACAGCGTATTATTATTATGTCCTAAAAAAGCTAGAAAGGCAAGTTAATTATAGTGTTGTAGGATATCTTTAGTTTAATTTTAATTGCTACTAGCTTTTTAGAGCACAGTATTAGCTTCTACTAAACCTAACTAAGGAGAACATAGGTTTTTAGAGCGTACTTGTTAGTGAACTAATATTAAGTAGTAACTAGAGCTTAAGGGCTCTAGTTTTCTAATTTAGAGGCAGAGTTAGTATCTAAAGATTCAAAAAATTTATTCTTAGTAGTTTTTCTTAGGATGTCTAAAGTAGCTATATACTAGTTTATTAGTTTATTCTAAGTAATAGCTAAAGATAGTGCTCTAGGTTTTAGTATTTCTATGCATTAGTTAGACTTATAGCCCTTAAGTCTATAGTTAAAACAAGTAAAATTATTAAAGGAGGCAGAAGTAGAATCCTTAGAGCAATAAGAATAAGCATTCTTAGCCTTAGAAGCAGATGCAGGTTAAGCTAGAATAGTAGTAGTAGGTAATACTAGCAGAACGTCGCAAGTAGTTAACTAACTACGTAGAGTAGAGTAACTAGACTAAATACTTATAAAATCTTAAGTTGTTGCCTTATTAGAGATAAGGGCATAGTTAGAAAAGAAGGTGCTAAGTTCATTATAATATTCTTATAGGATAGAGAAAGACTTCTTATAGAAGACACTAGGTATCTAATAGTAGTAAAAGTCTAGTAGTTTAGCCTATAGGCAGTAGTAATAGGTTTTAGAGAACTAGTTAAGCTGCTAAGCATAATATTTTATCTTAGTGCAAAAGATAGAGAAAGTAATTAAGGTATTAGCAATATCTATTAAGAGGAAGTAAGAAAGGATAAAGTTATTAAAAAAGCGTTTAGCTAACCTAAAAGTGTTTTTGTCCCTATAGAAATCTTATAAGCAGTAAATACAGTCTATTAGTTTATATTAAAGGCAGCTAAACCTAAATAGATCTTATAGCAAGATATAAGTAGAGTCTTAAGTATAAACTAGGATAAAGTCTATATAATTACTAGAGTGCTAATAGTTATGTCTGTTTGCTTATATAAAGTATAGGTAATTAAAGAGCTACTTATTAAAGTTGTTGTTAAGGCTAGAAAAATACTAGGGTTTCTTTACAGCCTTATCTAACTAATTATTGTATTATTCTAGTAGCTACAGGAATTAATAAGCGCTAACTAATGTAGAAATTAAAGATATAGTAGAATAGCTTTTTAATAGTATAAATGTTAAAGAAGTAGTCTAAGTAGATAGCATAGTCTACAATTAGTCTACAGTAGTTAGTAAATTATTATATTATTAGGATTAAGAAAGAATAGTGTATAGCTGCTCTAGGTTATTATTAGAGCTTATGAGTAATTTTTGTTCTAGTTCAGTCAACTCTAAACAAAGAGGAACAGAGCAGTATAAGTGCCTAAATTAAGATAATAGTTAAGTAGGCGCTAAGTCCTTAGTAGCTAGAATAGCGCCTTTGGCAAGCATATAATTATAGGCTAAGTAGAGTTTCTAATAATCTAATTTAACTTACTTTGTCTAAGACTAACGTGTGTTAAAAACAGTTCTAAGAGAGTTATAGTTAGTAACTACATAGTTATGTTTGTTAATAAATAAGTTATTAGTAGCCTTTAATTGACTAAGGTTAGTTTTAGCAGTCTAAAGTTAGAAGGTAATATCTAAAATTCTATCTAATATTTTATAGAGAAAGCCTATAAGATAGAAAGTAATAATTGCTAGTTACCTATAAGAGAGACAAGAGAAGTACTAATTTAGCAAGTTGTCTAAGAGCTAGTAGAGGCCTAAAGATTAGATAAACAAGAGTATTAAGTAAGATTATAATCCTCTAGGACTTAGTAAAAGGAATTAACAAGGCACTATGTTTGCTTTAGTATATAAGCAAGGAATGTTCTTAGTAAGTTAGGCTAGTAAGCTCTAAGTGTTTAGTAAAAGTGCATTATAGATAGGTACTTAAGAAGCTAGTGTGTGTATAAAGTCTTTAAATTAGAAATTTAGTAGGTTATAGCTAAAGCACTCTAGTATTCTAGAATAGTAGACTTAAATATAGTATATTTAGCGCCTTATGCTTCTACATGCTAAATAGGGGGTAAGTTATTCAGAAAGCAGAGAGTAGGTTAAAGAACTAGTACCTCTTAATTACCTAGAAACTTAGAAGAGGATTAATTAAAGCTAGCAGAAGAAAGGCCTCTAGAGTAAGAGATAGAGCACTTAGTAGTAGCTCTAGCAGAGCAGCAGCTAGCTTTATAAAAGAAGTTAGTAACCTATTTAGAGATAGTAGAAGTTAGCTATATTAAAGAGTTAGTAAAAGTAATATACTCTCTAGACTTATTCTAAGTATATAATAGATTATAATCGTGCTTAGAGAGAGGTATCTTATCTTAGCTAGAATTATTAGAATTTGTAAGGCAGACTTTACAAGCACAAAAGGAAGCGATCTAGAAAGCTAATATATTTAAGAAAAAGTAAATAAAATAGCAGATAGAGAGCTACAAGAGAGTAGAGATAGCTACCTACTTATAGTAGGTAGGCCTAGGCTCTTAGGCTAGAAGTAGAAGAAGGCCTATGCTCTAAAAGTAAAGTGAAAGTTAGCAGGATAGATTCTGCTAAGTTAGATAAGCACCTACTAGTAGTTTATACTATCTAACTATAGTAGAAGTGTTGTTAGATAACAAGCTTAGGAATAACTAGGAGATAGATTATTAATTTATATGTAGGTGTCTACTTAGGTTACTATTTATATGCTTATTAAGCGTCCTGTGCTCCTATTAGCTAATCGCTTAGACTACTTAATATAGACAATCTACCTGTTGTATACACAGCATAAGCAAGGAGAGATTTAAATCTATTAGTAAGTTAGCCTAACCTTAGATAGAGTAGATCTAGGTAAGCCGAGCTTCTAGTAAGTAGATTTAGCGTTTAGTGACGTTGCAACAAGAAGTCTTAATAGATGCTTAAAAGTATGTTTACTAATTAGTAATAGTAAATAATAGTCTTACTATATCTAGCTACTAATCTCTATGCTATTTATGTAAAGAGAGTTATAATTATGCTAAACTTTAAAGAATATATAGCTTATAGGTTAGGTTACTTCTACTCTAGGCCTATACTATAAACTAATAAAGACTTATATTAAATAATAAAATAGTCTACAATAGTCTATATAAGTAGTCAAATAAAGTATAGAATTATTAAGTTTAAAATTACTAATTATATTTTCTACATACTACTTCTAGATTAAGATACCTAAATACAATTATTCTATATTCTTTATTTATTATTTTATATGAAAGGTCTAATAATCAATTATAGAACAACGTGTGTTAATGTTAAAGTTTTAAATTTTTGGTTTTGCAATTTGATTTTTTCCACTCTGTCTGTAACAGGCCGCCGTAGTAGAGCGGAAAACAAGTTGCGCGCCGTGAGCTTTAATAGGAGCGCAGAACGGACTGATGCGAGTCTTACATTTGTCCGAGAACTCGCATCACTCACGTGATTTTTTGAGCCTGTGCTAGCTAATACATACTCACAGCAACCTTTCTTGTGTTACAACAAGCCCAGACATCGCGCTGACCAAATCTCTTAGTTGACAAATTGAAGCACGACCTATTTTCAGCTTATATATATGGAAAAGTTAGCAGATGATGGGTCGCGTGAGGCGGTGCATGCGAGACCATTGAAAAAGCGTCAACTGGCGGCAGATGAAAGGCAGCGAGCAGCTCGCGCGTAGGTTGACCCATCTACATCGCTTTGATCACACCGAATTTTATTTTAACCTCTATTTGTACCCACAGATGCGACGAATGCCGTCGACTGAAGGAGAAATGTCGAGGTGGTGTGCCGTGTAAACGCTGCGGACATCTTCGCCGACTTTGCCAGATCAGTGCTCCAATGGCTGGGGCAAAGCGCGTTTCCGATTCCAACAACTCAATGAAAGAGCTTGTGAATCGTTCGCAATACATGGAATGCATTCTGAAGCATCATTTCCCCCAACTAGGCTTAGACGTTGATAGCCTACGACGAACGTGCGCCTCTTTGCCATCAACAGCTTTACCTTCAGCTCTCAGTCCGGGGGAGGTTCCCACGGCAGAGGCTAAACAAGGTCATGTCTTAGCCTCTGATAGCCCTAGTATCGAAGATGAATCCTGCACTATCGACTACGTAGATAGCACTGTAGCACGTAAGTCCCCTCTAGTGTACTTGATTGAATCTTAGTCTTGAAACTGACAAAAGGGTTCCAAAAACGTAGATTATTCAGGCGAATTCTCACATTGGAATTTCTCCATGCATGTCAAACGCAATATTGACGACCTCATGGCTGATCTGAGATTACCGGTACGTAGACGAATCGACTGACGCATATCCTCTGTAAGAAATGCTATTGCACAATCTGATCATCTCATTTAGAGCCCCGCAAGCCTGGCCAGCATGAACAACTACGTACGTGTTCCTGAGGCGCATCCAAATTCAACCTCAATATCGGATATCGTCGCTGTTCTGCCTCCACGTCCAGTGACTGACTTCTTAATTCACGTTTTCTTCAAGCACGCTGTGAGCTTCTATTTCTTTGTCGATCGGAACTGGCTTCAACGTATGGTAAGCAGTATGTACAACAATGCGGCTAGTCTCTGCGCAAAGGATATCACTGCCGTGTGCGCAGCAGTAATGGTATTGGCAGTTGGAACGCAGTACGTGCATCTGGAATCTCCTGTCCGGGGCC
Source organism: Ascochyta pisi (assembly GCA_039634435.1). Taxonomy (NCBI): domain Eukaryota; kingdom Fungi; phylum Ascomycota; class Dothideomycetes; order Pleosporales; family Didymellaceae; genus Ascochyta; species Ascochyta pisi. The sequence continues at coordinate 1,467,610 of CP113329.1, read as the reverse complement.
GACATCCTAGCACATCCGAAACTAAGCATCTCACCACGCAAACTTCCTGGGAGCGCGATATCGGGTCCAGCTTCTACCGTCAAGTTATCAAGTTACTCTCCGAGGTCATTCACTCCGGTTCGCTTCCTAGTGTTCAAGTATGCCTACTACTTGGTCTCTACTCCTTGCCCGTTGATGCATCTGGTCTTGGCTACATTTACCTCAATTTAGCGATCAAACTCGCGATTCAAAACGGTATGCACCGGCAGGTCTCCCGCGAGACGTTTGATCCGAGTACAACAGAGGTTAGGCGTCGTGTGTGGTGGACTGTCTATTGTATGGAAAGGTACAGCTCGTTCCGTCTCTTGAAGTCCAGTAAGATTGCTGATCGTCGCTACGATAGAAAGATAGGTATCTATCATGGCCGACCGACATCCATTCTCCGTTCCGATATCGATGCAGATCTTCCATTGGGGGTTCATGAATGCGCTGGGCTCAATGACGGATTCGATTCTTCGCTTTTGATCGATGCAATCAAGCTCACTGGTCAGGCCGAAGCATCCCTCCGTGAGATGTAAGGGTTGTGAATGACTTTTCGACTTACCAACTGACAATTATACACAGTTCGCTACTGCGCAGATATCAACGATCAGACTCCAGAACAGTCCTTCGGGGTATCAAAAATCTCAAGACAAACATGAAAACGTGGCCATCATATGACTACGACATAACATTGCTATCAACACCAGGACCTAGGCAAATACCTCCGTCACGTGCGCAGGTCCATTTTCGACTCGAATGTTGCCTATTAGAGATGTTCATTGGAAGACCATTTCTCCTAGTTCATCGTCACATACGTTATGGGACAACGGCAAACAGATACGATAGTGGTGTTGCTTCAAAACCACCGTCGTCCTGGCCAAACGAAGATATTCATGGGCCCACCATGACTGAATCCCGTGCACAATGGAACTTCTTGGTTGAAAACTGCATCGCAAGCGCTAGGGAAGCCGTGGAGCTTTGTCGAATCATGCGTACAGGAGAAATGGGCCTCGCACAATCATCCTATGTGGAATACAGCTCGTGTCGTGCGGCACTGCTGGTACTTATTGCCCACAGCATATGTTACCGTACAGACAAATTTTTCTCTGCAATTCAGACCGGACTAGGAATTATTAAAGAGATGGCCTCAGCTAGCGATTCCACACGTTCAGAGGTGTCTCTCCTCGAGATTTTTGAAGCAGCACTCCGTACTCTCCACGTATTCGATCCAACACACCAAGAAGTTACGACAAGAACCGAGATTGATCCAAGCAACGGTGGATACCGAGCTTTAGCCAACTGGTGTTCTAGGAAGAAGGGCGTTTCCTATTCAGGAAATGCACCTAGAACAATGTCTCTGGACGCTACAGGTAGTACGATTGCCCATTTGCTTGACTCTGAACCAAGTTTAAGTTTGAAAGGTGGGCATCCATCAAACCCTTTTCGGGACGACATCTCAGCTGATATCGAATTTCCTTCTTTAAACTACTTACGCGAACCTGAACACGCGTCACTCTTTGATCCGGAATTTGGCGGTCATGATGTTCCAGAAATAGAGTTGTTGGAGAACTTCTTATGGATCCTAGATTAGTTTCCCGGCTAGGGTGGTAAAATAATTTTATTAGGCTGTTGTTTATCTTAACAGTGACTTGCTTGCGTCTGTTGCTGCTACACGTCATTACTATGCGACTAGCCTAACTTGAATCAAAGATTGGCGCGACCAGAGCCTTTTCTCTCTGAAACTGCTCGCCACAACTGCAAAGACACATGTTCTTTCTGCTGGCACCATCGTCCTGGTGAAGTACGATACGGTGACGGTAAGTCCAGCTCTTCTTCTGGTATGGTGTTGAGGACATGGAAGCGATAGCGTTTGCAGAACGGAACATTTGCGGCATACCATGCCCGTTGAAGCCTGCACAAACGTACTGGCCTAGCTTTTCACGAACAGGCCCAACATATGGAAAACCGTCGCTGGAGTATCCCATGACTGTAATGAAATATTGAATTAGTTACTGTCGCCGTTGAATTCTTGAGACTAGAAGAAAAAGAACTTACTACCGGTCTAAATGTCTTTAGTACAGACATCAGTGTGCTTCCAAGCATGAAAATGACGCTGCATATAGCCATTAAAATAGTGACGTGCGCCCTCAATGAGATTGCTGTCATCTGTAACGTTAAACCATGCATCAAGATCTTTAAAGTAATCGCGACGTCCACCACCCAAGACTATGCTGCTGTCCGGCCGGGGGATCATACAATTGTACTTGAAGTCTGAAAAGCGCATTATGAAACTATCTGTTATTTTAGGGGTAGCAGTACCAACCAAGCTTGCACACATTCCCCTGACCGGGACGATACGGCCTCGAAGCTCAGGAATGAGTCCTGATGTGTAGCCGTTAGTTGCGAAGATAACGATAGGGGTCATCACCGAGCCTCGGTCAGTGTTCACAACCCAGGAAGGTACTTTGGAGCCCTCAGTTCCCGCACACACACTTCTGACTGGAGTTCGTGTCTGTAAGTTGATCCCTTGCGACACAGCCTTCTTCAGCATGTGAGTTACAAGGCGGTATGGCTATAATCTGGCTGCGCTATATGTAAGGCACAACGTCGCTCCTCGTACTCCAGATACCTGCCGAGAGCGTTAGGAAGTGACAACTGTTAAACCATGCAGGGAGAGCCAAACCTTTTCAGCTGCGCTCCCTTGGTGGTATTCAACTGTCTTAGCTGTCGAGATACCCGCTTCATCCAGACTTCGAAGGTCAGCCAAGATCTTGTCGTGACCCTCTTTATAGAGACAAACATCTGTGACTCTTGTTTCTTTGAAGTCGCAATCAATGTTTTCACGTCTCACTAGTTCTTTAATTGCTTTAATCTGACAGGCCTCAAAAGAGGCCACGTGCTCAGCTGTAGCCTTCCCATGTGTTTTGAGGACCCTAGCCGCTCTGGACAACGGGTCGGGCTTCAAATGGCCGCCTTGAAGTGTCGTTAGTATTGTGTTCTCCTGACTGGATAAATTGCAGCGTGCAACTTCTTCCAGAAGATGATGGTCAATCGATGCACCCGCATAGCCCGCGCCGATAATGATAATATCGGCACGACTTGGTAAGATATCCGTCGTCCGGTGCTCATCGATAAATTCGACATGTTTCCTCCAATATGAGGGTACTGGCTGCACTGACGGTAGCGTAGGTTGGTGTGGAGCTGAAAATGACATGGTTGCAAAGTATTCAACGATACACAAGCTGGTATTCGCTGCCACTCTATTAAGGCGTAGAGAGCACTGTGAAGATCCTTCTCCCTGCTCGCAAGCCGGTCGTTCCGATATAAGCCCGGACCGGGCCGGTCGCCGTTTGCATTCGAAGGAATCCCCGGCTGGGAAGAGATCATTTTTAGTCAATCGATTTATCACTTGCGCTCTTTGCTTACTTTAGACCTAGTATTCCGATGATAGAATGCTCTGACACATCTGCGGCTTGCTGATCATTAACCAACTAAGTGCATTCGCACATGCGAGTTCGAAATATCAACGCAGCGAGCTCAGCCTTTGGAACGAGATCTTCTGGAATACCAAGCATTTTCAATGCTTGTTCTCGTACGTTCAACACACTGAAAACATCAACTCTTCTAAATGGAGTCTTGATTCTTGGTATGTCTGATAAATTCGTCATGTCTGGGTGTTGTGATTGCCGCGCCTATTGGCATCTACTCATATCGCATTGCATAAGTAATGAAGCAATCCCATGTTCATTGATTTTTAGTCTTGCGTGCCACGCAAGCCGACTTAGATATCTCAGACTACTACTTTGCAAGTCAATAAACACACCTTCTCTTAGCTCCAAATAATGTCCAAGCGCTCTTTCCATGCTTCTTTCTTACTGCTGGGTCTTGCGTCTTCCACCGAACCGACATCAAGCAGAAATTGTCTGATTGGAATCTCGTGTAGAGGGACAATTTGAGTCTTTTTGAAATACTTGCAGCCAAAATACAAAATCAGTACTACTGGTGGATTGATGTATGACGATATGAAAGATTCATCGTCCCAGTGACCGTGCAAGAATGTTTTGTAGCCTCCGGTGAAGAACAATAGAACAAAGAAAAACAATGAGATCCAGGTACTCCAAGGTTGGAACGGAGCGGCCCAAGGAAGTTCCTTCTTGCGGTTGATGCGCTGAGCTTTACATCCATAGTAGAAGCGAAGGTAGGTAATGCAGATCACACTCCAATTGACCAACGTTGATACTGCTACAAGGTCCTGTAACCACTCGAAGACGGTACTAGCACTGGAGGATAATGTTGTGTACCCCAAACACATGAAGATGCCGTAGAGAGCAATGGCAATGTATGGAACTTGGTAGCGGCTCAACCTGCTAAAAATCTTGGGCGCATGACCTCGCTTAGACATCCCATAGAGGACACGGGCACCTCCAAGAAGGTTCGAGTTTCCGGAAGAGAATCCGGAAGTAATCACCACGGCGTTGATAATCGATGGCACCACCGGGATGCCTGCTCGAGTCGCACTGATCACAAAAGGGGATTGAGAAGCCGTGCCGCTTGATTTAAGCAAATTAGGTTCGTTGGAGGGGACAACGAGACCAACCATAAAGATAGTAACGACGTAGAACGATAGAATCCTCCAGAATATTCTTTTGGTCGCTTGAGGTATTGCCTTCCGTGGATTTTTAGTTTCTGCTGCTGGAAGTGTAATGGCCTCGACGCCAGAATAAGCGTAGATGGCATTGTTGAATGTGGTCCAGAAACCTAAGAATCGCCCCAGAACGCCGTTGATTCCCAGATATTGTACCATCGGACCAGGGTCACGCCAGTACCTAAATCCAATCGATTGGTGATTTGGGCCTCCTCCGCAAGTAATTACCAGAGCCATTAGATTTATGCCGATGACGAGCATAATTTTGAGAATGCACAACGCGTATTCCACTTCTCCATAGACTCGGACGATTGAAAAGGCGCAGAGTAGCATAAGCGCTCCAAAAGTCGTGATCCAGACAGCGCTGTTGATGGTGGACCAGAACTCTACGAGAACGGCCGCTGCTACAATCTCAGCTGGTATAGAGACAAGATAGGAATAAACGAGGTTCCAGCCGTTGGCGAATGAAAGGGCAGGGTCGACGAATAACTCAGAGTAGCGAACGATACCCCCATTGAGGGGGACTAATGTTCCCATCTCGCCCACAGCAAGGACAACAGGAGAGATCAAGGCTCCTACGATCGTGTAACCCATGAAGGCCCCCAACGGACCTGCCGCCGCTATCGCCCTCCCTGATCCAAGAAACAGTCCGGTTCCAACAGCTCCTGCGAGAGCAATCATTTGGATGTGTCTCTGTTTGAGCCCTTGCCGAACTTCGTTCAACTCAAGCATTTGTGCTTCCATCACTTCGCCAACTTCGTGCGTGGGATGCGCAGTGACCGCGTGGTTGTCGGATTGCTCCGGATCCTCGGCTGTTTTCGTCTCGTCACGAGGAGACTTTTCTTGGAACGATGAGTCCATGTCTGGTGATTGTGACTGGAATATAGTGGTCTCGTTCTTCGACGAAGGGAAGAATGGTCATTAGAACTGGAAATTTTCATTGAGACCCATAGGAGCCTATGTACGTGTTTCTGCATGAAGCGAGATATGCTTGTCTGGTTTGATTGCGACAAGTCACGTTGTAATGCGACCGGGCCGGTCTTAACTGCTGATAACAAATCACGCTAAACAAGATCCGGTCCAAGCCAACAGAAACTATAGCAGTACAATCATCTTGATAACAAAAGTATGTGATTGTAGACTTAGATATAATAGAAAAAGATATAATTTTGTATTGTTGTTACAAAAAGATTTTGTCCGTGTCTTCTACACTACCCATACTTGCATGTCTATATTTATTGTGAGATACTTGAAGCAAAGATGTCAACTATCTCCTTGCGATATACTCGTGCTTGGCTTATTATTCTTTTACCTCCTGCCCAACTTTTTCTTACTATTAACAGGAACATGCAGATCTATTGTATCAGCAAAAGCAAGGTTCTCACGGAAGCTGGGAGTACAGAACGTATAAACCTAGCAACTTTAATTTCAGGGCGCCTTCAAGAGTTCCTCTACGTAATTTGTAACACATTCTAACTTTTGGAAGTTGCAAGAGCTCAGTGATGTGTGCTGACATGTCTTCTGGAAGGAGCCAGAACCGACGAGGATCGGACTTATACCGTATGCCTAGTGCTCCTTAGATACAAGCCATGCACGAAGAGCATCGGGATCACGGCAATGGAACTTGATTCCAGCCGACCATGGGATGGCCTGCGCCTCCGTCGGGGTGGCGGTGTCGGCAATGGCGTTCATTTCGAGGGAGCATTCGCGCTCTGCGCGGAAAGGAGGGAAGACATGCTTCTTCTGCTCTTCTCCAAGAGGCTGGCGCTCCCAGGTGAAAAAGTGCAAGAGTAGCACAAGCGTCGAGTAAAGTCCGCGGTTGGCCACTAAAAGAGATGATTAGCTGTATGCCCATGTATTAAGCGTAGCGAATAGAGCTCACTGTCAATGCCTGGACAGACACGACGACCAGCGCCATATGTCAAATGTGTGACACCCAACTTATCGCCACCTTCGCGCTGGAGGTCGGTGCGACCCTTGCAGCCGTTCAACCAACGCTCGGGGAGGAATTCCTCTGGGCGATCGAAAGAGACGGGGTCACGGTTGGCGGCCAACAAGTTCATGATCACGAGCTTTAAACATGGTCAGAGCTTTTCTAATGAGGGCGCAAGTGTGGAAGTACGCACCATACCGCGCGGAATCTTGTGACCGTTGTAGCTGGCACCATCAAGCGTTTCGCGAGGAAAGCCGAGACGCACAGGTGTATAGATGCGAGAGCCTTCCTGTGTGAGAGAAAATTTAGTCAATCTTGTTTATAAAGAAGAACTTCGGAGTACTTACAGTGTGGAGAGCTTTGACAAACTCAACACGGTCGTAGTCATGGGGCTTGGGTGGCTCGCCATTGTATACCTCACGGATAGCTTCGTAGCCGCTCTTCTGTAAGTCCGGGCGATTTGCGAGGTAGCCAATGATCCATGTCAGGGAGTAGCCAAGATTGACGCCAGCAGCGACTGTTAAGCGGTCGTAAGTCAAAGCATTGGTTAACAAAACCAAAAACGAGGGAGAACTTACTACCAGTGTACGAAGCTAACAAAACCTCTTCGTCCTTGAGAAGTCCTTGACGCAGTATGTTACCCAGAATGGAAGGAGTCTGATCCCCGGATGCAACGCGATCTCTAAGGCCGTCAAGCATCTTGCCAATGTAGACCTGCTGCTTCTGACGATACTCACGTGCCTTCTCTTCTTTCTCGTCGTATGTCCATCCCTGAATACCGAGCGACTTGCCAACTACGTATCGAAGCCAGCCTGCACCCCGTAAAGCAGGGAGATAATCACGAGCAGGTGATCCAATAGTACGCTGACGGACTAGATCGTGGAGTTAGCACATAGTGGCAGTTTGGCAGATAGCCAAGTCAAGGACTCACAAATGTTTGTCTCGTTCTCAGCTAGCATGCCTACAACCTCATCATCGAGTGGTGTACCCATAAGCTGCTCCGAGACTTGGCCCGTACCAAAGCGGTGCAACTTCTCAGCCATGTCAATTGCGGGACCATAGCTCAGTTCGAGAATTTCGCCGAAAAGCTTTTTGAGCTTTGGGTGAATAACAGGAGTGTATACGGGAAGAAGGCGAGGGGCGATCTGAGAAGAAAGAGCCTTGCGAGTGCGAGCCAGACGTTCACTGAAAGGCGAGGCTTTAGAAGAAAAATGTCAGCTAGCTGTAACATATGCGTTGGTTTCAGCAAATCTTACTGCCCACTGTCCAGATACCGTTGGACGCGTAATCATTATGAAAAAGTTTGAAGGTTGGACGTGATTGATAGGAAGGACCCTGCTGAACAACTGTTTGTGCGAGAGCCTTGTGACTGTTGATGAATACCTGTGGAGCGTAATCAGTTGAATCATTCTCTGGAATTATGGATGCAAGCTTACTGCCTCGCGTTCACCAAGGGATACCCGGATCACATCACCATACTTCTTGGTCCATTCAGCAATCTTGGTGACGTGTCCATTTTGCAACTGGGAAAATAAGTCAGAGGAGTTTTCAAACAGCTTAGTAGCAACTTACCTCTAAAAGGTTTCCAAAAATTGGCACACCAGGAGGGCCGGGGAGGGTCACTGTGTGAGGGGCACCGCCGAGCAAACGGTCGAAAAACCAGAAAATTCGAAGCAAGAACTTGCGACCAGCTTGGAATCCGCCTAGTATCACAGCTGTGAGTGTGACTGCTGCTGAAGCGTAAAAGATATTGAGGTCCTTAGCAGCATGAACAAAGCCCAAGGGGACTTCGGTGCCAGGAATGCTCTCCGTAGAGTTGAACGAGGTATTGTAGAATTTGCTCATCTTAATGGAAAGTAAGCAGCGAGTTGGATGGTTGTCTTCCAATTCTTCCCTTGTGCATGATGATAACTCTTTATACCCACGAAGAAAGCTGCCAAGGCTCCACATCGCTCATCGCACTGCAGTAGAGCTCAAACCACCCATGCTGGAGGAGTAAGGCCACCCCAGGTTCCAAATTAGTTTGTCCGTACATCAGTCATGGACACATCTTCTGGCCGCGAGCTGATGAATCTCGGACCCACGTAGAGTGGGTGAGCACACTCTTCTGGCACGTCAATGCGCACCCTGACTGACTTTCACCGCCGGTCAAGCCGTATGCATGCTGCATCACCTCCGAAGCCCCATTCAGTAGTTACAGCTGCGATCAGTCAACCAGCCAGTGAAGCAAAAGCCTACAAGGGTGGTGCCTGAATAAGTGAGAATACGATTTTGCCACACCTGGGGTATTCCTCTTGTAAAAGATCACCAAATGCTCAGTGCAAGCTCACTCGTATTCTCACTTATTCAGGCACCCCCCTTGTATAAAACTAGCACGTTGTTCATTCCGCAGTGCGTGCCTAGCTACGGCGTTTTTCTCCTCATATCAAATTCTTTGTTTGCAAGCCTTGAATCATGGATAGCTCATCTGGTTATCATGAGTCAGACCTATTTGCTAATTTTGAACTGTTGTTCTCGGAGCCTTGTTCTTTGTTCTGGTCTGCAAATGAAGACCTTGGTCGTACATCAACAAACGCCAGCATGCATTTCCACAGTTCTGCAGGCACCAGAAATCCTGACTCAATCTACAACAAAAGTAGACAACGTATGCAAAACGGGCTGAGAAAGGCCCTATTACACTACCACAATATCAGAGGCCGACGCACCTACAGGACTGTACCATCGGCTGCTCCGCGAGTGGATACAACACTAGTCTTCGAGTCGACAAGCCAGTCCCGTGGGGGCATAGGCGCATCTTGAACCTTAAACGGCCCGTCCCCTCCCGGTGGCTCGCGCCAGAGCTAGAGCCTGAGCCGCAATTGTAGTAAGCTACCCTTTAGTACATGAGCCTCCACCTGAAATGTAACATCGGGGACCGGGACATTCGATATCCGGAGTAAGAATGACAGCAATTAGACCAGATATCTTTAGCCTCTCCAATATGTTGACGTGATATTCCGTGAGCTCTACAGCAATGTCGTGTTGATGCTAACCCTAATCCGCCTTTCCTACGGCTGCATTGCGGTTTAACGCAGGTCAGAATCCCTTGTGCAGCAGTCGAAACTTGCTTATTGTATGCACCGATCAGCGTCAGCCTGACGGCCGAAGTTTACCCTCAAGCGTCTTGTACGAACCCCTACACAAGGGAGCTCAAGGCCTTAGAACTGTACTTAACGAGGTTCAAATTGCATGCCGTAAACTAGCTTGCTGCTCAATATCAGCAGGTTCTTCCTGTCTTCGACAACACTCTTGTGAAATCGTTACAATGTCATCACTCAGCCCTCCAGCTTCTCCTGTTAGCTATGCTTTACCTTGTACCGTTGTTATCAAGATTGGTACCTCCTCAATCATTCACGAAGCGACCAACGACGTTCGACTCTCCCTTGTGCGCAATGTAGTGTCTACTGTTGCTGCTCTACGTGGCGCTGGCTACAAAGTGGTTCTCGTCAGCTCTGGAGCTGTCGGTTTTGGGCTATTGCGGATGCACTGTAGATCGCGTCCCAGAAGGCTGTCTGGCAAGCAAGTAAACAAATGGCCACCCCTGCTACGGCCCGAAGACCCACTGATTGATCCTTCAGGCACTTGCAGCCATCGGACAGGGGGAGATGATCTCAATGTGGTCAAATATTTTCGCCGAAACAAAGACTGCCGTTGCACAAATTTTGCTTACGCATGACGATGTTTCCACGGTAAGTGTGGAAGCCGCGCACGTAGCATTCTATGCTAACGTACGCCGTGCAATTAGCCCAAACGGTACGACAATGCTGTTCGAACTTTCAACGAACTGTTTTCAATTGGTGTGGTGCCAATAGTGAATGAGAATGACACTCTGTCGACGAAAGTAAGACTCCTAATCTGCCAACACGTGCTAATTGCTGACCTAGTGGAAACAGGAGATTCGTATCGGAGACAATGATACTCTCAGCGCAATTACTGCGGTAATGGTGCAAGCATCTTACCTATTCCTGCTGACCGATGTGGACTCCCTGTATGCGAGTAACCCCAAGTATGACACTCATGCTTCAAGGATTGACTTAGTGACCTCCGTTAGCTCGTTGAGAAACCGCAGTAAGCTCATTCCGATCACCTGACCTGTACATGCTTTCGAGTCTTGTTAACGGCGGAACCTATTAGTTGATTCTTCAAACCTCGGCGCCGGCTCACCAAATGGGACCGGCGGTATGGAAACCAAGCTACGTGCAGCCGAGCTTGCGTCAGCGGCTGGCATCTCCACTGTCATTGCATCTTCGTCAGATCCGGCGGTTGTCTCGGAGATACTCGAGTACTACAACGACCACCGTTTGGAGACCCTTGCCTCGGAGGCGGCCAATTCCACATCCAGCAAGGATACTTCAAGTGAGGGTGAAGATGATGTGCGCCCACCGCACACTCTCTTCCTGCCTGAAACCAACCCCCGGCGATTCCCTTCGTTCGAATCTCTTGGTTCTATAACGCTACCATCTCCTCCATAGACTGCTCGTCTTAGATAAATTTTGAAAAATGTATCTCGCTTCCCTTCAAAACACTGCAACCATGTGAAAACGTCTTTGTCTCCCTGACGCAGCTCGTAGTTAATGTAGTAATAATAAGTTTTGAAACAACATCCTCAACGCCATCTAATGACATTTTGAGGGAACACGCGCCCAAATACAGACAAATTTTTCCTCCACTGTCTTGAGGACAACTTTTGGAAACAAACGCGTAGCTAGTGTCTCATACCTTGCGCCATTTCCAGACGTTCTTCAACATCATCCGTCTGCCTCTCTTTCTAGCCAATTTGCTAGTCAATTCCGCATTGGTGCCTGCAATTCTCCCACCCTGCGGATATTCCCCATCCAGTCGTGTGATTTCGTCTTGTTCGCCAATTTTCCAACCTCGTAGCAACAACACACATGCTGCGGCTGCGGTGTACATGAAGCCAACGAAAAGGCTTGTCCCTAGGTAACCTCCGGTACCCGTAGCCAGCTCAAGAGCTATGGGTTCGCTGAAAGTGCACGGCAGCACAGTGACCAACCACTCAAGGTTGAGAGCAGACGGTAAGTCTTGGAGGCCAACCACCTCTACTGTAACTGGCCCAACGGTTGCCCAGAACGTACCAGCAACGGTGCCACCGATCAATGCGTAAAAGATTAGCAATCCATAGCTTTTGGCAAAGCTCCAAACGACCAGGGACAAGAGCCCACACAGAAATGTAGCCGATCCTGCCATATTGATCCGCCCAACGCTGTCAGAGAAGTATCCCATTGGTGGCCTTCCTATTCCCTGGCCTAGGTTCAATATAGCAGTGACGATAGAAGCTTGTGAATTGCTCAACCCAATGCTCCTTGCGTAGTCGGCCATGGAGAAAACCAGTGCAATGTAGCCAAGCATGGAGAAGAAGCCATAGGCACTGAGGAGGAGGAACTCTGGTCGCTTAATCAATTTGATATCAAGAGTCTTGTGTCGTGATCCGATGATTTTGTTGCGATCCCGAATGAGGAGAAGACAAATAGTGTTGACACCAAATGCCAGAATTCCTAGCACACGAAAACACCATGCTAAACCAAGAGACTTGATCATGGCCCCAGCTGCCAGTGAGTACAAAAGACCACCAAAACCAGATCCAGAAGAACTGACGCCGTTTGCAAGGGATCTCTTCGTGGTAAACCACTGTGGTGGAATGCCAACTGATGCCACGAAAAGAAAGCCCATGCCAAATCCGAAGGCCACCCCTTGGCTCAAGAACAGTTGCCATATACTAGTAGCAAATGATGCTCCAATCAGGCCAGCCGTCTCAAGCACCGTGCCAACGAGCAGCGTCAAACGGGTTCCATATTTGCGGGTCAATAGAGTGGCCAGTGGTGATATGAACATTGCAAGCGAGATGGACAGGCCACCTACGAAGGCATATTGGAGATGTGTCGCACCAGGGAATGTTTCCGTTCTCAAATAATGGGCGAGGAAAACACCGTAGGAAGAGTTGATGCCCCAAGTATGCGCGTTGATTAGGGCGACGCAGAATGTGCAAACCCAACCGTAGCCACCATTCGGCGGTGGCGCTGGATGCTGTTGTGGTGGGACTGAGTCTCTGTCCTCGTTTTCAGAATTGATGATGGTATCAGGAGGTGAAGTGCTGTCGTCTTTCTCAATCATGGAGGCGGAGTGTGGTGTAGGGCGAGTCTGCTCGGAATCTGCCTTGATGTCTGCAGTTTGCTTCAATTTCCACATCTTGTGATGTTAACTCAAAAGCGCTGTCAACAGCGATGTCGAGCTTTCGTGGTTTTGGTTCAGGCGGTCTTGCCAAAGCGTAGTAAGTGCCAGGAGAAAGCAGGTAGTACCAAAAGTACCGATCAACGGTCTGGGGATCCGATCCGGGATGCTAAATCGCCGGCGGTAAGCGGATATAATAATAGTTAGTCGTCCAGGAGGTATCCATCAATTGTCCGGCACACCTCCGTTGAACCGACGATAGCCTACACACGAGCCCCCAAACCCACTGACCGCACGTGCGGTGGGCTCTCAGCCGCATCGCAAGTGGGGCATGTAGGGGACAACTAGCAACACCGCTGACCATGAGCACGGTCTCTCGCGCAGGGACGGCCCGCCCACGAACATTGCATATTGTAATGTACAACATATCACGCTGTCGGGCCGTCTGACAAGCAGTGACGGTACAAGGGGGGTGCCTGAACGGACTGGAATACGGGCCTGCTTGCACTGAGCATCTACTGATCTTTTACAACAGAAAACCCCCGGGTGTGGCAAACTCGTATTCCAGTCCGTTCAGGCACCCTCCTTGTATTGTACGCATAATTAGGTTGACACAAGGCGGGGGCATCACCATGGGGTCGGCGCTAAGCTCAATCGGGTAAGTGCTCAATCCGGTAGGTAGGACGCACCAACAAAACGAGCAAGATCTTACTGCTTACTGAGTGAATTAAGCAGACATGCATCGGACTAAGCTAGCACCTACCAAAGGAAACGCTGAAGATTGCCGACACTAAGTCCAACTGCACTACAGTATGCACATTGGTGCCCGGGGTTCCTTAGTTGAACTAGCTGATACAAACGGGTTGGGCGCTCGGCACCACTCAATGTCACAGTATCGACAAGTAAGGGCACCGGAATTTTCGCCCCATATCGTATGGTGTCAATGACAGAGCCCGCGTGTGGGGATTTGCGGCGAGGGCAAGATCATCTTCACGAGACTTCGATGGTATAAAATGAGCTGCCGTGACTTCCAGAGCTCGACATTTTCTACCATCGACTCTGTCAAGAATTTTCTCGTCAAAATCATCTATACAATACTCAAAGGTATCCGATACTATGCTCGAAGGGGGTTGCTGCTGTGGGGCAGTCCGTATTAGGTCTACTGGCGACGTTCAGACCAAAGTGCGTAATCGGTCCTGCATTGTTCACGTTCATCAGGTCACTGACCATCAACAGGCACTCTGTCACTGTCTGGATTGCCGGAAGATTACTGGTTCTGTCTACTCGACCAATGTCATTGTCCCAGGCAATGGCTTCTCAGTGACAAAGGGTACGCCCAAGTCGTTCCCCAAGAAGGCAGAGAGCGGCAAGATCATAACATCGAACTTCTGTGGTGATTGTGGCTCCACGCTTTGGCGCCAGAGCGAAACCTTCGGTGATACCAGAATCATTAAAGTCGGCGTCATTGATGGATCTGGCATCGAGGATGCTAAGCCAGAAGTTGAGTTATTCGTCGCAAATCGGGTGTCATGGGTATCACCCGTCGCAGGAGCTGAGCAGAAAGAGTACCAGTAGATAGAGGTCTTGGTGACATGGTGTCTTAACCGTAGCATGTAGGAAAATGACGCGATATTCACCCGGCTTACGTTTTCACCGACAACTGTGACCTGACTCTTTCCACTTCATCTCGGAAATCGCAAGAACCGAGCATCAAAAATTGCAGTAGATGTCGTAAGCACTCAATAGCGGCTTCGGGTGGAAGAGATGTCGTTCATGTTCCAAGATGCTAACTCTAGTTGCGGCGTCAATTCCGGCAAAATTGACGGAAGCTCTGACGGAGCATTTCAACCTACTCTCTTGGCACATCAACAAAGGAGTCCAGGCTGTTGACACTAAGGCTATTAAAGAAGATGGAACTAGCAGATAGACAATTATAAGACGGTCTGTATCTCTCTCACTAAATTCACCAGCCATCAGCATCTGTTCAGCAGCAACTCCGAATTGCATTTCCTAACATGCTCTTCTCTACCATTACCACCGCACTTCTTTTCTGCAGTCTTGGCGTATCTGCTACTTCCAGCCCCAATGCATCTTTTGCGGCTGTCCCCTCGAAGCCGGGACTCCAGTACACCGGCCCTCTGTCAACCCCTCAGTTGAAACTAGCTTTTACGGCTAAGATTGACTGGGACTTGAACAACGTACGCAAAAATGGATAGTTTACTGTGCCACAGTTCTCATACCAGCTGCAGAATCACACAATCGAGACACCGTCCGGGACGCAGACTAGCTTCTGGAGCCGCGAGTAAATCTATCCAGGGGAGTTCTCTGATACTCACGCTGATTGTATTTTCCTTTAGAGGCTACTGGTATGACACCGAGGGACGACAGATTGGCGAGATACTTCGGGCCAACGACGACGGCATTGTTCCTCTTGGAACTAATTATCTTGAGCTTGGTAAGTCTCTACAAGACATCAGCAAATGATCTGACTTGCTGATCCTACTTTGTAGTGATCAACTACGTCGTAAGGCTTGAAGACGGCTTTTGGGCCTATGTGAAGCATACAGGTGTTGCCGTACTCCGCAAAACCCAAAACGGTGTTGTGTAAGTCTTTACATTACAGCAAACTATTCACGTTCCAAGGTGTTAATTTTGCTATATCAGACGTGTACAAACAGCATCTCCCAAGTACGATTGGCTGAACATGATTGACTTCGTCGCTCCGGGCACTTTCAACGGGACAGAGATCATGACTGCACACCACTACTTTCCTAATGTGAGTTTGCATGAGCTGAACTTCAGTTACCTGTAATAACTTGAATCTAGTCCGAATTGCCTGCAAGATAAGTAAGCTAAGAAAAAGGAACAATAGAGTAAAGCGTTAGAGAACCGGCTAACCCGCCAACCCGAATGACTATCTGGTTGCTCAGACCACCAGATCAATGTCTCTCTCCTAATCAGACCGTTGACTTGATCATTTAGACAATTTGTAAATGTATGTATTACGCACTTATAATGCACTCAAATCAAGCTCTATGTGCCTATCTACTATGCCTGAGTGTTGAATTAGAGCCACCATGGTTTTTGTGGTGTTTTAAAGCTAGATGACCCTTTGTGTGCTTTGTATAGATTCCTTATATAATTCTGGCGGCGCCTCGTCTGCTTGTAGCCAACACACATGTCGTGCAATTACACAATGGCGTTGTTCATTCAGAATTGACTTCGGACTAAACTGTCCATCGGATCTCAGGAATGAACCCGACACTAGCGCTTGGTCTTTGACCTGAATAATAGGGTGCCACGTGCAGAAGAGATGATCTATAGCCCTATTTAGTTGTTGCTGACTTTCCCTAACTTCCACGGACCGTAAGCGAATCAATCAGCACTAATAGCGTCACGGACATCATCGCGCTCTGCACTGCTAATAAGCAAGAGTCGCTCCTTCTCTTACTTTCAGCAGGTCAGGCCGGAAAATACTGCGGATTTCGTTACCGCCTCAGTGGCCGCGTCTAGTTCAGCGTGAGACAATCTCAGCCATGCAGTGAGATCCAGGCGAGCACGCAACTTTTCTTGGACATGATGTGCAGGCAGATCTCGCAATCTGCCAATCGGATTGAAGATATATCTATCCGAAGTGCATGGGGACCGTGCATGGGGAACGTGCTCGGATGCATGCATGCGCGAGGAGCAAGGGCAGTGCCTGAATAAGTGAGAATACGAGCTTGCTTGCACTGGGCATCTAGCGGTCGTTTGCAAGAGAAACACCCCGGTATTGGCCAAATCGTATTCTCACTCATCCAGGTACCCCCCCTGTACATCCTCGGCCATGCCAGCGCAAACCCGACAATGGTGCACATGCTGGCAGTCGCCGAAGATACTTCTATGTACCTAGCTGATTCGGAAACCAATGAACATGCAATGCCCAGGTGCCATTGAGAGATGCGTGTTTCGTTGCCATCAACTTGAGGTTTAGAGATTGCGTTCAAGTAGATAAAATTGTCTCATGCGTTGCTGAGGATAAAGTGGAGCAGGTAACATAAGGCTCCGACGATTACGTCGACTTCCCCTCTCGTACTCCATCGTGAGCAGTACCTGGCATACACGTGCGTAATGCTACTGAAGCTCTCTTTTGCTTTCCCAACACCTAGTAAAGCAGCACAAGATAGTTAACTAAAGCTTTCAATGGTTGAAAGAAGCTTTTTGGAGGATTCGAGCAAGACTAAAACCTCGAGATCCTCCGTCTACACCCGCACTCCGTGCAAATAAGAAGCTCCCGCCTTGGTTAATTCAGTGTTATGGGGACGTACAGCATTTTGCCCAGCCGCCTTTAGCGCTGGAAAGGAATCCCCTGCTGCAAATACGGCCTTAGCTTGATCTCCATCACTCGGTCAAGGATTACCTAGTATGTGCCTGCGTGCACCGAAGCAGTCCCTGGTGCGGCCAGTGCTTTGCATGCGCTACCGCCCTACCACAGACGTACTCTACTACCCTTATGCGCACAAGTGGGGATTGTGGAGACCCTGGGCTGTTCAGCGTTCCAGACTTCTATACGAGGAGTGGGATACTCTCGGTCAGTTTCATGACTGCTGAGCAGAAGTGAAGCCAACTTCCTGCAGGTTTTGGGCGCCTGCGATGGGTTGCAGCAACATATGCCCTACAGTGACCTGTGCCTTGATGTGTATGCTGAAAGCAGGTCTACCGGATCACCGAAGTCGGATCGTGAGGCTGGGACCAGTCTAGTGAATGCTCGAAGCGACAAAATGCTGTCGAGTTGCGGTGCGGTGGAGCACTTGGCAGTACTTAGCCACAAAGGCCACAGAATAGCAGGCGGTAAGGACGTGGGATATGGAAGGCATTGTCATGCCTTTTACTTTTAGTCTTGACCTACAGAAATAAATCATGGATTTTATGGCATTGCATCCCAGTTAGGCCTCGACAATACTTTATCCCCACATAACTGCCAGCCATTCGAAGTCATTGCAAGCGCAGCGCTGCATTGATATTCTTTGTGCAGGAATCAGTGAGCCCGAATTGATCGATTTCCGAATTTCCGCTTCATGCCCAACTAGAATGCGCGGAGATCCTAGATGCTTTACGTGCGCTGTCACGGGCGAACCAACTTCAAAAGGCAACCAGAAGTCGGTGAAGCCACGAGTACCACATCGACTGTCTTCGGCGACGTCACCGACAGCCCAGTACCTATTCCTTGTTGATATCAGCGATCAGAGCTCAGCAGCAAGCAGGCAAAGACGGAGAACGGTGCGGAGTTATGTCATGAAAAAATACTCGCAGCAGCAGCAGCAACAACAACACCAAAAAATATGGCCTGAATCGAAGTCAAGTACAGCCTGGAAGACGATAAGTGACAAGCAGCACGAAGGGGGTAATAAGTCTACGTCCTTTGGGGTCGAGAAAAGTCAGGATGGCCTGGGGAGCTTGGGCCGCCTCAGAACAGAATTGTTTTTGTCATCGCCGCTATCTACCTTCTCTTTTCTGGTTCCATGTTTCGACTCCAGCCTTGAGAGAGAAGATCTTGCTGGTGAGTAACTATACTTAACTGCACGATTGTACAAAAGCTGAGTGCTGACAACGTTGCCTTCTATCAGCAGTTCCAAAGCCCCCTGCTGTTGAGGTGGGCAGCGCCGCTCTGCATTACGATGGCGCTTACTTCGCAAGACAGTACATTCATTCCGTTCTCGAAGATAGAAGGACAAGAGCCTTGAGTCCGAGCTGCGATACGTTGAGTTCAAAGGTCCAGACCGTAGCCTTCGTGCGAGACAGGCTCCATGTGGGCGGAGTTGCGATTACTCCAAGTATGGTCTTCGCCGTGAGCCTTCTAGCATACGGTTGTGTGAGTAAGTGCTGTTACATCGCTCAAGCTGTTCGCTTATAAGCTGCAGGCGTTGGAGAGCGAATGGGATGAAGCTCAAGGGCACGTCGAAGCATTGAACCACCTCGTTGATTCGTGCGGGGGCATCCAAGAGATAGACTTTGAGCTGCAGCGGACGGTGACTTGGTCAGAACAAAGCCCCAAAGATGTCTCTGCGCTCTGCTGACCGCCTCGCAGGATAACATATTGCGTAGCAGGCGCCAGAGGAACAAACCCGACCTTCACCCCGCCCCTGTTCCTAGAGAGCGGGGCCCTTTCCATGTCATTTTGCGACGACGCTCGAATGAAGGCATGGCGCACTGTCAAGCGGTTTCATAACAGTCCTGCCTTCGTGTATGATGTCGCTGTCCGACTGCATCGTCTAGCACTTGCCACCTCGACCGAGTGGTGCGAGCGCATCGACCAGCAGACCCTGAGCAATCTGCATTTTGAAGCCATGTCTCAGGCACTATTGGTCTCGGTAGAAGAGCCATGGACCATGGAATTCCCCAAGAGTACGTGGGGGCAAGAGATGTCGACTATTTTCCGGGTATGGGCAGCAGGCCTGCCTTTGTTCGTTTGGGCCATCGTTCGACAGGCCCGCTCCCGACTTGGCCTTACTGTTCCCTGGTCAGGACATCACTTCATTTTCTCGCGAATACATCAAGCCCTCAAAAGCGGCGGTGGAATTGCCGCCTGGATGCACAGCAGATCCCTCGAGCCCGTCCTGGCTTCACTCTTCTACTGCGTCGAGTCTTGTGACTCGGCTGATCCGTGGAGGCAGTGGTCGGTGCAGATGCTGCGTGCAGTGGCTCAGAAGCTGGACATTAGGGAGGTTGAGGGGTTCACAAAGCGGCTAGAATCTTTCCCGTCGACAGAACAGTACCAGCTTGCCGCTAACCAGATATGGAAAGAGTTAGAAACGTGTCGGCCGCTAGAGATGCAACAGGTGTAGAGTCAATAGCTTCCCTTGAGCGTGGGACCTAAGGCGCACCGCACCGTATGTACGTAAGGCGCAGCGAGTGGCGTGGGGCGTTGGGCCCGGGCCATGACCGGGCCGTGCCTTGAAGCGACTGAATGATTCGACGAAAAACGGTTTTCGGGACAACCCACAAGTGGCCGGGTTGCAAAACCTAATTTTCACCGCGCGCTGAAGCGAAGGTGTGCGCTGTGCATCGAGCTTTTCGACACGATAGACATTCAGAACGTATCTTCTGGCTGTTCAAAACCGCGCTGTCAGACGCCTCAAATTCCGACTTTATTGAGACACGCGCGATAATTCATGTACACGTTTTGATGCAATGTCTGGCACAGGGGATTTGGCCGAGCTGTGCATAGACACAAGGCACACATCTCTTGTCACTCGAACAAAGTCTTTCACTTGCTCAACTTTCCGATTGTTGCTGGACCAGACCTCACGAATCAAAACCGTTGCAACTGGTGTGTCTAACCAGCTCCCTCTCGCTAACGGTAGCAGAATTCCTCACCTGGAATTCAAGGCAATGCTGTGTTTTGTACGATGCCAGCTGGCACGAAGCGAACCAGCTCATGGGTTAGCGTAGCAGTTTCTCCGTGTCCGCTATCATGATCGGTCTCAATGTGGAGAGTCCAGACTGCTTGCATGAGGATGATGTTGAGGAGATGTAATGGATGGCTATAACGCTGACCGGGTCCGAAGCTGTAAGGAAGACTGATGCAGAACACTCGCGTTATTAACTAGAACGCTATAGTCATATTAAGATACCACGGTGGAAAGACTGCGGGATTCTACTGCTGTTGCACCGCAGTGATTTAACGCCTCGAGCTTCCCAAGTGTTTAAACTAGGTACCATATAACTAAACTGTGCAGTTTGCACAGAAGTTATAGATGACAAGAGAGAGGTGAAATAACGGGCGTGACAAATTTTAGTGCTGTCAAATGTGCCAGATGCCAGCCGGGACAATCGGAGGGGTACTTAGTGCTGATTCCACCGCCTGTGTTTCAACGTTCTAAGGCTTATGCGGGATTCGCTCTAGCTGTCACACATCCCGCCTTGTACTCTGGCCTACCAAGAGGTGATGAGCATTGTGCACTTTCAATTTGGGAACGAGGTCAACAGCCAATATTGAGGCAGCAAGACGCTAAGGGCCATGATGAAATCTGGTTTAAAAGTCAAGGCACTCGGGAGCATAATCCCACCAAGCTTTGGATTGAATGAGTCTTTTTGCAGGGGATAACAAATGTCTCGGTTTGTGATATAGCGAGGTGGTACTTGGTGGTTGCGGGATCACATCATTACGTGTGCAGCATTCACCATCTAACAAATGAAGTTAGTAGAAGACCCGCTTTTCTGGCACCATTAATTTTATCTAGCATGGAAGAATCCTGGCATCAATCATCGCAGGTCTCGCTTGGCAGTTTGCGCTTCTTATAACTTGCGTAAAAACCGTACTTCAATGCGTGATCGTAATCGTGGTGGATATGAGTTTGAGGCCATGGAACTACTGTTGATGAACTGCAGTCAGCATTTAGCCGCACATCGTTTAAATCGAACGATGTGCTAACTCAGAGATATCCACGCACATCACGGTATTGAGAAACCTATACATGGCGCCATTCAAGGCGTCCAGCGCCACTGATTGTAGCTGATGGCTCACGCGGCTTGGTCGGCGTTTCTCAGGCCCGAATTGCCTGACATCATCCTCGACCACATTTGCATCAGATCAACTATGAGGTGATACGATCCCTGTGGTCAGCCTCAGCCATGCTGAGAGACTATCATCTCAAAACAAGCAAACTTAGATCTCATGAAATATCTAAATTTGTGAGATGTTACACTATAGTAGATAGGTTAGGTTTTTTACCTAAAATTGTTTAAAAAACACGGATTTTACATGTTTATTAGTAGATTTCTGTGTTTTTTAGCAAGGAGGAGATAAAAGGGGAAGAATAGGTCTAATAAGGTAACTAGAAGCTATTTATTTATGTAATTTCCTCTTCTTTCTTTCTCTCCTTCTCTCCTTTCCTTTTAGAAGAGGATATAATAGCTAAGCTACTTCTTTACTTATAGAAAATCTACTAATTCTTACTTACTTACTGCCTATAGGAACTATAATAAGGAGATATATAAAGGTAGAATAAGACCTTAAAAGACATAAAAAAAACTAAGAAAAAGAAAAAAAAAGAAAAAAAGAGGAGTAAGTGCTTAGAGCTGCAAATGTTAGAATATAAGAAAGAAAGAGAGAAAGGCTTAACTAAGGCAGATAGATTAGCTAATAATAAAGTAGTAAATACCTAGATTATATGTGTAAAAATACCTATACTTTCTAGGTATAAGCCTATCTAAAATCTAGGTAAAAAATCCAATCTATGTGGGTTAAAAATACCTAACCTGCTTACTATAGTGTTAGTCGCTGAGCTAATTATTCTACTTCTGTTTGAAGTTCCCACATCTCTATTAATGAGATTTTTCGATCTCTCCCGCTGCCTTAGCTTGCTTGATTCTTCTTTATTGTGTAAGTCACACAGTCTTGTGTATGCAAGGCAGTTATTTGAATAGAGTATTAAGTCTGTAGACCTGCATTAGAAAGCCTGTTGTGCGTGTGAAGCCACAACGAACCGTTAAGTGCACATCTGTTCTACATAGTTTTAGATATTTGCCCTCTGGACTTGGGATCACTCATCTCAACTCTTGAGGAAGCCTTCTGTATCTTAACCTCTAATTCCAGCCGCGCGTTGACTCATAATAGAGCCACCACCGACTGCCTATTATTGAGGAAGTTCAGTTTGAAGCATAATTTATGTGCATGTCATCGCGGTGCCAACTCTCTTAATTCCTGATACGATGAACTCCCTTTATGAACTGCAAAGATGCTGAAATTGTCAGCCCTGTGGACACGAAGCTATTCTAGAGACAAGAGGGTGATGAAAGAGATATTAAGTGTGAAAAGATGCTCTAGAGAAGCTTCGCCGAAGAGCTGTTGGGAAGGAGAAGGGTATCCAATCCTGCCTAATGTGAATTCTAAATAGACGACGCTTCTGTCATCTCGCACGGCAGGACAATTATAAGTGATATTAGCGCTACAATGTCATTTCTTTAGCAGAACAAGTATATTAATTCCTTACTAATGTTAAAGACAAGATCTAATATTGACATCCGAGATTGCGAGAGACATTTGGACAGAACTGTAGAGTTTATCTATTCAGGCCAAGAGAAGTGGGTTTACAAATACGCTTCAAGACCGAAAGAATACATACAGCGTCATCAAATGAATCTAATCAACAACTTGCTCTCTGTTAAGGCCATCATCAAAATTTCGTAAGGGTAGAGCATAAATTGCGCAATTTTAAAGCAACACTAGATAGCTTTACATCAAATTCACTACGGGGTAAGGCTACTGTACAGAGTGCTGCTAAGACATTGAGAGATGAGATGATCTATCTAGCGATGCTGATATGCTGGTGGGGACAGCTCTTTCTGTCGCAGGCGTATGTCAGCCCCAGAGCCTTAGTTGGTTGTTGAGGACGGGAAAAGAACCAAAAGAACCATTTTCCTTGCAAGTTTTGTTTGTGAATGAGGAAAGACTAGGAATGTACAAGGTTCCCTAAGATTACCCTGATTAGCAAGAGTTTATCACTCAATAACCTTACGTAGGACGATACCACCGCTTCAGGGTCCCACGCCGATGTTTCCTTTGTTCCAAGAGTTTACTACCAATGAGATGCAATGTTCCTCCAATCTTCAATCGATTGTCAAAAATCTTACAACAACGAATCATTCCCAGACTCACAACTTGGCTTGTCTCCAAGCGGCCCATTTCATCAATGTCTCCGTTTTTGGATGGCTATCAGACCAGCAAAAATCACAACGCTGCACAAAGAAATCATCAAATTCAAGATACAGTACGCTTTGTCACTGAGTGTGCATAGGAAAAGCCATCATAGGGCGCCAACCCAGTAGAAGATGACTTTATTGCCTCCAAAACAACTTTAAAACGCCAACGCGCAGGATTTCTATCAACCTGTAACGTGGAGACTGCTCAGGAAACCAACCCAGTTAGAGCATGTGCCAACTGACAGTACTGTTTGAGCTGGGTACGCAGACGATAGGGGTGATATGGTTAATGTTTCATTCACAGCACATGTAGAACAGCCTGTTGAGAAGAGTCGAGAAACAACGTCAAATTCAAATAGCCAAGATTCAGTGCTAAATGAATCGTTCGGGGGTCAGGCTATAGGATTTGACACAAGGCTGGTAACAACTTCCCAGTGTCCTTTCACTCAACCAATTTTCTGCCTTTTTTTCTTCAGTCGCAACCAACTCCATACCATCACGGCTCGCACATGAAGTCTGGCACAGTCCTTGAAGGGCTCCACCACTCATCGTTCCTTTTCTCCGGACCTAGCAATGTCCCTTCCCTTCTTACCAGCCATTTCCAGTATTTCGACACATGATACAGATCTCTTCCAAGGCTGTGCCAACTCACAATTTCAAAAGTGTCTTTTGAATGTTGCACAAGATACTTTGTAGGGCACGACCGACACCGCCAGTATCCGATTTTTCCAGCTTGCGCCCTGGATATCTGTTCCTGCTCGGACGGCGTCGGTTGCTTAAACAATCTTAGATGACAACTGCTTGTACTGCTTTAGGAAAAGCAGATGTGGTTACATGGGTGAACAACGGCGCATTCAGCTCGGCGCTCTTAATGTATCGGGAGCGCTCCGGCGAGTCCGTTGTGGTTGATTGATGAGGGCAAAGACGGATTGGAAGAGAAAGCAGGTCCGTCGCGCAAAGGGTTGTATTGGTCTTACTCTTGAAAGTGTGCACGTGTTTGATGATCAGGTTCCCGTCAATGCGCTGTCCCATTGATTTGAGCCTCCAGAGGATGCTGTTTTTCGCAATTGTAAAATCACCAGATAGCATTTCGATGACGGGTCCAAAAGCACGCTTCGAAGCAAATTGCTCAGACGCTGTGAGCGCGTCGGCAATATGCGTAAAAACTGGATGGTAGCCACGCGAGTCATCCCAGGGGAGGTAATCGATCATGGCATCTTGTCCAAAGCAACCTTTGGTCAATTTCGTTCCGTGGTGACTCCTGGCTGGCTCAAGGGGTAGATGAAGAGTGTTGCAGCAGGGACAATATCCCAGGATGTCGCCCCAATCTCGTGCAAGTAGTTCGCAGAAATCTCGTCATAGTTCGCAGTTCTTTCTACGCGACACTCAGACACGACTGCGTGCCAATGGCTTCTGCAGCTTCTTTGCAAGCTAGTGTAAGACACATGACGGATGCCAATGGCAGTTCGCATGCGATCTGCTGAAGCAATTCCTTCGGAATGCTGAAGAGGCGAATCGTTCGGTTGGGATCTGCTTCGACTTCATGTTGGGATCGTGCCAGGAGCGCAAGTGCCAGCTGCTTCGTCGTCCGAGATTTGCCGCTTAATTTGGCACTCGCCTCTTGTGTTGGCTGTTGTCGACTTCGAGTTCGAACGCTCGTTTTCAATGATTCGACGCGAGGACATGGCTGGGAAGCATGACGTGTAGATCTGCGAACGGATTTCGGCATGATATATATGTTGGCTCAATCGTTTGCAGCCTTTCGAAGGAACTTATTTGGCCAACAGTATCGAAGATATAGAAGCTGGGGACGGGATGTAATTCATCTTCTAAGACTAAAACCTAGGCACCAGCGGTCTGTGCTTTGCCGTCGCATCTTCAGTCACATCCAGATGTAACTTGCGATGGAACGAGCGCTAAACCACAGAACCTAACGATTTTCATTGATTGAACATCAAGGAAAGGTACTGGTGTTTACGCATATACGCTTGGCGTGATCTCGTTTCGACTGAATTCTGAGGGCTTTGAGGGATTGCGCTCGCACTATCCTCATGTGTGATCAGTCATGTGAGTCTCATATCAAGTAACAGGTTCTGACAAGCTGGTAGGAAGTTGACTTGCTCTTATAGGATTCCTCGACAATTATCGTCATCAGCACGCCGAATACTGAGCGGTTGTTGAATCACAGCCAGTAAATTTGCTCCAATTAGTCAGTTTACTTGAAAGGCTAGCGTCTCGGCTCCTGACAGTTTGCCGCAGTTCTGCCGGCGCTAACACCAAAATAAGATCCCTACGATCATGTCTCCTACAACACGACACGATTTTGACATTTGCGAAAACAACGAAGACAGCGGAATGGCTGACATCTGTACGTGCAATTGCACAATGAGCAATTACACCGTGATGAGATAGCTGTACAGTCTACCAGGTCAAGCATCATGCTACAGAATAATTGCGTCTTACTTGAGTTAAAAACTGAGATATTTGAACCTATGGTAATTCCGTTGAGTCAGTCAATCATGGATGAGATAGAGCTTTAAATGAAGTACTGACACTTTCAAAGACGTTGCAAATCCTATTCTGCGGCGGCCTGAATGGAGCATTTCTCCAATGATGAACTTAAAATCTCCGAAGAAGCCGTTGCAAGCGACGCGACCGAAAGGCTCGATGAACCAGACCAATATGCGATACGGATGTCTTCTTCCCTATCTCTTTACTTGAGAAAGACGTTACAGCCACGGCAGGGGTTTGGAAAGGTTCCTGTGGGGTATGCACATCATCCGAATTTGAATCGTGGCAACTTGTCTTTTCAATGATTACAGGATCTGTGAATGGATCATCACCCTTGATAATGATTTCCTTGGAACCCGGAGCTTTGGGATCTGTGGCGGTAGACAGAACATGTGGCCTAATTTCATTTTCTTTTGTGAGCGTGGCACAATTGCCTTCGACTTCCCAGTCTGGTAAATCCGTAGATGTAGACATGATTTTTGGCGGATGATCCGGTTGATTGCATGGTGACCAAACTGTTGGGTGAGAAACCACTGTTGTTTCAGGTACAAACGACCGTACTGACGGGGTAGTCGCTTCTGTCTTCGCCTGAGACGCGTTGAGCACTGCGCTCTCATTTGATCCCGGTCTTCTAATGAGTGTCGCTGCCATCGAAAGCTGGTTGGTACAACTCCTGGGCTTTTCCCAGAACGTCACGCATTGTGCCTCCGCCAATAATCTTAAGAACTGGCATGTCAATACTGAGTTCTTTCAGGAACCATGACCTCATCTCAACGGCAATCAATGAGTCGATGCCTAGCGCATCAGCAGTCTGATCAATGACATCAGCATCATGGGGCATCTGAAGAGCCAGTTTCAATCTCGATGTCAGGAATTCTGCTCATGTTAGTGCCATAATCAATAGCCAGGAATCAAACTCTTACCTGCCAGAATGTTGTTAACATCCTCAGTCGTTGTGGCTTGCAGTAGCCGGACCTTGACTGGAGCAGCTGCTTGCTTTTTACCTGCGAACCGTTCCGAGTCATTTCTGTTCCTCATCAGATGTGAGAAAATCGGATTTTTAGCGTGTCTCGGCTGGTCAGCCTCGTCTGTGCAGAAAATGCGCACGCCGGTGCAAAACTCAGCGCTGCATCCCGAGAGCAGTGGGCTGGCAATCACCGCCTCGGCAAATGCCTGATGGAAATCTTGCTCCGACGTCCACATGACACCAGCTTTTTGTAGTACTGCTTGCTGAGCCAAAGTGAGCTCTCGGGTGAGGTAACCATTTCCCACGATTGCACCTAAGTTTACTGTGGAGGCAGACATACCGCGCGCTCTCCGCTCCACAGCAAGCCCAGCTAAGAACCCATTGGCAGCCGCGTAAATCGCTTGTCCGGGGTTGCCCGTCACTGCTGCAATTGAAGAGAGCATGATGAAGAAATCCAGATCGTGATGCCGGAAGACCTCGTCAAGATGAATGGCCCCCTCTACTTTCGGCCCCAACACCTTCTTCACCCGTGGCATGTCAAGATCACGGACCAATGCGTCTTGCAGCACCATTGCACCGTGGCATACTCCGGCGATCGGTGGAAACACCGTCTTTATCTCGTTGTACAGTGATGCGACGGATGTGCGGTTTGTAATGTCACTGGCGTAGACTTTGACCGTGGCGTTTAAAGACTTGAAGTGATTAAACCAACGAGGATCCACCTTAGGGTTCCGGCTAGAGATGACAATATATCTGGCCCCTCGTGAGATCATCCATTGGCACAATGATAGACCGAGTGTACCGGTAAGACCCACAAGCCAATATGTCCTGTCCGCGCGGAACAAAGGTCGGCTATCGATGGGTTCTACAGTCAATGGAACCTTGGGCTCAGTCATCCAGTCGATCAACGTTGCCGAAGAGTTTTTCCAAGGTAGATTGTGTATCTTCGACAAAGACACGGTCTGTACCTTTGCGACTTCTATCTTAGACGTCAACGGAAGAAGCTGGCGCCGTACATCATCAAAAATATGGGATGTCCTCGAAGTCATGATCGTTTGCAGACACGAGGCTTGAGCAGCCACATATGACTCGATGGTCTCGATTTGAACATTACCAGTTATGTGTTCTTTGATCTTCAAGGTCCAATCGTTACTTTCCCAACATATCAGCCGCGATAGTTGCTGGGGTAAGGCAGCGTCTATGGCTCGTCTGGACGCATGGGCATGCACAGATCTCCAAGTCTCCTGGCCGTGCGATGGTTTTCCAGTCGTGAAGAACATGACTTTCATACCTCTAGGGGTGGCCAGAGCTTCGATGATAGCGGCGAGGTCTTTCTCGGGTTCCAGAACAACCAACGAATCACCACGGGCAAGATTTCGAAGCATTTGCGTGGCTATCAGGCCGTAAAACAGTGCGATGAGATACCGCACAGCTTCACACTTGGGAACAGGACATGTTTGAACCAAATCCCTTCGAACATCGACTACCGATGAAAGCGTACTTGATAGGGCAATCACTTGTTTGTTGGTAGCACTATCGATACCCAAAATCAGGTAGCAATAGCCATGTGTTTCAATCTTGACGGCTTCCAGAAGAGATTGAGTAACACAGATAGTTATATATTTACCGCTGCGTCTGTTCTGAGTCGAGCCAATCCCATATTTTGATGCGATGATGCGATTGGGACTTCTTGATGAGATGGTGACTGGTGTCACTTTCGGATCGACAAAGTTGGTTATCTGTCGATGGGCAGAGTTGTAGCGATCGTTCAAGGCCTTGCTAGGTTTTACCCGGGGGATATAACCTTGCCCGTTTTCATGACAGACCTCAGGCTCAAGTGACCACAGTATGTCCTCCAAACGGCCTTGCTCTTCCCATGTTTCCGTAGCAAGCATTCTGAGAAGATGCTCCGAGATGAGAGTAGCGTCAAGAGCTTCTGGTGAAGGCAAATCCAAGAGCTGAAAACGAATATGAGGCATCTCTTGGAGAAGGCATCGCTCAAAGGCCACCGTCATTCTTGCAAGAGGTGAGTTGTGCTTATAGCCATGAGTCACCCACAAGACGTTTTTACTCTTCTCAAATACCCTCTGCATACCTTGGAGCTTTTTCTCGTCGAGATGGTCGAACACGGGCCGATCGTGATCTTGCAGGGTGACCACTGTACCTCCAAAAGGAGGATCAATGCTCGGAAGAAGCTCGAAGCTTGGGATCTGAACGGCAACACTGCCAAATCCGTCCAAGATATGCGTGAGATTTGATACACACTTGGCAGTTGCCACTGTGGCACCACCAACAATGGTCATCTTGGAAAGGTTGAGTTTTTCTTTTGTAGTCGCCAATGGCCTGTGGAGAAAGTTGATACGGTCGTCGGTTGCTTGTGCAGCAACAACATATTGAGCAAGTGGTTGAGAGTTTGCCAGAGTTGGAGTCGAATTGACACCCAAGAATCCATTATCCTGCAATATGCTGTTCCACTCCAACATGTCAAGATGGGACAAAGAATAACTCCCGGCCCGGTGAGGAAGCATCTGAGCTGCAATACTGGCCGGAGAACAGTCGAATTCTACCAGCACCTCAGGGGCTATTCTTCTGAGCAAAAGATAGCCACCTGGCTTGAGAAGCCTTCGGATGTTTTCCAGCAGTTCTGGCAATTTAGAGGGCATGTTCAATGCGAGAGAAGCAATGACCAGGTCAAAGTAGTGCTTGGTATGGCCTTGGCCGAGCACATCTTCGTTGATGTTCAAAGTTTTATAGGTTAACCTAGTCTTGTGCGCTTTGAACTTTTCCCTGGCTTGGTGTAGATCATTGGCATGGCTGTCTGTGTACGTGTATGAATTGAAAGACCCGTCAAGGGCTTTAAGAATGCAGTTTGTGACACTACCGGCTCCTGCATGAATTCTAAGGATCATCCTATTAGTCAAGAGCCATTGGATTGAGGTGAGAACTTACTCCACGATGTTCATGGCTGGATAACGGTGGCTCAGCTGCTTTGTAAATCCAGCTAACACTGACGAATACTCTGAAGCCTCCAGTTTGGACGCATCGTAGTTGGTCTGTGAGTGTTCTATCACTGGAGCAGCTGGACCCCATATGGTCTCGGAGAAAATCTGAACATCAGTTTGTGGTGTCGCCGGAATCATAGGCTTCGTATGAAGACCTTCAAGTTGGATTACCGCTTCGGAGCCGTTCGCAGGATACACATCCACATCGCCCTCAGCTTGCCTTTTATCGTCCTTGCTGTACGAGAAAAACCTCAGGTGTTGTGTACAGGAGCTTTCGAGAGCTTGTACCGGGTTGATTGCGATCCTTGATACGTCCGTTGGCAGAGGAATCGACACTAAACTACCATCACCCGGATAGCAGTATGCAGCGATTATCGAGTGCACAGCCGCGTCCAAAGCTGCGGGGTGAATCAGTAGCCGTTTTCCAAGATCAGCGTGAGATACTTGTATCAAACCGGTAGCAGCCCCGAGTTTCCTCTCTATACAGGTCAATGCTCTGAAAGGACCCGTGTAGTCATATCCATAGCCGGCAAGAGAATCATAGAATTGTTCAGCATTGACTCCCGTCATGCCAAAAGTTGGCTCTGGCACTGACTGCAAGAGGTGTGCATCCTGCTCCCCAAGAGTTACATAAAGCTGACAACTTGCGTTCAATATCATTGGTCCGGATTCCCCGTCGAGGACAGAGTAGTAGTTGAACTCTGCTGATAGGCTGGAGTTTCTGCGCTGGATATGGGTCAAGGAGATGAGGATCTCAACGCGAGAGTCTTCAGTGTCAAATATCAACGGTTGGCCAAACGAAAAGCTTATCAACTCGATAAGTTTCATGGGCTGATCATCTGCAATCTCTCGAGCCGCCTCAAAAGCTGATGACATATAACCAGCGCCAGGGAAGATGATGTGCCCTTGAATCCTGTGCCCTGAAATCCACGGTAGTTCTTTGGGAATAAGACGATTCGTCCACGACACATGATCTTCGGAGTAGTTTGGGTTACTGGCGCCAAGAAGCTCGTGATGGGTCCGACGGTGGCGGAATGTCTTTGATACCCTGGATTCATGCCAGAAAGCTCTTTGATGCTCCCAAGGATACGTCGGCAGTCCCTTCAACATCTTTGGCAGTTCAGAGTTGTTGGAGAAACGATCGTAGTTGGCAAAGTCAACCACATTGCTGCTAAAATTCGCCCATACGTACCCAAGGCCGCTGGAGAAAGCTTCGACATCGTCCATATCGCGGCTCAGTAGGCCAGTATAGGGAATAGTGCGTCCGATATTACACTCAATAACCTGGGAAGCAGGCCCTTTGAGGGCTGGATGTGCCCCAACTTCGATGGCGAGATCGAACCTGGACTGTGCGAGCGCATATTCGAGTGCTTGGGAAAAGAGCACCGGCCCTACTGTGTTGCTATGCCAGTAAACATCGTTCAGATCGTCTTTTACGCTACTGATGTCTTGCTGGTAGACACTAGAAACCCAGGTACAAGCTGGATGGTTTGGGCGACGAGATTGAATGCCACACGCACGTAGAGACGTAGTAATGGCCTCCGAACAAGCTATCATGTGATGCGAGTGGTCTGCGCCAATGAGTCAACTCCAGTATTTGAGGAGGGCGAGGAAATCAAACTCACATGCGTTGTCAACTCTGAGAAGTCGCACAAACTTGTTCCGCCCCTGGAGGATAGCCTTGACACTCTCAATAGCCGCAGTATCACCAGAGAGCGTGACGCTCGAGGCAGAATTACTCGCCGCGACGCAGATCTTTCCGCGAAATTCTTCGGAGTTGCATATCATCTGTGCCTCTTCGTAAGAAGTTCCGACAGCCATCATAGCTCCAGCTTCACCGTTTCTTCCTTGAACCAAGTGTAAGTGCACACCACGGTAGTAAGCTATGCGTATTGCATCTTGCGCGGATAGATAACCAGCGGCATATGCAGCAGCAATCTCACCCGAGCTGTGTCCTACGACAGTAAAGAAGCTGACTCCCGCAGTACGCAACAGCTCTACTAGGAGAATTTGCAAAGCAGTGCAAGCTGGCTGCGCTATGGCAGCTTCCATGATTCGGGAAGACGACCTGTCTGCAGAGAGCTCAGATCTCAGCGACCATTGAGGGGGATCTGACAGCTGTGACAAGCTCCATTCGAGCTCGCCGACAATCTTGGTGGCTAATGGTGACGCCATTAATTTGCATGCCATGCCTGCCCACTGAGCTCCTTGACCAGTGAAAATGCCCAGTATGCGGATTGGCGAGGGCGAGATTGGCGCAACGATTAACAGCTCTTTGTTTATGCTCTCAATGAAGGTGTCGAGCTTCGCGCAGAGAGTCTCCACACTTCTAGCTGAGAACGCTACTCTGAATGAAAGTGCGCTCCTTTTGTTACACAGTGTGTGTGACAAAGCGCGAAAGTCGATTGAAGGGTCAGATTTGAGATGAGTGGAGTAAGATGCAACCATGCTCAACAAAGCTTTCTCCGAAGCTGCTGAGAACAAAAAGGGAGTATACACCTGGGATTTCTTTTCAACAACACTCCAACTAGAAGAATAACTCTCCATTATGCAATGAGCATTGGTGCCGCCAAAGCCCTGGAAGCTGTCAATATAGTAGATTGGGCCCTGGTGGCAGTACTTACAAATGAGTTCACACTAGCACGTCGAGAACAACCCTGCTCGAGGGCTGGCCAGGACTTGGCTTTCGTGGTGATCTCAAGGTTGCCAAAGAAGGGCTTTACTGCAGGCGCAAGGTTTTCGAAAAGAAGATTCGGAGGTATGACGCCGTTTTTCAGTGCTAAAGATGCCCTTATTATCCCGGCTAGGCCAGCTGCACCCTCGGTATGGCC
The DNA here is from genome assembly GCA_039634435.1 of Ascochyta pisi. Taxonomy (NCBI): domain Eukaryota; kingdom Fungi; phylum Ascomycota; class Dothideomycetes; order Pleosporales; family Didymellaceae; genus Ascochyta; species Ascochyta pisi. Next base: position 1,434,789 of record CP113329.1, on the reverse strand, counting down.
GATGATCGTCTTGATAGAACCGAGATGTAGGGGATGCGTGACGTGGCCAAGCTCACTATTTCCAAAGAACGCTCTTTGTATAGCCTCGGCCTCCAGAGGATCGCCAGCGGGTGTTCCAGTGCCGTGAGCTTCGAAATATTGCGGTCGATCAGAGTTTTTAGTCAGATCAAGCCCAGCCTTCCTGTAGGTTGCCTGAATCAGTGCTACTTGTGCTGTTGCACTCGGCACCGTGAGACCTTTTGTTTTACCGTCCTGATTGAGACCTGTCTCCACTATAAGACACTCGATGTCGTCGCCGTCTGCAATGGCTGCGCTCAAGGTCTTGAGTACTATGGCTGCAACGCCCTCACCACGTGCGTAGCCGTTGGCTCGAGAATCCCACATGTAAGATCGGCCGTCAGGAGATAGCATGTTCATGTTACTTCCCGCGATAAACTGCTCGGGACCCAACAGCAGATTTGCCCCTGCAGCTACAGCGACATTGGCTTCTCCTGATCTAAGTGATTGTACAGCTTGGTGTACCGCTACCAAGCTACTGGAACAGGCCGTGTCAATGGTCATTGAAGGTCCCTTCCAGTCAAAAAAATATGACACACGGTTGGCAAGCATGCTTCGCGCAGTTCCTGCCGCCACGTAGGGGGGAAAGAACGATGTATCGCGGTTGAGCAGATCGGTATAATCAACGGCCATGAGGCCAACATACACCGCCGTTGATGATCCGCGAAGCTCCTCTATAGAGAGCCCGGCAGCTTCAATGCATTCGAATGTGACCTCCAGCAAGTAACGTTGTTGAGGGTCCATCGAACTTGCTTCGACGGGCTTGATGCCGAAGAATTGACTGTCAAATTGGCGAATGTCTTCTTGGAGGAAATAACCATTTCGGACGTTACTCATTCCATGGTGATCGTTCGCAGGGTGAAAGAAACCATCTGGACTGAAGCGGCTTTCGGGAATGGAGCTCTGAACGTCGTGAGGCTCGCGCAGTAGGTCCCACAGCTTGGATGGGGTATTGGCACCCCCAGGAAATCGAAAGCCACTACCTATGATTGCGATCGCCTCATGTGGATGATTCGTCCGCTTAGCAGTCATGTTTGAGGCTCGTTGGTTTCGAGGTAGAAAGTGAACGAAAGGAAAGGTCGTTATCCCAGAGTAATTGATTGCAGAGACGGTATCGGTTGCAGCCTATATTTTCCGCATCTTACTCGAATGTCTGATAACTCAAACTAGGCCAGCCACTACAGGCATAAAGCCGGGGTCTGTAGGGAAGACCGTCATGATCACTATACAGAAGCTCTTACTAGGCTGCAGAGATCCAGATCTACTGCAACTTGTCTAGCGCAGCACCAATGGCTGTTGACCATAGAGCCTATCAGTTCTTGAGGTGTGGCGGAGCGACCTCTTGACTGGTCATTTGCATCTGCTGAGGTGAGCTGTTCGAAAGGTGTCGGCTAAGCCATCGTGAGCCCACTCTTGCAGAAACGAGTTTGGACTTGCATAGATTTTCGCATGAACATGGACAAACCCCCATGTCTCAGTGGTTTATGTTCGGTATCAATGCGCTGTTTGCCGTAAAAAGATTCTAGCGTGCAGTGACGAAGTATACACAGGCCGGTGTAGCATCTGTGGACGGAAGAGCGTCGATGAAGCTGCATCCTTCCATAGCTACTAGAGTACATTCGCATCCACTTGACGAGATCTGCTTTGGGGTGTGGTATGGGGTGCCTTCGTTCGAGCCTACAATAAGCGCCGTTAGCATAGGTCATCTTCGTGAAGGCGTATAACTAACATGCGGCCAAACTGCGCCTTTCTGCATACACGGATCTTGGAAAGCGCGCTATTCCAACCGGGTGAAATCAATTTTAAACTGGCATCTGAAATTTTCTAATCATTGTTGATGATGTTCTACCTTCTTTCAGATCGGTGGACGTGAATTGAAACGTGACAGTGCCAGACAGCGAGCTTCTTTCTCGGGGAAAGGAAAGGGTTTCGATAAATCAGTAGTATTGAGAGCTGGAGAGACGCAGAGCTAAGTTCGGCTCTTGTGAGACTGCGCAAGGCCCGCATCAGCCGGCCTCGTACACCTGCAAGTGCGGCGCTTACCTACAGATAATCTTGACGAATGGCGGAAGGACTCTGAGTACAGGAGGGTCTGGTTACGCGACGGACGATGTGGGCTTTGCAGTTCTACCACACAGTACGTCCGCATGAGATAAAAAAGCACCGCCACCAATCCTTGGTGAAAGTAAGACGCGCGGGTCTGCAGTGTTACGCAACCCTTCGCATCCAGTCAGATATCAGGTAATTGATGCATCTGCTTTGCGGCCACCCCGTTAGGTTGGATTTGCGAACGGTGCGAAATCGCTGGGAGGGTGTTCAACATGTAAGAGTGGTGCAGATTTTTGGTTTGACCGCGGAGGCCAGGGTGAGTCTAGCCTCTTTGGGCTTGAGCGGGGCTGTGTACTTGGCTGCAATCCTGACGCTTGCACATTTACATCCCCACTGCATAGACACTCAGTCGTGGTGCTATTGCACGCTTAATCGACTTAGGCAACACAGTCGAATATTGCTTTGTTGTAATTCGACAAGCTTCTGATATGCCTAAAGGGGTAAGATTAAGTCACAATGTCGAAAAGCCAAAACAATCTCCACACTCTGTCCCGGCCGGTTCAGGCGACTTACTCGCAATTGTGATACAGCATAAGCGATACGGGTGTCACCTCTATTCAACGTTGAATTTACTCCATAATATAGATCAGTATGCGTTCAGATTGCCGTGACGCCCGCATCAGGTAAATGCCGCACTTAGGAATGGAATACTTGCATAAAGAACCACATTGACTAGAGAAGTAGCATCAGCTCGGTATTTACTTCGCCCACCCTATAGTTAGGTGTCCTCAAGAAAATTGTGATGCTTTTACGGGGTTCCAATATCATGGGACGGAGACTTACCTACCACATGGAGCGCTTCCGGATAGAGCGGCACTACAACCAAGGAGCCAAGCCAAAAATACGCGGCTTCTCCTGGAACCGCAAAGTTTAGCTGACAATCAGTCTTTCTTCACGGGCCCAAGAATTTGCACATCTCATGTTCAATCCCACTGCATTATCATCTGAACACACCACAGAAATCGGAGCACAACGTGATGGTGGTTCTCATCAATTTGATCTACCAAAGCTGCACAAGCAAAACATGAACGATACTGAAACAAATGTTGAAGACTTGCGGACAGAAGGTCTGCCAAGATGCCCAGTAACTTGGACAAACTTGGATAGGGGGTCTGTGAGTGGAATGCGAAGATGAAATGAAGACCGTTGGTAACTACTATGTACTGTATAATTCATGCTCGCATCGGTCACTGCGCGATTTCACCGCAATCTCCGAATAACCCGCCCATACAATGTCCATACCTTGAGGCTTCTTCACTCCGGCAATTGCCCATTGTGGAGATGCTATCAGCACCGTCTCGTTTTAGCCAAGCTGTTATAGAGCAATCATTGCGCTTCACAGGACTTCGCCAAGTGCAATGCTATGCCTGAGGTTTCAGCACGTCGGCAGGTCGCCTCTCAGACTCGAGTTTTGAAGAAAGATCCCAGAAGAATGTGTTCGATCAGACACTAGCACAAGGAATTTCCGCTGATCTTGTCTCAGAGCACTCTCGGAGGCCGATCGCTCTCAAAACCCCTAGGCGCTTCAACTCACTTAAATTGCCGTTCCTCCGGATTGGATCATGTCAAGAGTGGGATCAACCAGACAAGTCTGGTACTTCGTCGCTTGATTCTCATTCTTTAGCAACATTCTTCTTTTTCTTCCTCTTCAGTCCTCCCTTTCGATACAAGTCTTGGGAACCGTGCTCTTACTTCATCACACCACTCTCGCGTCGACATCTTATGCTTCTGCACTTTCATTTCCTCGGACTTACAAGTCTCATCCCTTGCGCATCAGATCCACGCTTGGAATCCTCTCTTCTTGTTCCACTAATCAGACACGCGTTCTGTTTGCCGCACAAATATGCCAACTCTCGATCTCAGCGAGCTCAACATCGTCATCGCAATTCTAGGTCTGTTCTAATGAAACACAACCGCTAATGAAACTGCCTTCTGACTACCATGGCTAGGCGCTTTCATCATCACATATGGATTCATCTCAGTCAAGATCAAGCAAGTTTGGTACTTGGGCGAAGCATGTAAGTTTTGTAGACTATTCAAGCCTTGATAATACAATACAGACGTCTTTATTAACACCACATTCAGTACCGGCAGTCCTCATCGGTATAGCACTCGGACCATTGGCAGCCAAATTCCTCGATGTTGAGCGGTGGGGCTCAAGCGTTAAAGACCAGCAGGAGGCAATCACTCTTGTAAGTCATGTCCGGTGCGGCCGATATGTATACACGACCCATTATTAATCTACCTTACATAGGGCATGTGCCGAATTGTGATTGGGGTGCAACTGGTCATCGCAGGATTTCAACTTCCCGCAAAATACCAACAAGCCAATTGGAAAGAAATGGCGATCTGCCTACTCCCCGTCATGACCATCATGTGGATATGTACTACTGCGTGCATCTACATTACAATCCCGAAGTTGACACTCCTTTCTGCGATGGTCATTGCGTCGTGCGTCACTTGCACAGATCCTATCTTATCGCAGGCGGTAGCCAAGGGGCCTTTTGCCGACAAATTTGTCCCTCGGGCCTTGCGTCAGATAATATCTTCCGAGGCTGGAGCCAATGACGGATTCGGTTTCCCCTTCCTTCTGTGAGTTGGGAATCATCTGATGAAGGCTCAAGGTATCCAAAGGCTAACTTACAGCCCAGCCTCGCGACTTATTTGATCCGCCACGCAGATCTTGAAAACGTTGTTTTCAAGGATGGTGTATCCCAGACTATCCATAGTGCGGCCCAACTTATCAATCGCAGTGAGAACGAAGGAATCGGGCGACTCGGCGGTGGCATAGCAAAAGCCCTAGAGCAGTGGCTCGTCGAAGGATGGCTCTATATCATCCTGATGTCTGTTGCTATCGGCGCTATCATAGGTTTTGGTAGCATGTTCGTCATCAAGTTCGGTTTGAACCGGAAGTGGATCGATTCCGAGAGCTTTTTGCTATGGCCAACGGCCATCGGTGTAGGTTGCGTTCCTGCCTTTGGTGGCCTTCATGACTGTTGCTAATACATTAGCTCCAGCTTTTCATTATTGGAGTGTGTGGTGCCCTTGGTACCGACGATCTACTTGCATGCTTCGTTGCCGGAAACGCCCTCAACTGGAACAGCCTGTATTTAGAAGAGGCCGAAAAGCGACACGATGAAGTCAACAGCTGCCTAGACGTCATCCTCAATTTTGGGGGGTTCATGTATATTGGAGCAATTTTTCCTTGGGGGGAGTTCCACATGCCAGACGTCACAGGTATTACACTTGGTAGGCTGTTCATTCTTGGCTTTCTGATCGTATTCTTCCGTCGTATACCGGCCATATTCATGACGTACAAACTGATGCCGAGCTGTGTCAAAGACTGGAAGGAGGCGCTATTTATGGGCTACTTCGGACCTATTGGTAATTCGGCACAGCATACATCTCTTTGGTCAAAGATGCTAATGACCCACAGGTATCGGTGCCGTCTTCTATGTTGAGCATACACGCCATCTGTTCCCGAAGCCTGGCAAAGCCGAGACCATGGAAGAAGACAATCTGGTCCGTGCTATGGTTCCTGTGGTTTACTGGCTTGTGCTTTTCTCAATCGTGTGGCACGGTCTGTCCATTCCTGTACTTGATGCATTTTATCGCTTCAAGGGGATACAGCCAATCGTCGAGGAAGACCCTGCCGAGATCCGTGTCTTATCCGATAACGACGCCATGCCCGTCAACGCCTATGCCAATCTAAAACGCAATTCGATCATAGTGCACAACCGGTTTTCTCGCCCAGTATCTGGGAACGAGCCTGAGCTATATCGATGGCATTCTAGCGATAGCCTAGTCACCCTCACAACACACACTCAAACTCCAGGGATCACCCAACAGTCTTGATATAGGTACTTGGAGTGAAGGAGATTCCAGACTACTTTCGGCTGTTTTTGTGTTCTTGGGGGAACAAGGGATAGTGACTTAATCAGCGGCCGATGGAGTTGCAGTTTTGACCAATGGACATGCAGTCACTCAAATCAACATGAGGTGAAATTTGTTTCAGAGCGGTATTCGTTCTGAATCTTGATATTTTTGAGACGGCCATGCTGGGTCATCGAAGATAGCGAGGTTACTGTGCATACTACGCACGTAACAGAGATACTTACCCAGGCTTTGTCCCAGAGATACGTCCTCTGTTGGCTCCATTCAAGCCTAGAAATAGTTGACCGCCACCATAGCACCACCCGAGCTTGTGTGCCATTGTCCAGTGTACGAAGCTTTGAAAGCAAGAGAGATCAATCAAGAGCAATATCATCACAGCTTTTTTCTAAAACATGCTGTGTGAGCATGACTGCGAAGGAGACGAACGACCAATCGTTGATGTGCTAGAAGGCAAGTAACATACTTTATAGGCCATTTAGGCGTTATGATTAACGGCATGTAGATCTAACCCCACAGTAGACTCGGTACTAAGATTTATAGACACAAAACCCTTTAAGTAGTCTTTCCAGCGTTCTGCAAGGAATCCGATGAGTTCAAAGCCAAGCCTGCACGTGTACTTAAAAAAGATCGGGAGCCGTGATTTGTAATGCTGGCATCCAATGCCCTGTCAGAAAGCGATGCGAAGACACCGAGGTGGGTTCTGGAAGGGTGTCGGGACCAGTTTTTGCAAGAATTTGACAGCGAAGTCTTTGTTATGAGGAAAGAGAAAGACCACAGCCCTGAGACGGAGAAGATATGGAAGGCGCTCAGCGGTTCAGATCCCAAAGAGCAAAAGCATTGGCGGTGGGAGAAAAGCAAAAATGAGGTGTTGGAAACCACTGTACTGATCTACCGTTACCTGTCTGTTGTGTTCCGTACTGGCGGCAGCTCAATCAATCTTGTGCAACATTATGATTGATTTTTTTGTCAGAAAATAACTGCGCGGGCTCACTGGCAAAGAGGATGAAGCGCGTGCTGATATTGCAGCAGTTCGAACCATTCAAGTCGTGTAACGCTGCAAATTCTGCGATTAGGCTGCACCTAATACTTGACGCTGATCAAATGCGATCCAGAATCGACTGGGAATCATCGTGGCACCACTTCTCTTACTGGGGTATCTTTCTAATCGATGATTCTTAACACCGGACTTGCACAGTTACACCCACGCATGGGATGACAATATAACACTACAAGCCAGATCAAGGCTGCGAAGGTAAGTTTAACAGTTCCCGATGATCCGTCTCCAGAAATCTCGACCTCGACCAAGCCCCTCAGAGATTTTAGTTCCATGTAACTCGCCTCAGGTGGCCGTCGAGATTGACCAACCTCAAAAACCCTCAACTGCCCCTGCACCCGCCTTAGCTCGAGAATTGTATCGCATGATGGGCAGAGGTCCTCCATATCAAGGACAATGAGACTTTCTCCAGCTGGCGTCATCGAGGTCGGCAGATTACACTCGGCGATTAAAGTATCAAACAACTCTTTTAGGGCTCGGTATCCTTCCGGCGTCCCGTCACAGATTTGCCAGTCTTCAATCGTTCTCGAAGACAGTGTTCTGGCGACAATGCTCATGGAACACAAGCAGAAGGAAATCTTGCAAGCCCTAAGCACCTGCACCACGAGTGTTTGGCGGGCGACCGTGTAGTCAACTTGCAAATCAGAGCTTTCGCCACACAATGCCAACAGCGAGTATACCCTGTCTTGAAATGCTGTGCACTTCTTGTCCGAAAAGTTATCCAGGAGAGAGACTAGAGTCCGGCCTCGGAGCCTGGCTCAGTCTTCGCGATTGGAAAAAGCGATGAAGTTGCGCCAATCCGCCGAGCCACCGGGTTCATACCATAGCGGGCAGAACTTTTGGTAACGCTTGAATGCAGCGCCTAACGGCATGTCTTCAAAACCAGCCATGACTGTCACACGGCGTGCAAAAGCGACTTCTTGGGTTATCCATGCGCGTTCCCAATATCTCGAACCTGTGAAAGCAGCAGTTGTCTCATAATTTGGTTCGCACGCACAGAACAAGAATATCAATCCATCTTTCCCAAGCCAGGAGAACACTCTCCGCGCTTTCTCGTAGGTGGGGCCCATTTGTTGTAGTTGATGGTTTCTTTCGGTGACGTTTGACTGATTGATACGCATAACGTCGATCCAGAACCACTCCGATTGATGTCGTTGGCGGGCCACGTCAAGAAGATCCCACAATTTTTTGCGGATGCAGAACAGAGAATCTCCAATGACGATTGATTGAGTCGGCGAGTCGGTTCCCCACTCATACGACAAGCAAGTATAGGCGTCCTCGATACTGGACTCGCGCATGCTGCACTGAATGAAGCCGCCCGGCGACAAGTCGGGCTTGAGTTGAACAAGCCGGATAGAGCGTTCCTTGAGGTTGAGTGTAGTGTAAGCGAAGGTGCTTCTCGTGTCTCGCAGAGATTGCAGTTCCTTCGGATGGAGCTGTTTTGTTGATGTATAATCCAATTCGAGGGCATTTGCGGTACTGTCGAGAGTACTCTGTCTAAATGCGACTTCGCGGTTGTTCGAAGGCTTACCAGCAACACGGTCATCGTTTGACTCCGATGTATTCATGGTTCTGCGGTAAAAGTCCAAACCCAAAGAAATAAGGCCTTTAACTAAAACGCTCGTACTGTGGATCGGTTAGGTGGTTCGTCCACACAGTTTAACACAAAGTCGGCCGTGGGGAGGGGCTGTGCATGTCGCGTGACGTCGTATTCGAACTTCGCCTCGGCCTTGCTTTACAGCGAGAGCAGGGTATTTTCGAGGCGGAACTTAGGACGAGACCAATAGGGTTAGGGGGTTTCTTTTGAATAGGTTGAAGCCGGAAAGTGAACGCTCCAGGGGTAGTTAGGTCGCACTCGTGAAAGTAGGAGCGATCCAAAAAGAAGCAAATTGTATCGTGATACTTTCGTGTCAGGACGCGAAGACAATCTTTACATGACACATGCAAGTGGCTTATTTGGTGTGCGAGCAGTGCTACCCATTAACCACCAATCGAGCGGTGCGGGATCGCGGTATGATGGTAGACGAGGCGGGCTGAAAGTAGTTCGGGAGCCTGCTTGGCCGCCACCTGACATGCAAAAACCTTGAATGGTATAAAAGAGAGCTTATCATAACTCGAATATGTTAAAATCAACAATCCAGAAACATTCTCAGCATCTCTACATTCTTCTAAGTCCGTTTACTATGCACCAGACCCTTCATGTCAACACGGGTCCCAGGGGCTTCATCAGCGAGCAATCATGTGATATGGTAGTTTTGCGCGGCCACACACGATTCTTAGTCAAAGTAGACGCCACGAAAGTGGACGGCACAGAACTTGGTAAAAAGATGCTACAAGAGATGGAACTATGGACAGGTCTTCCATGGGGCAGAGCCAGAGACGAGCCAATCTTGAACCTCATCTACCAACACTGTCTACCTGTCTTCGAAAAACTGGCACCAGAGACGTCTCTTCAACATCTCAGTGTTGAAAGTTTTCTTCACGCGCCTGGCTTTAATCTAGAGCTTTCCAAAGGAGATGGCGAGGATGTACGCATCACGGGAGACGAAGATTGTCTGTACAACCCAGCTTTCTTCACTGCGCCTATACCCACCGCCGACTTGCCTAAACTAGGCACATCACTCCGTCATCTTCAAGCACGCGATATCCAGATAGCGCCCCTGATAGACGAAGGCAAAATCCTCAACGGCATCCAAGGAAGAGTCGTGACGGCAGACGGAACCCATTTCTTTTTTAAACCACGGCTCGAACTGCGCGAACGCGATTTTGAGCGTGAGCTCTGCATTCTATCACGCATTGACGAAGCGGGACTAGCACCTCAATTCAGAGTGCCGAAACTCCACGGTCTTGTGGTGTCAGGCAATATGACGGTCGGTTTGCTGATGACTATGGTCACGCAATCTACGTCAGGGACACATTTGCGATGTCCTGGCCTCCAGGAGAGACTGGACTTGCATGGGAAGTGGGAAAAGCAGCTCACGGTCACTGTGCGGGAGTTGCATGCCCATGGAATTGTGTGGGGGGACGTGCACCCGATGAATATCTTGATTGATGAAGCGATGGATGCTTGGGCGATCGACTTTGGTGGGATGAACAATGTAGAGTTTGTGGATGATGAAAAGCGCGAGACTGTTGAGGGTGATTGGCAGGGTTTGAACAGAGTGTTTCAGGAGTGGTTACCGAATCTGCAGAGACGAAGGCGGCTGTAGTATGGCGACAGAGGGTCTCACACATATCACCCCCAGAGAGTACGGTTTAAATATTAAAACTGCCTCTGGCCGGACGAAGAAGACTCACGACAGCAGAACCGATATTAGAAAGCATAACTTCTGTTTTATCTTGTCGCATTATTGAGCCGCTGCTGCAATACGACATCCAACTCTTTTCACCTGCGCACTGTCACGAATCTGGATACTGTCAAAGCAGCGTGCTGTTGTCCACAACCAGGATGCCCAGCTCTCACATGACAATTACTTGTACGCAGAGGTTAACACAAGCAGCGTCAATCTAGAAGTCGTCAAACATTGCAACAAAATCTCGAACTTCTGCGTTAGTTGTTTTGCTGATCGAGACTAGCCCAGCAATTCTTCAGCATGAGTTAAATCAATGCCACAGAAACAGGTTCGTACATTTGGGTTTCTACAGAAGAAAAGAGGCTTTCTTCTGCTCTTTTAGCATCTCCCTGTCGAGCCATGTATTAACAGCTCTTTGTACCGAGAGTAGGCGTGGTGTCAACGTCCGTACCGTAACAAGTTGGGTAGAATATGCAGGAAAAATGAAACCTGTCTGCAAACGGTCTCGAACTTTTGCTCTGCCATGGCTGCACTGTATCTCAGGTAATATAGAGAAAGTGTGGTTGGTGCACACTCCCTTCATTTGCGCTGTTGAGCTTGAACCATATGTTTGAGTATAAAGTCAGGTAACCTCAGATATACATAGATCTCCTACCCTCAGACACTTAATCACCTAACTAACTCACTTCTGCCTTACTTATATATTCAACGCCATACCCGAATGGTGCGAGGTCCTCCTCCAACATACGAGAGAGCACAGCAGACGAACATACTTGCTATACCAGTGCGGTGTCCGTCCAGTACGGGCGCGATGCATCTCTTTCCGGGTGTATTCCAACGAGCAGGAGGCCGAAGAGCGTGATTTATAGCCCTTCAGTCTACCATATTCGCATTCATAGGCTGGTTGCTTGCATGTCTAATTTCGACACAGTTCTGGACACACGACACAGTATTCCAGCTAATCACAATCAACCCCACCGCTCTGTTCCTGCTCAACAATCAGCGTGTCAACTTTCTCCACCCCTCACAACATGGCATACCTTCATACATCCGCCCTCATCGCACAGACCCCAACATTGGAAACACAACCCTCATCCCGTCTTCCTCTTCCCACCTCATCTGCGTCTCAAACACCGCACCCCCCAATAATGGCGATGTCTCCGGACTTTCCGAGCGCGCACTCTTCCTCGACGTGCTGGTTGCCGCTTCACAGCTGCGAGCGTGCGACCGCGTTATCTTCCCCTGGCAGTCTCCAGAGGGCGTGGTGGGGTCGTGGAACATGCAGTGAAACAAAGTGAGAGCGATCTGAAAGGACATGGTGGATGACATAGCGAAGTAAATGACGTGGGGAGTGTGGTATGTGGGAGATGTGGTAAGGTGTTGATGTGGAGTTGGTTGATTGTGATCGTGACTGTATACCGTGCCCGTGCGCGCAACGAACAGTGTCGCGCAACGACCAATCGTCCCCAACTACCCCAAACTTCAACCCGTGATAACTCAACAACCATGGCAGCTATTGACGAAGCGCTTGCAGCAATAGATGCGCTAAAACCAGGAGAAAAACTTGTGTATTACAAAATTGCAGAAAAGTATGGTGTTAATCGTATAACGTTAGCGCGGAGACACAAACGCGTTCAGGCGTCGCGGGCAACCAAGGACAACAACCAGCAACAGCTCAGCCCACAACAGGAGAAGGAGCTTGTAGCATATATTGAGGAGCTCAGCAGTCAATATATACCACCTACAAGGACTATGATCATGAATTTCGCGTCATCCATCGCCAAGGAGCGCGTCAGCGAGAGCTGGGTTACGCGCTTCATCAACAAGTATTCAATCCATCTCATCTCCAAATACTCAACGGGTATGGACGCCTGCCGCCACAACGCCGATTCATATACCAAATATGAGCTCTACTTCGATCTGCTACGCCTCAAAATTGATGAGTACTCAATTGAGCCACGTCACACATACAATATGGATGAAAAGGGGTTCTTGATTGGAGTCACGGGAAGGACAAAACACGTGTTCAGCAGGCGTATGTGGGATAAGGGAGAGGTCAAAGCATCTATCCAAGATGGCAATAGGGCTTGGGTGACGCTCCTGGCTTGTATATGTGGCGATGGAGGGGTGCTGCCGCCAGGTCTCATATATGAGTCAGCCAACAACACCATACAAGAGAGCTGGGTAGAGCAAATCCACCCAGGGGAGCACTCAGTCTTAGTCACCTCATCTCCCTCCGGCTGGACAAACAATGATATAGGCCTTGCCTGGCTTGAACAGGTGTTTGATCGATACACCAAGGAGAAAGCTAGGCGTCAATGGCGACTCCTGATTGTGGACGGCCATGGATCCCATCTATCCAAGGATTTTATCAACTATTGTGACCAAAATAGGATACTCCTGGCCGTATTTCCTCCACATTCAACTCATACTCTCCAGCCACTTGACGTAGTGCTTTTCAAGCCTCTCTCCACAGCATACTCAAAGGAGCTCACCACATACCTTCACAATGGCCAGGGGCTATCTGTCGTTAAGAAGGGTGACTTCTTTCATCTATTCTGGAAGGCCTGGGTCAATACAATGACGCCTGAGTTGATACTCAAGTCCTTTGAAGCAACGGGTATATCACCCCTCCAACCCAACGTCATCCTTGATCGATTCAAGAAGGAGACTCCAGAGAGCTCTGATACCAACGACAGTACAACCTCAGTATACTCTGGTGAGGATTGGCTCAAAATGGAGACTCTGTTGCGTCAAATTGCCAAGGATCAAGGCAGTAAGGAGTTGAAAAAGATCAAGCGCTCACTCCACCACATATCTATTCAAAACTCAGTCCTCCACCATGAGGTAGCAGGCCTCAAGGATGTACTCAAGACTCAGAAGAAGCACAAGAAGAAGAGCAAGCCTCTTGACCTTCAACAGCAGAAGGAGTACCACGGGGGTGCTGTATTTTGGTCCCCTCGCAAGGTCAATGAAGCACGCTTCCGTGAGAGAGTCAAACATCAACAGCAGAAGGAAGACCAGCTCAAAAAGGTTGAGATGAGAGAGCTACAGCACGCTAATAAGCTATACAAGGAGAAGATAGCTCAGCAGAAGCGTGAGGCACGTGAAAAGGAGAAGGCAGAGAGAGCTGCTGTGAAGGCTGAACAGGCAGCTAAAAAACAGCGTCAAAAAGAAGCTAACAACGCTGCAAAGGCTATACAATTATCCCAAAAGGGTAAGAGGAAGGCCTCACGTGCTTCCACCCAGCAAAGCAAACGTCAAAAACGTGGTGTTGATGCTGTAGGTGGTGCCGAAGCTGCAGAGGTGCCCTTGGCCACCCCACCTGTCACCACCCGCCACAGCCGCAACGTCACACTTCCAGCCAAATATAAATAGCACAAATTAATCGCAGTGTCTTATTTACTAATCCACCACAAATTCCTGTGATAATAGCTATTGTGGGTGGCTCAATAGCCTCATTTTTGTGTGATCGCTGAGGTGATTTGTGGTCGTTGCGCGACACTGTTCGTTGCGCGCACGGACACGGTACAATCCCGAAACTGCCAGTTTAAAACTTCGAATGAGTGGGATGAAACAAGATATACATCCCCGACCAAACCAACGCCATAGCAACGCTGCCGTGTAATCGCCTTCCGTAGCACGGGGCGCACAGACATGCAGCTGAGCAGAAATCGAGTCGACGACCTACAAAACGACAGCTTTGTCCGACTGGACTGGCCTTCGTTTAAGCAGCAGGACTGATACTGGGAAGCAGGCAGTTGTGGCTGGTTGGTGGTGGTAGTCGTCAGCGAGGCGAAGCAGCTAGCGCGATGGATGTAGTAGACAAGCTGGGCACCGTGCGGAGTACGTATTGGTGCATCGACGTGTAGATGGCCAGAAATCAACATGGAAACAAGACGCAGGAATCGTGAATCAGTATTTGTAAACTCTGCTATGCTGAAAGCGCAAGGATTAAATCAAGAGTGTGACGCGGGGCTGGGGCAAAATACTCTTAATCTCGAGATCCTGCACACGCAACGACACAAAACCAAAGCACGGAAAACTCTCCTATCACACACTCCCTTCCAAACCCCCGTTTCTGTCTGTGTTTTTTTCAATCTAGTACATTTTTTTTCTGACTCACCAAATCCCTTTAACTTACGACACGATGGCCGAGTGGTCTAAGGCGGTAGATTTAAGCCTTTCAAATCTGCAGTCTTGCTTGCAAGTATTTCTGTTCCGGATTAGCTGCGTGCTCAAATCTCTACTACGGAAACGTGCGTGGGTTCGAACCCCACTCGTGTCATTCATGCTTTTTGGGCATAATTTATGCTTTTTGAAATGTTTGGGCATAATTATGCTTTTTGAAATGTTTTTGCATTTGACGTGTTTGTGCTTCGAACTTCATTTTTTAGCGGGTGCGTAGGAAGTGAACAACAGGACAGAGAGAGAAGAGGAGGTAGAGAGAATAGTAAGTAAAGAGAACATACAGTGCGTTGCACATTCAGCTTCTAGTGTTAGCATTTCCAGATGATTCACCCCGCAGCGGCTCCCACATTAGCGTGATGCAATATGCTGCAGTTTCAAAAAGGACACTGGTTGGTTGCACCATGGAGGCAGCAGCTGCGTCGAGCACTGCCCCGTGGACCGAAGATTAAGATTCTGATCATCTCCAGCGTCGATTCGCGAATACGAAGCTGCTTCACCAGCTAACCAAGGCCTTACCCCGTTCCCAGCTTACTCGGTCTATCAACTTTCTATATCCTGTGGATTTTCGCAACCGTGACCACTCATAGACCAAGCAGTCTTATCTCACTATGAGGCTTCTGAATACAGAATCTCGTGAGCTTAGCCGAGCGAGGTTCCAGACCATGCAATTCTTCTCACCGGTGGAACACTGGAGAGGCCGCATTTGCAGATATAAGCAAAGGACCCATGCTACAACGTCAAAGGCCGATGCGGACGAGAACTGGGTTTGCAAAGATGCGAGGAGACTTAATGATGGATACGCCTGGATCTGGGTTGACAGATGTTGCATCGACAAGTCTAGTTCAGCTGAGTTGCATGAAGCGATCAATTCCATGTCGAGATAGTACGCAGAGGCGAATATTTGCTACGTTTATCTAGCAGATGTTTTCGATTCAGAAGCCGGCTGGGCTCCGATGTTCGCTAAAACGAATGGTTCACACGCGGTTGGACGTTGCAAGAGTTGATCGCCCCAACGAGTTCTTTGCGGAGAATTGGGTCGCCATTGGTACGGAATTCGAACGGTACAAATAGATTGCAGGAATCACCTCAATCGACCCAGACGTTCTCATTCGTGTTCAGTCTATCGATCGTTTCAGTACTGCGGAGAGATTGTCATGGGCATGTCATCGCAAAATCACCAGGGACGAGGACGAGGCATGCTCCCTCCTGGGTCAGTTTGACGTCAATATGCTACTTCTCTATGGAGAAGGGCAGGAAAAAGCCTTCGTCAGGATCCAAGACGCTATCTACAATGCCACAACCAACCACTCGATATTCTCATTCCGCCATAGCCAACACGAAGATGCCCAGCCTCTATTAGCCGATGAGTTTCTGCAACAGATTGGATTGCATTCCCTGTCTCTCACAAGGAAGTCGGAATACACCGTCGAGTTTTCTGTCCGCCGTATCGTTGCATCCGAGAGGTGGCGCACACAAGCACACGAACAAATGATAACAACTGCTACCACGTTCCGCAACGAAACGTCGACTGTGCATCCACTGCCGGCGTATCGAGATCTGCTTAATTGTGTAATTTGCTTAACTGTAGAGTATGTTAAGGTTGTTAAGATATACATCTACCTTACGCTAAAGGTATTAATGCTTACTTACTGAAATAACAAGCTATATAATCCTTATTGCTAATACTAATACTAATACTAGGTTATCTAGAGATAGAGGGAAATGCCACCTACGTGTTAACGGCTGGGGTCTTGGGTTGCTGGGTAGTGGGTACTGGTTGGGTGGTTACATGTACCATCCCGTCTATCCAGCACGATTCCAGCTATTGGTATTGCGCGGATGTAGTGCGTCGTTGTACTGCGTACTTTATAGTGCATACGTCTATTCATAGTGCATACGTCTATTCAGCCATTCACTAACGTCAAATACCGATACTTTTCCTACCTAGTCGTAATGTAATAGCATGACATGGTGTCGTGACCATGGCAATGAGAAACCGAACCGTAAACGCCGTGTATGCAATCATCTGTGATGGCACCTCATTCACCTGACTCACACACACCTCACTACATTCCATCCTCACTCTGCTCGCACCTCACTTCGTTCGGTGCTCGCTTCGTTCGGTGCTCGCTTTGTCCAGCGCTAAGCATCCTCCTTAATCTCCAGCTTGCTCTTCTTGTCCTCGCCACCAGCCTCGTCATCAGCCTTGCGCTTGTTGCTCGTGTCCTGCACAACAGGCACGCCGTGGGCATCGCGCTGCATCTCCTTGGGCTCCGTGGCCTGGTCGTCCTTGCCGTTCTGGAAGCGGTCGCGGCGGTTCTTCCAGTCGTCGCCGTCGACGGAGCCGCTGCGGTCGCGACGCGAGCGTGTGTCGCGGCGGTTGCGGTCGTCGCGGCCGCCTCGTCCTCCCCGTCCGCCACGGCCTCCACGGCCACCGCGTCCACCGCGTGCGCCGCGGTGATGGCGGTCGCGGGGCTCGCGCCTGTCCTCAGAGCGCTCCCACTCGGGCTTGATGCCCTTCTCCTTGCACTTCATCTCCGAGTACTCCTTCTTGCCCATGGTGGTCAGGGTGTTGTCGTTGAAGGTCGGGGCGGGGTCGAGGGCGAGGAACTGCTTCTGGCTGTCCTCGGAGTCGAACTCGACGAAGACGCTGCCCTTGAAGGTGCCGTCGGCGTCGCGGCGCTTGCGGACCATGACGGCGCCGAAGGGGCGGAAGAAGTGCTCGAGGGCGATCTGGCCGGCCTCGGCGTCGCCAAAGCCCTTGACGTAGGCGCTGCGGCCGAGGTCGTTGGACGAGGCGCGCTGGAGGCGGAAGAAGAGGTCCGAGGTGGAGGGGGGGTTCTCGTCGTCGCCGTCCTTTGCGGGGACGGAGAGGGGCTCCTTGCGCTTGACGGCCTCATTGCCGGGGCCGGTGAAGTCGCCGTCGTCGACGACTACCAGGTCGTTGCTCTCGCGCAGGGCGGCGACGATGGCCGAGTAGGGCTGGAAGCGGCGCATGCGCTTGAAGTCGGCGATGTGCTTGATGCTGACGGGGCGGTTCTGGGGGCCGTCGAGCTCCTTGAAGAGGTGTTCATCGGTGACGAGGTTGTGGGTGGAGAAGTAGAACTCGACCTGGGGGGTTAGCCAGCAGACATGCAGAAGGGTTTGTGGGCTGCGTACCTGGTTGCGGATCTCGACAGGGTCGTCGGTCTCGGGCAGGTCCTCGAACTCGTTGTTGCGCGCCCTGGTGGGTTAGCGCGTGTATATTCAGTGAGGCAGCTAGCCACTCACTTTCTGTTCTTGAAGCCACCGCCGCCACGAGGGCCACCGCGTCCACGGCCTCGTCCTCGGCCGCCTGAGCGGTTGTCACGGTCGCGGTTGTCACGGTCGCGGTTGTCACGGTCGCGGTCGTCACGGTCGCGGTCGTCACGGCGGTCGCGGCGGTCATTTTTGCTGTCGCTGCCGTTGAGGTTCAGAATCTCCTCGCCCTCGGTGGCGGCGGGCTTGGTGTCGACAGCTGCAAGGCGTCAGTTTCAGTTGGCAGTCCATTCGCGCCGGGTGCATGCGCGCAGCTCACTCTTGGGCGCCTCGGCGGGGGCAGCGGTGGTGTCGGCCATGATGGGCAGTGTCTGGGTTGCGAGGGGAATTGGCGGTCCAGCAGAGATTGCAGAAATTGGCAGGAACTGGCAGGAACTGGCAGAACTTGGCAGATATCGGGCGGTCCAAGCAGAGATTGAATGGCGGCAGTGGAGAGCGAGCGCAGGCAGACGGCGGCGGGTGAGAGCTCGCGTGGGGAATTTTCCTTAGCGCGCGGCGTCGCAGTCCCTTGAGTCTTGACATTTCCGGCCGCCGACGTCGACGCTGAGTGCCTTGACTACCTCCCACCCAACTCGACACCTCCAACTCGACACCACCCGAGTTCGTTGATTCATCGCCACCATGAGGAAGAAGCCGAGATTCCATTCGCTCAAGAAGCTGGTGCGTTCTTGCCCTCTTGACCGTCCCTGATTATGTCATGCTAACAACCTGCAGAAAGTCCGCCAGGACATGTCGCGCTGGACGCTGTACAGTCTCTCGCAGCTCCGCCAGCCCAACACCACCACCCGCACCTTCTTCCAGCAGAAATGGACAGCCAAGGCCGACACGCGCGCCTACCACGGCGAGCAGATGCGTGAAAAGAAGTGGGCACGCCTCTTCAAGCGCTCCCTCCCCGCCGTCGTGCCCATGGACCACCGCTACCTCGCCCGCCACGACGGCAGCGAGCAGGCCGCCGGGCGCGGAGCCGGCGCAGACTCGCAAGACAAGACGCGCACCCCGCCCATGACGCCCTACATGCAGATGGCCTACTACCCCATCGAGCGCCGCCTCGACACGGCCGTCTTCCGCGCCCTCTTCGCCAGCAGCGTGCGCCAGGCCCGCCAGTTCTGCGTCCACGGCCTCGTCCGCGTCAACGGCAAGAAGATGCCCTACCCGGGCTACATGCTCAACCCGGGCGACATGTTCCAGGTCGAGCCCGAGTCCGTCATGTTCGCCACGGGCGCCCAGAAGGACCGCTCCTCCACCGCCCGCCGCGTCGCCAAAGAAAAGGCCGCCGCCCGCGCCCAGGCCCGCGAAGAAACAGGCGGCCAGACCCCGCGCCAGCCCCGCGAGGAGGTTGTCGTCCCTGCCAAGGGTGAGGAGCCCACGCCCGCCGAGCTCAAAAAACACCTACAAACCATCATGGACGACGTCGACGGCGTGCTCGCCGAAGACGTTGGCGCCAAGGACAAGCAAAAGTTCCGCGCCTTCCGTCAGACCGTCAAGCGCGCCATCGGTCTCTGGCGCACCGCCTCCCCCGAGTCCATCTCCACCCTCGACACCCAGTTCGACTTCCTCAAGACCCAGCTCGCCGGCCGCACCGCCCCGCCCACGGCCGCCACCCCGGACGCCATCGAGGAGCCCCTCTTCAGCGCCGCCGACCAAGCCAAGCTGCGCGACGCTTTTGAGAAGCTACGCCTCGAGACCGAACACACGTCAGCCTGGAACCGCCGCAACGCCGCCGCCCCCTACGCCACCCCCTGGCGCCCACGCGACTACATGAGCGCCTTCGCCTTCATCCCCCGCTACCTCGAGGTCAACCAGAACATCTGCGCCGCCGTCTACCTGCGCCATCCCGTTGCGCGTCCAGGCCTGGCCGAGGTGCCCACCCCATTCCCTCTCGAGACAGGGCAGCTGGCCTTTAATTGGTACCTGCGGCGGAGGTAGATGGACGTGTTTCTGTATGATAGCGACGAGGCGAGGAAAGAGTTGTAGCATACGTGTGCCAATTCCAAGACATCAGCATTAGGGTGTTGTATATTACGTTACATTACTTGAATGCATACAATTCATCCACACCAAATAATTCAGTCGAAACAACTAATCTAACTATCCCTCTACTACTACCAGCACCCTAGAACCTAGCTAGAACAGTTACCTACCTACCTACCTATGCATAACTCTTCACTACAACAACGTACCCCAGTGCCACAAACAACAAACCAGCACAACCCACAAACTCCACAGACCCCACTCCGCACCACATCCCACCAGCAATCCCTCCAGTAATCCAAGCATAGCTGTTGAAATACCCGGGGTAAAAAGCGTCTACCCACCCTACAGCACAAAAGGTAAATACGCTAACGAGAAAATAAAGTAGTACCTGCTTCGTTAGCTCTTAACAGACGGCAGTAGGTGGAACCGTGCAAGGAGGTAGTAAAGGCGTGATTGAGAGGTGGTGAGCGTGTGATGGAATAGAGAGGAGGGTGGGTTTTTGGTAGTGAGATGAAGCTAGATGTTAGAATCGAGTAGAATAGGGTAGTTGGGATAGAGGGGGGGTGTAGGGAGGAGTTTAAGTAAAGTGTAGTGTAGTGTAGTGTAGTGTAGTGTAGTGTAGTGTAGTGTAGTGTAGTGTAGTGTAGTGTAGTGTAGTGTAGTGTAGTATAGTGTAGTGTAGTGTAGTGTAGTATAGTGTAGGACTATATACTTAGAACTAATAGTTTATTATTAGATAGCTACTATTTAGCTAACTGCGTAACTTAAAAATTCTAATAAAACTATAAGATTATAAGATTGTAGTCTTAGATTCTATATATAAGTAGTGTTTTGTTATTAAAAAGAAGTTAACTAAGATATTAATATAATTATAATACACTAGCTCTAGATAAATAGATATATACACTATAGTAGCTACTACTCTACTTACCTAACTATAGTATTCAACAGGTGCTAGTAGGCTGTATATAGACTAAGTTAATCTAAAGTCTAAGTTACCTTCTAAATTCCTTCTTAGAGGGTTTTGCTTAATAATAAGATAGATAGGATAGAGAGCGACTGTAAGGCAGACTTCACAAGCATAAAAGGAAGCAATCTAGAAAGCTAATATATTTAAGAAGGAGTAAACAAAATAGCAGACAGAGAGCTACAAGAAGGCAGAGATAGCTACCTACTTATAGTAGGTAGGCCTAGGCTTCTAGGCTAGAAGTAAAAGGAGGCCTGTGCCCTAAAAGTGAAGTAAAAGTTAACAGGATAGATTCTGCTAAGTTAGATAAGCACTACTAGTAGGTTATGCTATCTAACTATAGCAGAAGTCCTAACACGTGCCTCCCTCTTATAACAAGTAAAAGTCCTCTAAGCTAATCTAATTTACAGGTGCTGTAGAGCTGCTGCTAACAAAGAGAAAGAAAGAAAAGAGAAAAAAAGATAAAAGTAAATAGTATAGTAGTTAAGAAACTACAAAGAAAACCTAGCAGTAGTTAATATAAAATTAAGGTTTATAGTTTATATAGCGCTACGCATGTCTCCCTAGATTTCTATATAAAAAACTAACCTTTAAGATTTTTTCTGCTGCATAAACCTTATAATGCAAAACTTGTACCTAAATCTATTTAGAGCTTATATAAGGAGAGCAAGTAAGCCTAATAGCAAGCTTGCTTAGCTTAATAGAGGTTTAATTAAATAAAGCTAGCAACAGCTAAGTTAGGTAGACTTTAATAGTAGGATTAGTTTAGTTATAGTATTCTAAAGTTAGTGTATAGGCATTAAGGTAGCGTGTAGTCTTTGCTAAAAAGTAGAGGAACGCTATTATTAATGTGCTAAAAGTTAATTATAGTATCCTAAAGGTAGCGTGTAGGTGTAGAGGTAGCGTGTAGTTTTTGCTAAAAAGTAAAGAAATACTGTTATTAATATATTAAAAGTAGCCTAATATTATGCTAAACCTAGACAATCTTAAAACGTGTAATAACTTGCTATTTAGGGTTACTAAGGTTGCTAAAATAGTTACTAACAAAGGCATTTTTAGGTTGTAAAGCCTAGTCTATAGGCATCTTAAGACTAGGGGGCTTTAGCTTATCTAGATTCTTATAGTAATACAAGAACACATTATAGTGTTTAAGGTGTTGTTTAGCAGGTTCCTATGTTAGCAAAGGGTTATTAGACTACTTAATCTAATACTCTTAGGTGCCTTAGTGCCTGCAGCAGTTAATAAACTTATTAACAAACTATTCTTAAGAGATATTGCCCTAATTATTAACAATATCTACAGGTTCTAGTTTAGAAGTTGTTTAATCTAGTAGCCTGTCCTAAGGCGCTTCTTAGAGCAAATTAGGATAGAACACTAGAAATATGCCTTTTAAAATTATCTTATTAGGTAGCTAGAGTTTGTAAGCAGCTCTATTGTAAATAATTTAAGTAACTAGATACAGCCTAGCGTATTTATAATTAAGCTTCTTTAAGGGTTAAGTAGTGTTCTAGTTCTAGGTTAATACCTAAACTAAGTTTCTAACATTATATTTTAGCATTTATTATTAGTAAGTGTTAGCCTATGTTTACTATTCTTGTTACGCCTAGGTTAGCTAAATCTTTAGGTATTTTAAAAGATTAGCGTAGGTTTAAAAGATCTTATCTACTCTTAGAATTTAATCTTTAGCATCTCTAAAAAGTAACTTAGTGTTTAAATAGTCTTTGCTAGAGTAAATCCTGCTGCGTAGGTAATAGCTAAGATCTGCAAAAAAGAGGGTAAGACTAGTAAATAAGTTAATAGTGTTATTAACCTAAAACTTAGCTAAGTATAGCTATAACACCTAGTTGTCTTGCGTATAATTAATGTATTTGCAAAGATAAATTTTAATACTCTAGTTAGTGCACTCTGTTTAGCTATCTATCTGTAAGTAATAGGCAGTAGACAGTTTAGCTTAAATATTAAGATGCTTACAGACGCATTTCTAGAACTTGTTAATAAATAAGGTACTATAATTAGATATAATAGTATAAGGTAACCTGTGCAGGTAAAAGATTTGCATAAAGTAGTAAATAAATTCCTTTAATAAGCAGCTAACTAAGGAGAAGAAGTGCTGTTATTTAGTAAGTTAATTAACTACTACTAAAAGATTAGTGTAAATTTGTCTATTAAGTGTAGAAGGTAGCAGGTCTTAAATATAATCTATAGAAATGTCTGCCTATTATGCATTAGGTATAGGCATAAATTAAAGGTAGCTATTATATACTTTCTTAGAAGGTTAAGCATGTTTACACAATACGCAGAATTAGTAGTATCTCTTAATTAACTGCGCAAGACTAGGCTAGTAGTATTAATAAATTATTAAGTAAAGTGTAGCTCTAGTTCCCTTATAGCCTACAATCTTATAATTATAGCAAAGGTTAAAAATCTAGTAATAGAGATAGGTGTCTAATAGTATGTATAGGCACGTTTTGTTAATAAACAATTATTAATAAGCTCTTTCTCTAGTAGTGTAGCAGTCTAAGAGTAAAATATAGTAACTATTCTTTTAGAACTAGGAGCTAAGTTTGTAATTACCTTAGTCTAAGGCAGTAAATATCTTTTAAGTAGTAGAATTAGTAGCGTAGGCTTTGTTAAGCATTTCTTCTATTAAGCGCAGGTCTTCTAAATAAGGGGGCAGTTCTAATATTACTGTTCTGTTAATATTGTTAATAGGCTCTTTGTTGTCTATATTAGAGTTAGGTGTTAGGCTTAGGGTAGTATAGAGTTAAGCCACTGCTTAAGCATCTAGGGTAACAAATGCAGAATTCTATTAAAGGGAGATTAATAAGGCTCTTAGAGTAGCTTAGAGTGCAGGTGCTATACTAGAAAACAGGTGTTTTAGTTATAAAACAATCTAGTAAGTATTAATAAGTCTTATATTGTTTTTGTCTTTAGGAATGTCTTAGGCTTGCTGGCTAAGGGCGTCTGCTTTGCTATTTGTCTCTCCTAGTACGTAAATAATCTTAAAGTCAAATTAAGAGAGAAAAAGTAACTAACGGGCTTGCCTCTAATTGAGTTTCTTAGTGGTTATGAAGGTTTCTAGGTTCTTATAATTAGTGATAACCTGGATTGGGTGTGGGGAACCCATAAGTTCAGGTTCCCATTCCTCGAATGCCCGAATAATGGCCATTAGTTCCATATCGTAGATGTCGTAATTGCAATAGGGAGCGACGGTAGCTAGGGGATACGGTATGGTATAATCTGAGAGGTTTAATAACCTACTGCTTCTTGATTTCAAATGTCTGTGGTGGGGAGTGTGGTTAATGACTGTGCTTGTGCTATTAGATAGATACATAGACTATGCGCTGCACGCACGCATGTATGTAGGTAGGTATGCAACAGAAACCCTCAACGCCAATACAGTTGTTGTTCCGCCGACCAACGCCATACCTGTATAAAGTCCACGGCGCGCAACTACACTACAAAAGACTGAAAGGTGGGTACCGCTTCAACGTCTGGTACAGTTCACGACTTACAGCTCGCTCTCGCTCTCGCTCTCGCTCTCGCTCTCGCTCTCGTCACATGTAAACACGCTCCTCAAATCTCGCAGCGTCTCTGCGCTGGGTCGCGGACTCACATCCACTACGCTGCTGTCGGGCGTCCAGCGCCCGCTCTCGCCGTGCGATGTCATGCTCGCTGCGTAGCTTGTCTCTCGAGACGGGTAGTCGTCTGGATGGGCTGGGAATGCTGCCGGACTCGTCGTATACGCACCTGAATTCGCCGTATACGCACCTGAACCCGCTGTGAATGTTTGTGCTCGCGCTGCACTCGCACTCGCATCCACCGGCCGAAATCCATCCGCTACAAACGCCGTCACCTCCGACTCGTACGTCGGCGGCTCGCTGGGCGCGCGAGACCGGTAGCTGGGGAGGCTGTCGGTGCGGGAGAGCGGGCGCGAGGGTGCTTCGGGTATGGTGGAGGGCGGGTATGTGGATGTTGATGCTACCGAGGGGGGTGCTGGAGCGAAATGTGCATGACATGTGCATCTCCCAGTCGTGTTTACTGGAGGCGTCGAGGTCCGCCCCTCCTCGGCGCGGATGATGTCGTTGACGACGTTGTGTGCGACGCGCAGCTGCCGGATCTCCTCCTGC
This sequence comes from Ascochyta pisi, assembly GCA_039634435.1. Taxonomy (NCBI): domain Eukaryota; kingdom Fungi; phylum Ascomycota; class Dothideomycetes; order Pleosporales; family Didymellaceae; genus Ascochyta; species Ascochyta pisi. Next base: position 1,409,823 of record CP113329.1, on the reverse strand, counting down.
ATCGCGCTCTCCAGCACGCTCTCCTGGTCCTGGATCAGCGCGCGCTTTTCTTCGTAGTCGGCGATGCGCGCTGCGTCTTTGCGCCAGTTGCCGCGCCACCAGTTGCGCCATGCGTGTCGGCGGGCGGCGCGCTTGTACACGCGTGCGTTGTAGCGCTCTTCGTAGTCGGCGGCTCGCTCTGTGCGTGTGCGCAGGCTGGAGCACTTGTGCCGGATGATGGCGACCAGACAGCCGCAGCAGAGGATGCCGAGGGCTACTTCCAGCGCGATAATGTATGGCGCCTGGCGTTGCTGGGGGCGTGGTGGGAGCTCACCCGTAGATCCTTCATACGGGCGAGGCTCTGGCGCTGGGTACTCTTCCTTGGAGTCGGCGGCGATGTTAATGCTGCCGTAGCGTTGCGACCCAACATGGGCCGAAGCGTAGACCTCTGGACGGCCCATGTCTTCTGACTGATGGTTTGGGTGTAGACGCAGGTACACAACTCGCCATGCACCGTGGGCTCTCCCGGCGACGGTCTTGAGAATGCAAGAGACGCCGTCGCAGTGCTTCAATTCCTCAGTAAAGCACTTGGCCTCCTTACGAATCTGCGCGTTGATGTACTGTTTCTTGGTTGCTACTGCCTGCTGGATCACTTCGAGCTCAGCTTGGAGGGCTCTGAGCTCTCGGATCTGGTCTTCGAGAGAGCGATCAGCGTCTGTGGTGGAGTCGCCAAAGACCAGTCGAAGATGGGCCGGGGGGTCACGCCAGATGTCGGACAGCTCAGGTGCAAGGTCCGGAACGGTCTCAAGTCTGAGCAGCGAGGGGGGTGATGCGTTCTGCTTGAAGGAGATGGTAAAACCAGAAGGTGTATTGATAGGAACGCCGTCTATGGACTTGATGTTGACTGTCAGGATCTGAGCAGCCTCATCCGCCTCCGCGTTACCGTGAAGACAGGTCGAATTCCACACAAGGGCCAGGTCGCGTTGGGGAAGCCGGTCATTCTGGAGGGCGGCAAGACTGGTGTACTGGTAGGAGCCTGAGCCAGATGCGTAGTCACCTTCCCATTCCTGTGGCAGAGGGACGCCGTTGATGGTGATGTTAGAAGAGCCACAAGCCTCGTCGTGAGTGTGAGCGGTGAAGTTCAGGATCTGGAGGCGGGTGAGCAGGGCTGAAGAGGTAAATAGATGCCTGAAGCGGGCCTTACCAGTGACTCGTCATCCTGGTCCGTGTGATCTTGGCCTAGACAGCCAGTGCAGGGCACGCTGAAGGTCGCCTGGGCGTAGTTTTGCTGAAAGTCTGCAACGGCTTAGCAGGTGCCTGGCGGTGGCCAGCGTGGGTATAAGAGTGGAGCGTACCTAGCTGCACAGGCTCGTTGTGCGGTCGCGCGACCTCGCCGTGGCTGGGGAGCGCTGCGGCGAGGGCCGGTGCAACACACGCAACAGCTGACAGCACCTTGGCCTTGAAGGAACGCATGCTGGAAAAAGACGCAAAAGCGAAGGGCAGGAAGAGAGGTGGATGGAAGCACACGCACCACCACCGCAACAGACACAGCGGATGCAGCGACAGGTGAGAAAGGGCTGTCGTCCCCGTTCTTGAGGATCAGGCAGAAGGGCGGATACGCGGAGGTTTAAGACGGGTCACTGTCAGCCAGCGTGGCGCAGCTACCGGTCACGATTTAGTCGACGCCCACGCGCCGTATTCAGTCATGGTTAATAACAAAGTGTTTCAGGTGAAATGCAGGCACTGCAGAGATTGAGTAGAATCACCGTGTTGTTGGAGTAGCTGGGTTGTGAAGGCCATCTGGCAAGAAGCTTGAACCTTTCGAGATGGTTCTGCCCTCACCTCACCGGTTCAGGCGTCCAATGACGGTGACCTGCGAGATGGCTCAGTTTGGAGAAAAGTGCAAGCAACGGTGATGTGCAACATCAGCTGCTAGCACTGCGAGAAAGCCGAGGTGGAGTAGACATGGATCGACTGCGTGTTCCCTGGTCGTGGACTCGTGGTGCGCTGTAGGGCTGAGCCAAGAGTTCGAGACGCATGGACCAGTCGATGATCCACCGTGGGAGCGAGCTTGACGACAACACTGTGACGCCTTGTAGAGCAACGACTGCCCATATTGACGCCGCCATTGAGGTGTAATACTTGAAATTACCATTCAAAAACGTCACCACCACACGCACAATCACGGCCTAGAACAACGACAACATGGTACGTCCAATGCGCCCAGCGCGCCCCTCCAGCACCCACTGACGAGCGTCGCAGCTCCCACTCGGCCTCCTCACGGCCGCGACCGGCCACCCCATGCTCGTCGAGCTCAAGAGCGGCGAGACGCTCAACGGACTGCTGGTCAACTGCGACACATGGATGAACCTCACATTACGGGAAGTCGTGCAAACGAGCGCAGACGGCGACAAGTTCACGAGGCTGCCTGAGATCTACGTGCGCGGCAGCACGGTCAGTGCGAGTGACGTCCAACGAGTAACGTGACCTGACAATACGCAGATCAAGTACCTGCGCGTGCCGGACGAGATCATCGAGGTCGTGAAGGAGCAGCAGCTCAAGGACCAGGCGCAAAGAGGCGGACGCGGTGGCATGCACTCGCGGGGCGACCATCGCGGGGACCGGGGAGGCAGGGGCACGCGCGGCCGCGGGCGAGGACGTGGAAGGGGAGGTGGTGGCGGCAACAACGCGTGAGCTGTGGAAGAAGCATGTGAAGTCGAAGAAGCGAGCGTCAGGGCACACCCAGATGGGGCGCTGAGCAGGCCTGTCGGCGTATGAATACCTGTCCATTTGCAGAGTTGCCTGCGCACTCGACGAAGCCATCGGCAATCGCACACCGTACCATTCACCCGAGCTAAATTCAAATGATACCCTGGACGTTGGCATAATCTTGCGGGTGCGTGAAGTCACGGCTGAGGCTCTCGCCAGCTGTGGTGTTGTGCTTCGATGGGAAAACATAACGGCGGCGGCCAAGTAAGCCACACACGAACCAGCAACTCACGCGTACGCTGTAGTTCATTATTGAATACATCTTGGCTGTGTTCCTCACTGCTTGACATGCAGCTTCACGTATCTAGCGCGGCTAAACCCACCAGAGAATACGCGTAGATATGCTCGGCCCAGCATGCACGCTAAAGCGGGGTTGCGCGTTTACACCGAGCTTACTCGATGTCCACTACAAACCTGGGGCTCCTTCTATAAATCGAAGAAACGCAGTCTGGCGAAGAAGACTTATTCTGCACCAGATTGTGCTACACTTGATTTTACGCCAATCGAACGATCATAGTTGCTTCCAACCTCCTCATCTAGTACCAGCTCACATCTGCATTCGAACCAAACATGACCAGCTTCACCATCTCAGACAGCGACCTCGACCAAATCAAAGACCAGGTCGTGCTCATCACTGGTGTGCATAGTCTCAGCCCCAACTCTGCATCATGGTCGTTCACATGTGTCAGGTGCATCATCTGGCATCGGTCTTGCAACTCTTCGTCGTGTCATCAAGCATGGCGGGAAGGTCTATGCTGCCGACCTCAACCCGCTTCCGGACCCTGAGGCGGCTTCCGTGCCTTTCGCAAGAGTTGATGTGACGGAGTGGAAGCAGCAGGTTGAACTGTGAGTATCGTCTTAACCCGAACCCTTCTAACAACTTGGACAATAGCTCATGGCCCGCAGATTCAAAGCCGCACAGAAACAACACGGTAGGATCGACCATGTATTCGCCAATGCCGGCATCGCTCCTACAGTCTCATTGCTCGAAGACGACATAGACGACAATGGAGACTTGCTTCCACCTAACCTCAAAACCATCAACGTCAACCTACTCGGATGCCTGTACACAGTCAAGCTGGGCATCCACCACATTCGCCAGAATCCTGCCGGCGGAAGCATCGTCATAACGGCGTCTGGATCGAGCTTCACACGATTCCCTGCCACAGACTACAGTAAGCATCATCAGCACCCCCAGACATCGCAGTAACAAATAACAGTGACCTAGCAACAACCAAACACGCAGTCCTCGGCCTCATGCGCTCTCTAACAGGCCACCTCCACCCACACCTACCCATCCGCATCAACGCCATCGCGCCCTCATGGACAGACACCGGCATCCTCTCCCCCGCCGTTCTCGCCGCCATAGGAGAGAACATCCAACCCGCCGACGCACCAGCGCAATCCGTCACTTTCCTGATGGCCGACAAGACGCGCCACGGCGAGCTGGTGTACAGCGAGCGCGGTCACTATATGGATTTGGAGAACGGCGAGAAAGGGTTCCACCAGGTGACCGCGCAGATGCTGGGGGTGCAGCACGAGGGCGATCTCACGGAGTTGAAAATCATGAAGGAGTTATTGACGATGAGCGCGATGAATGCCGAGATAGACGGATGATTGTGATGAAATTGATAAACCCCACAGCACGAGTCAGTTCCGGAACAGTCGGAACGGGGTTCCTGGATAAGATTCGTTTACCCCATGGGGAAGGCAAGGAAAGTAATCGAAAGGAAGATAACTACAAGGGGGGTGCCTGAATAAGTGAGAATACGAGTGAGCTTGCACTGAGCATTTGGTGATCTTTTACAAGAGGAATACCCCAGGTGTGGCAAAATCGTATTCTCACTTATTCAGGCACCACCCTTGTATCCCACTCCAGATGGTCCCGTTCACGTCCCGTGTCCCGCTCCTCGCCGTGGTCTGCACATCTAGTTCGCGCCGGCTGACTCCAGACGCAAGCCTCGTTGCACGTGTAAATCGTTTCTCGGCGGCGTGTCTGTATTCGTACAATCGAGCCGTTGTTGGGGTTATGTATTCTTCCGGGTTGTGCATCAGATTGTGGGTTGGCGTCGATATGCGCTGCTTTGGGGTGGCTGTCCGTTGTGCGGTGGTTGTTTTGATGCCGAGTTCAGTTGATGTGTCTGGGAGTGATGGCTTGCTTGCGGTTTGAAATGGTTGTACGTATACATCTATGGAGGGTTATCTGTCCTAGATGGGCGAATCCTGTTGCCCTGGCGGCCTTCAAGGTTCGTGCTGATGTGCAAGGTTGACAGGAGAGATCAGTGAACGGCTGATGTTCTCCACACGCTGGATTGGCCCAACGGAACGGCAGCTTTCATTGCGAGCCACGGCACGTGAATCATCATCAGGTTGCAGCTCGGCCGACCAACGGAATCACGGAGGCGACCAAGCCAAGCAATAACTTAGCGACCCAACTATCTAGAATCTCACCTATAAGAGTCTAGCCCTATCTAGCTTAGAAAGAAGCTAAAGGGCCTTAGGCTAGCCTCTTATACAGCTTAGTCTTCTAAGCTAGTGTATTAATTATCTATCTAGATAACTAGTTAATCTAGTTGTCTTGTATCTGCTTTTTAGCAAAATAGTTAAAGAAATAGATATCTTTTACTAGGCTTTGTCTAGACTGTTACATTACCTAACTATTAAATAAAATTAGGTAAATATGTTCTAAACTTGTTCTCTTAATATATTAAGAATATATTCTAATTACTTAGTTAGGTACTTTATTTTATAGTAACATGTAAAGGATATATTCCTATTTTATTAAAAATATATTCTTAAATATTACTATTTCTTCTTTATAAGATTAGAGCTAATTTTCTTTAAAAACTCAAAATTCTCCCTTTATATTATTGTAATAGGAACATGTTCTTAACATATTACTATAGAAAAGAGTATCTTAACTAAGTAATAAGAATATGTTCTTAACATATTAGAATTAAATAGAGCATCTAACTAAGTAATAGATAGCACAACTATTAAAAAGTTATTTTTACTTAGTAGGGTGGTATGTGGGGCGTCAGCTTGGTCGCCTCCGTGATTCCGTTGGTCGGCCGAGCTGTGTCCTCGTCGCACACCCACTGAATCCCACTCCCATGTGCTCCCAAGAGTCGTGGCGTAGCGGGGTGACGAGCAGCTGGGACAACAGCACGCGACGCTGCACCTCGAGGCTTCTCAACATCAAGTACCGAAGCTGGCTTCCGACCCCGTCACCAACAGCCGGCGCTGAGCCAATACCCCAGACTATGGGGTCCCCGCGTGGACGGGCTGTGAGTGGCCCCAGCATCGCTATCGCGCCGTGCGCCTTGCCGCTCGCAGCTAGCAAGTCCATAAACCACACCGACTAGCGCTGGAGCTTCGAGCAAAGTGGCTGTCGCCAAGGACAAGCTACTCGCGTCTGGATCCACAGCAGAGATAAAGGTATAAAGAAAGGACGGAGCTCCGTTTCGAGTTGCCCTTGCCCCAGACCGTCGACTCGTCTCTATCGTGTAGTCACCATGGCCGACGCTCACCATGAGAAGAACACTGCGAGCTTGCACGAGGACCTTAAGAGCGGTAACACGCACACCGTCGCCGAGCACGGCCACGCCGCAACCGACATGTATGACTCCCCTACATCTCAATTGGTGTGCATGTAGACTGACATTCACAGCTACGGCAATGCGCTGCTCACGTTCGATCCCAAAGCTGAGGCCAGGCTGAGGTGGAAGATCGATCTCTACATCATCCCCACCGTCGCGCTGCTGTACCTGTTCTGCTTCATTGACCGCGCAAACATTGGTAATGCGCGTCTCGCCGGTTTGGAGAAGGATCTGGGATTGAAGGGCTACGACTATAACCAGGTCTTGTCCGTTTTCTACATCAGTTACATTATCTTCGAGGTGAGTACTTTTCGTTGGGCTTTGGGCTGCAGAGTCGACGAACAAAGTCATCTTCGACTTGAGTACTAGAGTGGGCGCTTAAGGACCGACCTTGGTTCTTTGCACGCCTGTTCTAGCATTCAAATTGAAGGTCGTTTTGTTTGTTGACGACGTTGGCTTTGCAGGGTGTCAAACCATGCAACAACCCACCACCAGAAGCTGACAACAAACAGATCCCATCCAATATCTGCTGCAAGTGGCTCGGCCCTGGATGGTTCATCCCTGGTATCTCCCTGTGCTTCGGTATTGCGTCCATTGGTACTGCGTTCGTCCACGACATCCACAGCATGTGTGGCGTCCGCTTCGTGTTGGGTATTTTCGAGGCTGGCATGCTGTGAATATACCCCCTACAACACCACACTTTCACTAAACTGACTCCAACGCAGACCAGGAATTGCATACTATATGAGCAGGTGGTATCGTCGATCAGAGCTCGCTTTCCGCTTATCCCTATACATTGTCATGGCACCGCTTGCTGGCGCATTTGGTGGTTTGTTGGCATCGGCCATTCTCACACTCGACCACTTCGGCTCCCTGCACCGCTGGAGGATGATCTTTGCCATTGAAGGCATTGTTACATGTTTGCTTGCGCTGATCTCATTCATCACGCTGACTGATCGACCGGAGACGGCCAAGTGGCTCACACAAGAGGAGAAGGACTTGGCCATCGCTCGCGTCAAGTCTGAGCGCGTCGGACAGAATGAGGTCCTCGACAAGCTAGACAAGAAGAAAACGTTCCGCGGTATCTTCAATCCGGTTGTGCTCGCGACATCTGTCATCTTTCTCCTCGACAACATCACCGTCCAGGGTCTGGCCTTCTTCGCACCTACTATCGTGCGCACAATCTACCCAAAGAATACGGTTGTTTACCAGCAGCTTCGTACCGTTCCTCCATACATCGTGGGCGCCTTCTTTACAGTGCTCTTCCCTTTCCTCAGCTGGCGCTACGACAGACGCACCATCTTCATGATCGCCGGTGCTCCGCTCATGATGGTCGGCTACATCATGTTCCTCGCCAGCACCGAGTCTCAAGTCCGCTACGGCGCAACCTTTATCATCGCGTCCGGCGCCTTCTCTTTCGGCGCTCTCTGCAACGCACAAGGCTCAGCCAACGTCGTCACAGACACAGCACGTGCTTCTGCCATCGGCACAGTCGTCATGTTTGGTAACGTCGGCGGTCTGATCTCGACATGGAGTTTCCTGCCCTTCGACGGGCCCAACTACCGCATTGGCAATGGATTAAACCTGGCGACCAGCAGCACCATCTTGATTCTGGGCATTGTACTTTTGGCGTGGATGAAGCGGAGCAACAGCAAGCGCGCACAGGTGGATGTCGATACCGAGCTTGCAGGCAAGTCGCCGGGCGAGATTGAGGATCTGGACTGGAGGCACCCGTCGTTCAGGTGGAGGCCGTGAGCGAACCATCTTTCAGACAGCAGTACCGAGTTAGCTATCACATGTGTCTGTAGTCAGTAATTTGACCGATGTTTGGTGATTACAAGGAATGAGATGCAGATGCGAGATAAGAAAGTGAATATCCATGCCACGTCGCTCTTGTATCGCAGAAGAGGGGTGCCGCAGCTACCACTTCTTTACGCCAACAGTGGAGGCTAGAAGTTTTCAGCAAATCTTGATTAATTTTCCACACCGGAGAAAGCACGTTATAGCTCTTTTTGTAGTCTACAAACCACCAATACTTCTACTTGTTTGCTGCGAATATCTCTTGAGAGGTCGAGCACGTGTGCCCCACCTTTCTGGGAAACCTGGGAGCCTCGCTTGCTTCCCCGCATGGCCGACCCACTTGGACGGGAGCGAGCCGAGGTTCTCGTCGGTTTCGTCATGGATGCGAGCGACCGTTGACTAACTACTCGAGAAATTTGTCGGCTGCTTGTAATTATTAATCTATCAGTGTACTTTTACCAATTATCCTTATCACTACGACGTTCGTCGTCGTCCTCTGTCCACCACCGCCAACTGTACCACCACCCCCAAGGCATCTTCATCAACCAGCCCTCCACAATGCCCTCCGCAATCGCCATCCGCAAAATCGACGGCAAGCCAGGAAAAGTGTACTATCCACTCGAGAAGATCACAATCCCAGAGCCCTCGCCAAAAGAAAATGAGGTACTTAACACCATCACGACCCACTCCCCTGCCACCCACTAACACCCCCCAGGCCGTCATAACCCTCACCGCCGCCGCCCTCAACCACCGCGACCTCTTCATCCGGCAACACCTCTACCCCGGGACCTCATTCGGGATCCCCCTCCTCGCCGACGGCGTCGGGGTAGTAACGAGCAGCGGCAGCAGCGCCAAAACCTGGCTACAAAAGCGCGTCCTACTAAACCCAGGAAAAGGCTGGACGTCATCACCCACGGGCCCAGAATCCGCATCCGGGTACGCGATTCTCGGCGGCACGAAATCAAATCCCACCGGCACTCTCGCCGATCACATTGTGCTTGACGCAGGGGAACTGGAACCCTGTCCCCCGCATCTCTCCGACGAGGAGGCCGCGGCGCTGCCGCTTACCGGGCTTACGGCGTGGCGGGCGTTTCGTGTGAAGTGCGGGGATAATGCGCAGCGCGGGCGGAATATACTCGTTACGGGGATTGGCGGGGGCGTGGCGTTGATGGTGCTCTTGTTTGCAGTGGCGGAAGGATGTAATGTGTACGTGACGTCCAGCGATGCGGGGAAGATATCGAAGGCGGTGGCGTTGGGGGCTAAAGGGGGCGTGAGTTACAAGGAGAAAGATTGGGAGAAGAAGGTAGTGGATTTGCTTCCGGACGATAGGAAGTTTCTCGATGCTATTGTGGATGGTGCTGGAGGCGATGTGGTAAGCAAGGGGAGTAGGTTGCTGAAGGTATGCGTTTATCACTCTTTTCTTTCCGACCGTCCTTCTTTTTTGTTTCACACTCAACTCTCATCACTACCCAGCTAACTCTCTATCGTAGCCCGGTGGTATAATCTCCATATACGGCATGACTTTGTCTCCTAAAATGGACTTTCTAATGAGCGCCGTGCTACGGAACATCGAAGTGCGCGGCTCGACTATGGGCTCGAGGAAAGAGTTCGCGGACATGGTTGCCTTTGTCAAGGAAAAGCAGCTTAGACCCGTCGTGAGTCGGAGTGTGCACGGTTTGGATGTCGAGAAGATTGATGGGCTGTTTGAGGATATGCGTGATGCAAGGCAATTTGGGAAGTTGGTTGTTACGTTGGGGGAGCGGGGGAGGGAGAGTAAGTTGTAGTTGTGGTGTAGGGGTGGAAGTCAACTGAAATGGTTGCTGGAAGTTGGAATTAATTCACAGGAAAGAGTGGCTTCGCTGCGCCCTGTGTGAGTTTCGAGTCATACATAAGCAACATCTCTCAAACCTTCTAATCTGATTCGCAACATCAACTGCAAAGGTCAAGTATGCAGACGTATCATCTCGGAAATTACACTCTACACAACCTCCCATTCTGCGTCTGCGTCCCCTGCTCGCCATCCCTCACCTCCCAGCTCTCGCTCCCCACCGCTGTAGTCGCATAAAACACGCCCCTAGGATCCCACTTCTGCTTCAGCGCAAGCAGCTTGGGATAGTGCTTTGCGCCGTAGAAGTCAACCTGCCAGTCAGGCTCCTGTATATCTGCCTCGTTCAGATACACACCGCCGCCCTCAGAGCTCGGAGCGACCTTGCGCCAGGGCGTCATGATGTCGAATGTGAGGTGGTCCGATGCGTTTTTCAGCTGTGCAGGCGTCGCGTTTTCAGGCACCATGTTGGCGGTGATTAAGAAGGATTGCGTATTGCGCCACGCCTCGTTCACAGCATTATCGACCTTGAACGGGTTACCCGAAGCCATGTGGTAGCCGCCGACCGTTGCACCGGACATGACAGTGTCTCTGATGGTTTCGTAAAACGCGTTGAATTTCTCCGGAGTTTTCCACAGGCTCTTGGGGAAGAGACGTGTCGCCTGGCGGATTGTGGTGACACCCAGCGTATCAGCGCCCCAGGACCCTTTATTCGCCGAGTAAAAGTCCTCATAGAATGTGGTGTTGGGCGTTACGGATACATTCAAGGTCTTGGGTTCGTCGAAGAAAGGCTTAGTCAGGTTATTGAAGGATTCAATCGTATGGTTTGGCGCGAAAAAGGGCGTCATCTGGAAGTCGAGGACGGTGCCGTAGTTCCAAATCCAGAAGTACGAGTATGTTCCGGCGTTGGTGAAAGTGGGGAAATGCTTGAAATAGGCGTTAACGGCCTTCCAGAAGTTCACCGAGTTGTCTGGCGCAGCTTGGAAAGAGAATACGGATTTAGTAACTTTGATCTTGGGATGGGCTTTCGCAATCACAGATGTGACGACACCAAATGTCGACCCACCACCGCCACGCAGAGCCCAGAAGAGGTCGGTGTTGATGGTGTTAGAAGCAGTGATGAAGCGGCCGTCCGCTGTGACGACTTCGTATGCGAGGACCTGGTCTGCAGCCATGCCATATATTGAAGCGAGTGGAGAATGGCCCCCGCCACCGAGATATCCACCTGCCCAGCCTACAGTCTCGCAAATACCTGCAAGCACTGTGACATTGTTGTCACGGGCAGCTTCAAGAATTTCGTACCCCTGCACACCAGCACCAGCTTTGAAAGCAGGGCCACTGTACTCGGCGTTTTCGTACCTCTCGATGAACTGTATTTCTTTGAGATTGTGGGTCCAAAGATTGAGTGCGCCAGCGCCACTAGACTTGCCAATGTAGTCATGGCCTGTATTCTTGATGACTAGACGTAGATTAAGGTTACGAGCGAAGTTGATGCCGAGCTGAATCTGAGCAACATTGCGAACGTCGATGGAGTAGGACGGATAGCCGCCCAATGTGCAGGTGCCGTTTGGGTCGTCAGTTGGCATGCAGGTACGGCCCTGGAACAGCGGCCACATCATAGAGGTCGGATCGCTTGTACTGTATGAATCATCAGTCTGTTGACTTTGTAGCGCCACAGCAACCGACTTACTGGAGATCGGCTGTAGTGAATCTTGCAGAGATATCTGCGCACTTGGCTTCATCATAGACACCAGAGCTTTTGTAGCATGGTGCGGCTACTGGAGTCGTTTTGATGAGTGCGCCACCCAACAATAGGTCGAATATAGACCATACGAGCGGTTTTGGATAATTCCGGTCTCCTGGAAACGCTTTGCAGGCGCCACTGCGGCGAGACAGTACTCCAGCGCTCAAGTCTGTGTCGTTTTCAAAGCCAACCAGTGCAAGGATATCGGTTCCGTTTGCCTGAACACTGATATCTCTCAAGACTTCATCTGTCAGTTGGACTGACTCCACATCGAACAAGGCAACACCGGCGGACGAGGCGGTTGACACTGTAGTAGCGGCTGGAGCGATCGAGGCGTTCAAGGCGGCGTCTTCGCGGCTGACAACTGGGCTGGCAATTGATCCAAGAGCGCTTGCGAGCAAAAACAAGGAGTGGCTGCTTATGGTCATGGCGACTAGCGATGAATTTGAACGAGGGACAGCCGGGTAGCAATGTCACTGTGTCGAGCACAGCCGTCTCTTAAGCTGAACAAGTCTCCACTTCTACACAGCACCCAGGTCTGTGAGATTGTTCGAGAGCCTCAAGCCGGGCTGAGATGAGGCCATTGATGTGCGTTGTGCAGGCAGAATTGTGGATGTCGGAGTCAAGTCTCCGTCCGGTAGTTGATACCCTGCAGTCGCAAATGGAAGGCGCAAACCTTGACCCGGCGGAAGTAGTATTCGCCTACACTCCTTCGTTCCCCACACTTCGTCCAGACATCTGTTCTTCCGCTAATTGCAAACACCGAAGATGCCGTGGGGACACGACATGCTTTCTGGTTGGCTGTGTGATTGACGAAGTGGGGCTCATCGCACGAAGGATGCAGTACGGACATCTCAATGCCAGCATGCGGCACAGCATTTCTGGTGGCAATTTTACTCTTAGTGTTTTACCTCTGATACCGTGTCCGTGCGCGTGACGAACGTTGTCGCGTGATGAACGATAAATCGCCTTGACGCTTATATACAAATGAGGCTATTAAGCCACCTACAACAGCTATTAATATACAATATTATAGTGTAGTAGTAATTAATTGCTTGCAAAAAAGATGTGCTACTTGTATTTACTTAGAAGCGTAACGTTGCAGCTACAGCAAGTAGTAACAGTTAGGGGAGCTAAGGGAGCTACCTAGGCTTTGGCATCCCCCCTAGCATTAGCATTACGCCTTTAACGCTTGCTCTTCTGTGCAGGGGCGCGTGAGGCTTTCCTCTTGCCTAATTAGGACAATTGTATAGCCTTAGCAGCGTCGTTAGCTTCTTTTTGACGCTGCTTTTCAGCAGCTCTCTCAGCCTTCACAGTAGCTCTCTTAGCCTTCTCCTTCTCACGTGCTATACGCTTCTCCTAAGCTACTTTCTCCTTGTATAGCTTATTAGCTTGCCTTAGCTTACTTATCTCAGCCTTTTTGAGCTTATTTGTCTCCTTCTTCTGTTGTCTAACTCTCTTACAAGCATGTGCTTCTCTCACTTTGCGAGGAGAGTAGAACACTGCTCCCCTATAATACTCCTTGCGCTGCTAAAGGTTAAGAGGCTTGCTCTTCTTCTTATGCTTCTTCTAAGTCTTAAGTACATCCTTAAGGCCTTTAATTTTATAGTAGAGGACTAAGTTTTGGATAGATATATAGTGGAGTGAGCGTCTAATCTTTTTTAGATCCTTACTACTGTTATCCTTAGCAACTTTACGCAACAGAGTCTCTATTTTAAGCTAATCCTTGCTAGAGTATACTAAAGTTGAGCTCTAATCTGTATTAGAGCTCTCAGGGGTCTCCTTAGCAAATTGATTAAGGATAACGTTAGGTTGGAGGGGTGATATACCTATTGCTTTAAAGGACTTAAGTATTAGCTTAGGGGTAAACGTACCTACCCAAGCCTTCTAGAACAGGTGAAAGAAATCACCCTTCTTAATTACTAATAGTCCTTAGCCCTTGTGAAGGTGTGTTGTGAGCTCCTTTAAGTACGCAGTTAAGAGAGGCTTAAACATTACTATATCTAGTGGCTAAAGCGTATAAGTTAAGTAAGGAGGAAACACAGCTAGGAGTATCCTGTTCTAGTTACAATAGTTAATAAAATCTATTGTTAGGTGACTCCTGTAACTGTTAAGGATTAATAGCCTCCACTTTCTCTGTGCTTTAGCCTTAGTGAAGCGATCAAACACCTGTTTAAGCTAGGCAAGGCCTATATTGTTGTTCGTCCAGCTAGAAGGGGATAAGGAGACTAATACTAAGTGCTCCCCTGGCTTAATTTGCTCTACCTAGCTCTCTTGTATAGTGTTGTTGGCTGACTCATATAGGAGACCTAGCGGCAACACTAATCTATCGCTACATATACAAGCTAGGAGCGTTACCTAAGCTTAATTACTATCTTAAGTAGTTACTTTGACTTCTCCCTTATTCTACATTTATCTGCTAAACACGTGTTTTGTTCTGCCTATAACCCTAATTATAAATCCTTTCTTATCTATATTGTATGTGTGCTAACTATTAATTAAGTATTTGTTAATTTTGCGTTGTAATAGGTTGAAATAGAGCTCGTATTTGGTATAGAAATTAGCGTTGTGGCAAACAGCGTCCATCCCTGTTAAGTATTTAGAGATAAGATGGATTGAATACTTGTTGATGAAGCAAGTAACCTAGCTCTTAGAGACTCTCTCCTAAGCGATAGATAAGGCGAAGTTTGCTATCATCTCTCTTGTAGGAGGTAGATAATGAGCAGTAAGCTGCTCTATATAATCCACAAGCTCTAGCTCCTATTATAGGTTAAGTTTCTATTAGTTAATGTTCTTAGTCTTCTAAGTCCCCTAAATCTGCTTGTGTCTTCGCATTAATGTAACGCGATTAACACTATACTTATTAGCAAATCTCTAATACACAAGTTTGTTGCCTAGTTCTAGCGCTTCAATTGCTGCAAGCGCTTTGTTAATAGCTGCTATAGTTGTTGATTTATCACGCGTTGAAGTTTGGGGTGGTTAGGGTTAAACGTTTGTTACGCAACAATGTTTGTCACGCGCACGGACACGGTATACGGGAGTTGTTAACGTGCACCCTGATAGCTAGTAACGTGCACCCTAATAACCCTATGCAAGTTAGATTTGGCTGCAAGGCAGCTAGGGACCCTAGCACATACGTATTGTATAGTATTACTACTAAAAATAGATACCTGTAAGTTGTTGTTTACCTGCCTATTACAAGCTAAGTTATCCTAGATGCATATTAGTGTAGGCAAGTTAGTTTTTAATATAATTATTAATAGATTTTTATCTATCTACTACCTATTATATAAATTTAACTGCCCTGCCTAAGTGTAGCCACGCGCTAGCACTGCAAATCTAAAGCTATTATTATAGCTAGCTATGTTATTTATAGTGTTGTACACTGCTACTAGTAGTAGCAAAGGTGTTAGTATTAGCTAGTACTGCGTATAAGCTGCTAATTGTTGCAATAATTGCTAGAAGTAGCTGCCTAGAGGCGCTGCTTGCGTAGTGTTGTAGTAATTGTAGGCGCTTAGGTAAGGTTGTTAGGGCAGGTATAGGGGATTGTAAGCTATTAGTAGCTGCAGTAGATAGCTTAGATGCCTAGACAACAGCAGAGGCGTTGCAAAGCGAGGCGTTAGCGTTGCAAAGCAAGGCGTTAGCGTTGCAAAGTAAGGCGTTAGATAAGGCTGCTGCTATAGCAGCTATAGACAAGTTAGCGCTAGAGTTACAGGTTGTAAGTTAAAAACTATAAGATTCTTAGCAGGTACTACTTGTACTAGGTCTATCTAACGCAGCATTAACGCCTAGGTTAGCGCTAAGGCAGTAGGCATGTTGCTATTAAGCCTCTTAAATTGCAACAGATTGCAATAAGTACTTTATTTACTAGAGCTAGCTGTGTGTTAGCGCGCCTTATTCTGTTTTTAACACTTAACGCAAGACTCTAAAGGCCTTAGTAGTAGTGTATTTATTATAGATTGTGTGTAGTTAACCTACTAGTAGATATTAAAATTGCTAGGTTGTAGCAAGTTAGAGCGCTCTGCAATTGCTATAAGCCTATGCTAATAAGGCATACTAAGTAACTATGTATAGGTGTTTATACACAGTTTTAATTAGTAGTTTATAAAGTTGTAGAGTTATAGATTGTTATGCGCAAGAAAGTACTATTTTGCTATTAAAGCTAGCGCGTAGCAGGTAATCTAAGTAATAACACTAGCAAAAATAGAGTACTAGCAATTAGCTTAGATGCTGCAATTTTATATAGAATTAAAGTAGTTAAGGTGCTCTAACTGCTCTGTGTATAGCAATTTAAGCCTATAAAAAAGCTAGAGTACGTTAGTAGTACTGCTGTTAAGCTATACTTTAATAACCTAATAGGCTCCTTTAGCCTTACTTGTAGCAAGGAGGTTAAAATAGAGGTTCTAGTTAACTTAAAAGTCTACTAGTTTGTCCTTATAGTACCTAAACTAGTACTAATTAAGGTATATATAGGCAGTAGGTAAGAGTGTTTTAATAGCAGCAAAGTTAAGCTTGTACTCCTTCTTAGTTTTTAAGTATAGAGTCTTATAATAGAGCTTAGTAAATGTTAGTATACTCTCTATATCTACCTATCTTTTCCCTTTACAGCAATAGCTAAACTAAGTTGTTAACACCTACTTAATATAACTAAGGATGTCCTTGTTTATATACTACTAACACATTACAATCTTAAGCTAATTATATACTAAATTAAGCGCATTAATTGCACCTAGGTTATTGTTTATAAGAAAGAGACATACAGTAATACTCTTTGCGTTAAATAGATCCTATAAGTGCTAGAAAACCTATTAAAAGGATGCTTTATTCTTTTGTTATATTAGGGTAATGCTAAGGTAGTTTATGCAGTTATTGCTGTTTAAACCTACTAAATTAAGTAATAGCATACTGTATTTGTTTGTCTTAAAGGTATAATTAAAGAGGAGAATGTTTAGAGACTTCTTAAAATTTGTAAAACATTTAGAAGTAATTATTAGAAGGTATTTAATGTGTTATTGTGCATTAACCTGCATTCTATTATAATATTATTAGTTAATTTTCTTATTTTAGGTCTGTGCGCTGCTTATGCGCTGCCTATACACGCGCAATCTAACTAATTAGAAGCTACTATTTCTATTAGAGAAACTTAACACTATAGAGAAATTGTAAGATTGTATATACTAATGCTACTATCTAGTCTTGCTTATCTCTACTACTAACTGCTCTACCTTTGTCCTTATGCCTAGCTTTATTCTTAACAACTTGTAGTACTTGTTGTAGACATCTTACTATATCTAACACTATCCTAGAAACGCTAACTTAATAGTGTTAAAGGCAGCTGCAGCTCTTCTAGCGTTCTAGATAATAGCAATAATAGACACCTGCTCCTTGTTAGTAAGCTCTCTTGTCTCCTTCTTATACTAAGCAAAGATATACTTGTTTAGAGCAGGTCTATAATTATGTACACACAATTTACGCTCTTCTATATATAGAACTTACTATATTAATATCTCTAGGTTTGCTCTATTATTTGCAACTAACTAAAACGCTATAGGATAGTTAGTACATATGCTAGCAGCTTTATAACACCTAACTGCGCTGTTAGTAACTCTCTCTAACTATAGCTTACGTTGCCTAGCGTTGCTGTAAACTATACGCAGACAAATGTATTATAAACCTAACTATTTATAGCGCCTATACAAGACACTATAGTTCTTTGTCTACTTAGAAACTATAGCTTCTACGTTAGCTAGAGTCTTATATAAGGCCTCTAGCAGTAGCTTATAGTTATAGGGTTTGTATAGAGTATTATTTTACAACTTATTAAGATCTACTTTAGCAACAATTGTTGCGCGACGTTGTTACTTTTAAGGCACCTATTAAAGCTAGCAACGCACTTTGCTAATAGGTATATTATCTCTAGAGTTATTATAAGTCTTTAAACTATCCTCTTTGTATCTTAATGCGTTGCTAACTGTAGTACTTTCTCTAGCAACACTAGACGCTAGAGTTGCTAGCTACAACTACTACAAGATAACAAAGTCTTTATCTAAGTCTACCTAATTACTAATTAATAGTAATTATAATAGCAAGTATAATTACACGCCTTAAGCTGCTAGCAGCAGCGTTAACAATAGCAGCGTTAACAACAGCAACAGCAACAGCAGCAACAGTAATAGCAATAGCAATAATAAAGGCATAGCAATAGACAACAGCAACGTTAATAATAACAATAATAATAATAACAATAATTTAAGATAGAGGTAGGTAGTTAACGCGTTGCAGATAAGGCCTTTGCTAATGCATTAAGTGTTACAAAATGTTAGGTAAGACATTACACCTGTAATAAAGCAGTCTAATAGCTATATTTGTATAACAACTAGGCCTTTTTAGTTACTTAGGCGAGGCGGCGCGTCTTAGCTGCATTCCCCCCTGCTATTGGGGTGCACGTTACCAGCTATCGGGGTGCACGTTAACAACTCCCCTGATATACACCTTACTAGCTCCTGCGCTTTCGGCCAGTCTGCCGAAGGAACCCATTTAGTCCTTGATACGCGCCACAAAATCTTCGCGACGGGCCCGGTACGGCACGAAGGAGTTGTGAAGAGTGGAGAACTTTGTGTGGATCAAAAGAACAGTCGTTTGAATTGAACACGACCTAAGCTGTATTAGGCCACTCCCCCGTGGTTGTTTCTCGCCGCTATGTGGTCCACTGGAGGCAAGATTTGATATCGATGTGATCCGTAATGCCAGCGACACAAGACGCGGCTCGCAATGCGTCCTTCGTCCAATCCCAATCTCGGACAGAACGCTGTTTTGCAGGTACAGTCCGCACATCCAATCTGCCGCAGCTCCGATTGGGTGGAAATTTTCCCATGGCGACTGCGGCTTTTTGTGCTCACAACTTACGAGACGCAAAAACACGGCACAGTGACTGAGATGGGTCACTAAGGGATGGGAAAGCTTTGGTGTCCAGAATTCCGAGATCCATGGTATGATATCGGATACTTGACGGCTTGAGCCTGTGTTTTTGGAGTGGTGGACATCACTCTCTTTTTGACCTGTTCTTCTGTCCCGCACTATTCGATAGCAATGGTCAGCAAAGGCTTGCAACCTTTGTGCCTCTTCTTGGCCATATTCCCTAGCATTTTATGCGTACTTGTCGTTTCCATTCGTACATGGATGAGAGCAAGAGGAAAGTTGTTCGGTCTAGGTAAATTCGAACACATTCATCGAACATGACGGTAGAACTGACTGATTACCTGGAAAGAAGACGGGCTCCTAGCTTTTGCAACGGTATGCTCATGAGATGCAAGACCTTAGGATACCCCACTGACTGATCGGCGCTTCTCACAGCTTTTGAACCTCGTTCTGTCGTTTACGACATGTGGATGCAAGCATTCCTGAGCCCTGCAAGACCTACCAAGCTGACAATGGAGCTTTGCAGATATCCTAACCGCTTACTATGGCTACCATGTGTACGATATACCCGAAGGTGCAGTCGATCCAGTGGCTAGTATGAAGGTGTGTGATAACTCCTCCAGTCCTACTCATTTGCAACGGCTAATTGCCCTTCAAAGTGGAACTACGCAAATTCTATCATTTACAACCCTATTCTCGCTCTCGTCAAAGCTTCTTTCATCTGGACCTTAATCAAGCTACGGTCATCAAACAAATGGATTAATCGCTGCTTGTGGGCGACGCTCATCTTGAACGGCTGCTTCGCAATTGCCGCCCCCGTTGTCTGCATACTACAGTGCAATCCAATCGCAAAATATTGGAACAGCAATACAGTAGGGAGATGTATCAGTCCTGGTGCCTATACAGTCAGCACTTCGTCTGTTGTTCTTGCTACCGACGTTTTCATCTTACTCATGCCGACTTGGATCCTGCACGACCTCAGGATGCCTTTCGGACGCAAGATTATGGTCATCGCCTTTCTATCATTCGGCGTCGCAGTCACAATCGTTGGCGCAGTGCGCACCAGTGTACTGGTGAAAGTCTTCGTAGTAGGCGAAGTGGTGCCAGACCCAACATACGAAGTGAACTACACACTATCGAATATCGAGTCTGGGCTAGCAATTATCGGTACTTGCGGCCGCACCATCAAATTCTTGCTCGGGTGCTGCATCCCAGCACTCAGAACGCCCAATGACTCGAGCAACCGTGCCTATACCTATCCTCCAACAGACGGCTCGCAAAGTGCGAATCGATCAAAACGTTACAACAAAGGGACACGAGCAGACAATACGTTCAAAGGAATCGATCAGGGTTTCAGACAGAGCCGTGGCTCATCTGGTAAATGTCAGTCTGACGACAATGTCGAGTTGACTGACGTGGCTGGAGGCACGCGATCTGATGGGCAACGCACCAATAGCGATGAAAATTTGGTTATCGCAAAGACAGTGGCATGGCGAGTTGATGCATCGCAGCCAGACTCGAACAGTACCCACGAACATAACATAAACATACCGCACACCGTACTGTGACGGCTCAGAAGAACTTGATTGATCGAGAGGTCAAGCTTGCCTTAACTGGCGGTTGCAGGCAGCTACCAGTCCTTGAAATAACAACAAACTATCCATATCATTGAGCTTGAGACTCGATCAAATATATTGAGTGTATTCCTTGTAAGAGTCTGCTGAGAAGCATGGAACTGAATCTAGCCCAGCGTGGAAATCTTCGTTCCATCGTCCGGCAGCTTACACCTCAGTACCGCACCCGGCCAGGTCCTCAAATCCGTTCCATTGTTCCACATCGGCTGGTACGGCAACTGGTTGATATTCATGTAGATGTATCCATCCGCAGCAATACTAGCCCCGTCTGGCCAGATAATCCTAGGATCTCTCACAAATGGGTGCGTCTGCAAGTCCTTAGGATCGTAGTAGTACATAGCGTTGTGCTCAGGCATAAGTTGGTAGATCAGCCCGTTTGAGTCGCCCTCAAAACCATTGGCGTTGCCGCCACGCTGTCCGTGATTGGTCACGTTGTTCGCGGCTGCGATCTCTACCAAAGGGTCGGTTGGAGACGCGAGGAGATTGGCGGTGGGGATGCTGTAAAGATAGTCTGTAGTCAGGGCGGAGTAGTACAGACGGGAGCCATCAGGTGAGAGTTGCAGGCCGTCCAGACCTTCGCGCAGTGTCTGGATAGGAATACCGATCGTCTTTTGGTAAAAAGGGCGACCTTGGTAGCTGGGTAAATCGCGGTCCACACGCAAAACACTGGGATGCTGGGTGAGTCTGCGCCAGCTTTCGCCGGTTCCAAGGTCAAGCATGATGAAGCCCGGCCGTCCTTCATCGCTGCTGTCAACGATGTATGCCACACCCTGACCAGACTGTGTAGCGTTTGTGCGCAGATCGAAGCGAACATCGTTCATGTACGAGTCTGGAAAATGTACAGATGAAGGAAACGTGTAGGTCGCGTAAATTATGTCGTTCGCCAGGTTGATGCCGATGATCTTTGGTCCACCAGGTTGTGCATATGGCATTGTTGGTGCACCACTCGAGTCCATGATGGTAGGTCGGCCAGTGTCAACCACCCAGAGTGTCTCGGGGCGCTGAGAACTTGCTGGAGTGATGTATAAAGCTTGTACGGAAATTAAGCCCGTGCTATTTCCGCTACCAAACGTGATGCCATTCCATGTTGTGTTCAGCTGGCTGACTGGAAGATTCAGACTCGCAGATGGATAAGGGCGTTCAGCAGTCTTATTGACTGCTTCACCCAGCGTGAAGGTATAGTTCCCGCGAGTGTAGGATGCGAATATACGACCTGTGGATGACACAGCGATACCAATAGGCCATTGTTCATAGTAGTAGTGGACTTCCTCGATCTCTGGACCGTAAGAGCCGGGGTCGGTGCGCAATATAGTCTGTGATGAGTTTTGATAGGTGGCTTGCGCAGCTGTGAATGCGAGCAAGCCAAAGACAGAGGTCAAGATTGACTTCATGTTGGTCGTGGCTGGAATGTGCGCCTAATTGGAGATTCGACGTCAAGAAGCTGGTGGTTTTCAAGCGAACGCAACTCCCTTTTTTAGTTGTGTTCGTCATGATGTCACGGTGACTAGGCAAGATTTACGAGTACGGCAGTGTCGAGGTGTTGTTTGTTCGACATCTATGATGCGGGGCGGCGTCCGAATGCGTAAGGTTCGGGGCGTACCTGCAGTAGCGTGGTTTGTAGCGCAGTTCGTAGTGATGACGTTGAGAGTTTATTCAACACTAGCTCGTACACCGAGTACTTCTTCTGACTGCCAGACTCTGGAGTACCAGGCTCCGACTTGTGGACAGCTTCCGTGTACTAGGCAGTCTCGCCTGGATTTTCGAGCATATGAATCGGTCTGAGGATCAAATAAATTCTAAGAGCTGTGGTATTTGCGTAGAATCAACAGTTTCGACAAAAAATATACAGGAGAACTATGTTTGTACAATGAACGGACATACGTTCTTGCATAAAGCAGGAAGTATGTCAGGCGACTGGGAAAGGTCCACCTTGTAGAGTGTCGATCGAAGCGCAAGATTCGTCACACTGACCACTTTGCCGTTTGAGTCAAAATCGAACACAAACTCATCTAGAGGTAACGACCCATAGGTCACGCCTGTAAGACCTACCCAGGCTCCACAGCCAGTAGAAAATAGCATTGGGCCTGGCGCTGACGGAAGTCCAGTATCTTCGAAGACTGCTTTCCACGACTGCCTCATCTGACCGCTTTTCGCTTTCGTTTCTAGTTGGGTGTAGTAAAGACGAGCCTCTGCTCTTAAAGCAGTCATGTTCAACCCGCTTTGTAATTGGATGGCGGTTTCTATCATGTTTGTACCGTTTGAGATCCATGACGTTATTCCTAGTCCAGGCTTCTTTGCATTGGTGGTAATGATGATCGAAGAGTTAGGCATCGCACTCGTGCCATTACCCACGTAAATACCACTGTAGACTTGGTCCGCCTCGTCGCGTGCTGCAGCATCGTATGCTGGAATCAAGGATGCGCCTAGCATATCTGCGACCATGAAATTGCTGATTGGTGATTTCCCAGCCATCATGATGGTGAAGCCAAGGTTATACTCTTTTAGCAGAGTAAGGAATGCTGTGTACTTTCGAAAGGTGCCAGCTTTAGTGAACACGTTCAAAGAACGGTATGGCTGCACGAATGGATCCAATTGAATACGACGAACCCCCCACGGTGCACCAATTGAAGCCGCAAAGTCTGCCGAGAACGTGACCGGGTTAAGCCAACGACGAGTAAGAGAAGGCTTTATCAGCCTAGACGAGAGGATTGCGTGCCCGAGTATAGATATATCCTGTGCCGAAGAGTACATGTTCCCGCCTCTGTACACAAATCAGTGTTCATTGCTACAAAAAACAGATACATGCTTACGGATTGGCATCTCCTAGGTTGACCCACCAGTAGTCGTCTGTCGTCGTGGTTGGTATGATACCGAGTGAAGGCGGTGCATTTTCGTAGTACGTGTTTTTCAGCCCTAAGGGTTTGATGACTCGCTCATTCAGAACATCAACAAACTTTTTACCGGTTATATTCTCCAGCGCATATGACAAGAGTTGGTATCCAACGTTAGAATAACTAGCAGTTTGCCAGGGCAAATATGACGGAAACATGAGCTCGATTCCCGCAAAGAATTCTGTTCTTAATTAGTACATGGGTGTGGAAAGCTCACACAGTAGACTAACCTGCTCTTGTGCACAGTGGCCACGCCCCGCATGGTGGTACTGAAGGACCTCTCAAAGTAGGGAAGCTTGATTGCCATTGCATTGTGATGTTTTGAGTCTGTGTTATCTCACCCAGTACTCCATCTGACTGCTCATCAGTTTTCTGTCGCGCTCTTTGTAGTTTTCAAGAATACTTACAGTCTCGTCCAATTCCAGAAACTTGTGCGGCCAAGGCCCCGATCGTTATGTCTTCCCAATCCGTCCTCCGGACATCGTCATCAAAAGGCTGCGCTGCAACTAGATCGGAGTACTGGGCCAGCTCGGGAATGTATTTTGTAATGGGCTGGTTCCAATGAATATCACCGACTTCGGCTAGGAACGCCAGGACAGTAAATATCTTGGAAACGCTACCCAGACGATACACAGTGTCTGCATTGACTTGTTTGACACCCTCGGTATCTGGCAACAGGTTTTCTGCAGTACGATGTCGTTCAGCAAGGATTGCGTTTCCTGGATTTGTTGAGAATATCTGTACCGAGTATGACAGGTTGTTTCCGGTCACATTGGCGTCCAGGTAGTCAAACGAGGCGCTGAGATTGGTCAGGGCCTGTTGCCATTTCGGGTGCTGGGCCAGTCTTTGCGGTGGCGGGAACTCGGCTCCGGATATGGGACAGTTTGGTATAGCGATACTCAATGGAAGTTGCGCGAGCACCAGAGCTGTGAAGAAGACGAACCACATTTTCGGGTGACCGGAAACGGGCAGGGTAGTTGCTGAACGGGATCACGAGTACAAGAGAACAATTTTCGAAATCACCATGGTCCTCAATCATTTAAAGACATCTACATTTAAGAAGATAGAGCATTGAATCAGTCCGCGCAATTTGTCGTGCAAGGGACCAACACATTCTTCTACTAGAATGAGAGGCTATGTTTGGCGCAAGGGACAACCGCAACGCGAACAACACGCTCAGCCCAAATTGTACTATCAAATCTTTGAACGAGGTTTTGCATTCAAAGGAAGAATTTAATGTGACAAAAGGGGAACTAGATTTTGGGTCCCCGGGTAATATTTCCACGAAGACGCAACAGACGCGATTTATTGAGCTTACAAAATTTTGGACCCACATAACTAGTAATGAATGTTTCTATCCCCACTCTTCCCTTGAATTTACTCGCTCAGTGTTTGAGCTTGACACATTTGCCAGTAAACGCCCTTACGCTTGAGGAGAGTTTGATGATCGCCCTTCTCCACAACTCGGCCTTGGCTCATAACAAAAATCACGTCTGCTCTTTGTATCGTAGCTAGACGATGAGCAACCACGATGGTGGTCCTTCCCCTTCCAGCTTTCTCCAAAACAGCTTGGACCTCTTTCTCTGTCTCAGAATCAAGGCTGCTGGTTGCCTCGTCAAGAAGGAGAACATCCGGATCGCGGATGAGCGCACGCGCGATGGAGATGCGCTGCTTTTGTCCGCCTGATAGTAAGATACCATTCGTTCCCACATCCGTTCCGTAGCCATCCGGAAGCGAGGAAAGAAAGTCATGGATACCCGCACTGCGACAAGCCTGATGCAGGACAGCGTCATCCACATCGTCTTCCTTCATGCCAAGCAGAACGTTATCTCGTATAGTTCCATGGATCAAGTAAGGTTCCTGCGCAACCAAGCTCATATGGCCTCTCAGTTCTTTTAGGGTCATAGACGTGATTGGATCTCCATTGTACGTGACCATGCCACCATTGGGTTCGTAGAAGCGTTCCAGCAGAGAGATGACAGTGGTTTTCCCAGAGCCGCTGCTTCCTACAATCGCCGCGTACTGGCCGTGTCTGATATGTAGGCTGAGACCTTGCAAAACAGCAACGTTACGTGAAGGGTACGTAAACCAGACATTGTGGAACTCGATGTCGGCTCCCTGCCATAAGAGCTGTGAGGGTAACTTCCAGCGGGAGAACCCCTTTAGTTGCGTCAAAGTTGCAGTCTCGGTATCGGCTTCAGGGCAACGCATCGAACGTATACGGTTTGCAGCCGCGGAGACCTGAGCAAAATCTGACAACGTCAGTTGTGCGGGCGACAACAACTTTACATCACTCACTGGGCCCAAAGCTAAGCCACTGGCCAGCCGCTAAGCTTCCCTGTATGATGGCAAGATAGACTACGAGGAAATTGGAGGCCTGGAGTTCAGCCGTGGCTAAAAGTGTTCCGCCATACCTGTGCATTCGTTATCAGCAAAGTTTATACATCACTGAACGTTGAGTTTAGCTTACCAAAGTGCAAGTGCCATGCATGGTAGCACAAGACTATCGCTGGCGGCGAAAATGAGACAAGACGTTCTAGCCTCGACCCATGACTTGGTTATGTGGCTCTTCAACAAGCTTTCATATTTGTCGCAAATAGTGCGCTCAAATGTGAGGCTCGCAACGGTACGGATTGCGCCGATAGCTTCGGTAGCAAATTTTGCGCTCTCCGCAAAGACGATGTTGTTCCTGGCCTCGAACTTGACTTCGTGTCGGACGCGATACCACCCACCCGCCAAGATGATAGGTAAGGAGGAAGCGATGACCACAAGAGCAAATTTCCAATGGAAGATCTCGGCAACGAGGACACATCCGATGAGACCAAAGATAGATATGAGAACCATGGCCATGTTCATTCCTAGTAGCTGTTGTAGCTGGGCTGGATCTGTAGCTAGCCGTGCATTAAGAAGGCCAATGGCATTGTCGCTGTCGTCGAAGAAAGACAACCGCTTGGTAATCATGTTCATGAAGTACTCTTTACGATAGACCGTCAGGGTGTACTTGATGCGGTCAACAATCCGGACGTGCAGAAAAGAAGGGAATACTTACGACGGATACCTCATTCGATACCCAACCAAGCGTGAAATAACTAAGTCCTACACCGACTGCCACAACGAGCAGCATGAGGCATAGAAAACTGGTAGAGATCCTAAGCGCTTCTGTCCAATACGCAAAAGACGAGATCAGTTGTCCGAAAAGGTAGGCCTGCAGCGGGTTACTTGCTAGAGTTTTCAGTCAAGATCAGTTACCCGGAAAGATTGCAGCACTTGCGATGTGTCACTTACCTGCAGCTCCCATAGCAGCAACGACCATGATTGCATACCCCAACCAGTTCCGCTTTTGCTCCACTATCAGCGAACTGAAACTTCGGAACAAACTCTCCCTAGGCGACGGCATTGGCTCGGTAGTACTGATTGACTCAGCGGCAGTAGCCTCAGATTCAACAAGAGTCTCGTAACTCTCCTTCTCAGCTATGACACTTTGACGCTTCCAAGCCTGTTGCATCCAGGGTTCTTCTTGGGCTATATGCATTGTGCCTCTTGGATTCATCGCCAGCTGCTGGGAATCAACAAGGCTCCGATATGCGCCATCTTTGATTTTGACCAGATCTTCATGCGTCCCATGTTGAACAACTCTTCCTTTGCTCATAACAATGATGGTGTCCGCATCGAAAATAGTCGATAGTCTGTGAGCAATCACGATTGTGGTTCGGTTTTTTGCGACGCGATCGAGAGCTGCTTGTACGATCTTTTCGCTTGTGACGTCGAGTGCGCTGGTCGCTTCGTCGAATATCAAAACCCTGGGCTGGCGGACAATTGCTCTAGCAATGGCGATTCTTTGACGCTGACCTCCACTGAATTGTAAGCCTCTGTCACCTACTCGTGTATGATAGCCCTGTTTGAGTTAGTCATTATCACCTGCCGCCGTTCCGATGTCTACACATACTTCTGGCAGCAAGCAGATGAACTCGTGTGCGTAAGCCTCCTTACAAGCCTGAGTCACCATTCGCTCTTTCGTCTTCTTGGAGACGGATTCCCATTGGGTTCCAGTCAGTCCAAAAGCGACGTTGTTAAAAATAGTATCATCGAAGAGAAAGACGTCCTGCTGCACGATACCAATTTGCGAGCGCCACCAAAGGAGATCAATACACCTGAGCTCCGAGTTACCGATCTTGATAACGCCGTTGCGCAAGTAATTTGCGATTGGATCAGCCTCGCCCAACTCATACCAACGTTGAATGAGTGCCACAGTAGTACTTTTGCCTGATCCACTGGGTCCTACGATGGCGGTTTTCTTTCCTGCAAGTATGCGTAAGTTCAAACCATCTAGAACCTTGACATCGTGACGTGTCGGGTATGCAAAATTGATATTTTCCATGACAATGTCGGCGTTCATGTCAACTATCTCATCTCGAACGCCGGACGTGACGGGCTTCGGCGCATCGATGATCGTGAAAAAAACTGACGCAGCTGTGATAGCGTTTGTCGCTGCTGTCAACGGGACAGAGATAGAAGATATGTGAGCCAACATCGTCATGACGGACATCAAAACGCTGGAAATAGTCAGCACATGGCTTGTTTCGACGCTGACGTACGCACACAACTAATGTCTCAACGTTGGCGAATTTTAGTTTCAAGTAGAGCTCTACTGCAAACCAGAAACAGAGTGCGAAGGTTCTAAGGTTCTTAGCAATGCTTTGCGATACATGGACTCTACTTACGCATATATCGTAAAGAATACTAGTCGTGGTCAGTAAGATTCAGGCACGTCGAATTCCTGCCTGCTTACCTGGAGCATGCTGTAAGGCCAATATCGGTGACAGTTTCTGGCTCAGAATTCTCATTTCATCGACAAGATTCCCGTAGCTTTGCGATACTTTGTCTTCTGCGCCACAGGCTGCTATCATTTTAATACTTGAAAGTGCATCAGCCGCAAAGCCTGCTGCTTCCCGTTCTAGTTTTTGAACCTTGGCATATCTGTTCGCTACTAAAGGCGTTGAGATTGCGTACCATATGGCGATTGCAATGAGGCCACTAGAGGTCACCAGCGTGAGCTCCCAACTAAAACAACAGCCAATGATTAATGCAATGAGAATCACAGATGTGGCTTGAATCAATGATGAAAGGCGTTCCGATATTCCAAGTTGCAAAATGTTTGCAGTGACGGTTATGATGGCTGTCGTCTGTCCCGGTGGAAGGGCATCGAGTGTAGATATTGGTAGTCGAAAGAGTTCTTGCAGGTAATGTAGACGGATGCCTGCCGATATGTGTAGGCTAGTGACTCGAAAACCAATCTGCTTTTTCTCAGCCGCCAGAATTGAAACAACAGAATGGTCTTACCACAGCGATGTAAGCTAAGCATATTCGCCCAATGAACAAGTACACGATATACAAGCTAGAGTAAAACTCAGTCCGTCAGATCAAGACACCTTGATGGATTCACTTACACGTATTCGTTGATGATAGACATGAAGGCCGCTGCCACGTCTTCTTCTGGTGAGACCGTCATGGAACTGAAGCTTTTCACAAGCTTTGCTACGATCTTATCAGCAGCCATCACATGTAGACAAGGTTCTGCTTACCGAATATTATGTTCATCAGTGGAAGGGTGGCACCCGCGCAGACTGAGGCGATGAACGACGCGGAAAGAAAAATACGGTCTTTTCTTGACGAGTAAGACAAGATTCTCTTACACAGAGTCAGCCTTCCAAGGTAGATGTAAAGCGGTTTTGGACCTACGATCAGGGTCCCAGTGCTCGTCTTTGTCGCCCGAGCCAACAGCGAAGATCTTTTCAGCCATGCCGGCCAGCGTATGTCTTTTCTGGAGAGCCGCTTCATTTCCGCAAGACTTCAATACATGAACGATCTCGCTAGATGTGGTGTGCGTGTTGTCGTTTCATCACATGTGAGTGTCCCAATACAAACCTCGTTTGTTTTTTCCGCTCTGATGGTGCCCTGGAGATGCCAGAGCACGGGAGCAGGATCTGGCAGGAAGGAATGAGTAGAGGTTCGTACAAGGGACTGTTCTTGAGTGGACTTGGCATGTACTACGGTCATAGCGGGTTCATTCGACCCGCAGATGGCCCTTCATACCGTAGGGTTGGGTCGCAAATGTTCCTTGCAGGAGAGTATCTGAGGACCGCTGTGTTGAGCCATGTTAGATTGCACCCGGCGGAATACTGTCCAATCATGATCTATATGGGTAGCAAGCGATCTTCAAGATCCCACAAAACTTTTAGGCTTGTCCAGATGTCAGTTATACTGCAACCTGACCGAACCAACGAGTCGGAGCTTCTGTCACACACTGTCTGCGGGCGCTATGAGATTTGACAGGAACAACCGTGCACCTGCATTCCACCTCAAACAATCGATAAGGAACCCGATAAGTACTTGGCATACTTCAAGGTGTCAAGATTGGCACATATGCATTAATTCGTATAGTGGGGTGATGGGACACGTAACCAAAAAGTATCATACATCTCGATTAAAACATGGAAGACACCGAACTGCAAGCCACCCAGAACAGCTTTTCATGAAGGAGAGGCAGTACCCATTACCTCCTCAATCATACGGCGTACTGTATCTCCTAGTTCCTTGACCATATGCTTGTCTCGGGGTAAGGTGTGTCCTTTTGCGTGATCGAAGATGAACGCGGTATCTGGGTCGCACACGTTGTAAAGTGCAATGTTGCCGTGGAGATATGGATCCAAAGAGCCGACTATAACGGTCAGAACATTTACGGAATGAAAAAGAACGATAGAGTACGCAACTTACTAATGTGAGTCGTGGGAACCTCAATCATCAGTTCGCTTTCGTCTGCGAGGACAAGACCATCCAGTGTGGGTGTCATAGGTGGCCAACCTCCAAAGAAGAGGGCGCATTTGAACATTGGTGGTCTGCCCTCCAGTTCCTCTCTCATCTGTTCATGAAGCAGGATAGTCCCAGCAATAGTCGCACCCTCTGAATAGCCCATGATTCCATCAAATGGGCCTTCTTTCTCCATTATCTCATAGAGATACTCTAAAGTGCGCCTGGCACTGTCGTCCGTCTTAGCCACTCCGTATGTCATGAGCTCACGCATGGTCATTTCCGGTGTCTCCAGCTGCGGGAAATCACGTATGCGCTCGATGACATCAGTCGCGTCGACGTCAGCATCGGAGGGAACAATGAACCGGTGGTATGGAGGTCCGCCAAAAAAGTCTTCGTAGCCTACAGGCGGTGCCACTTCGTAAGGGCCTTGGATGAAGTGGAACGTAGCGGATTCATCCCCCTCCAGCTCCTTGACCAAAGGTGCGAGCTGGACCTTGAACTTCTGTGTATCGTTTAGTGATATAGTAGTCATAGAAGATCATGTATTCACCTCGATGCTTCCATACGCGCCTGGCAGACACAAAAACTTCATTTCGAAGAAGCCGATGATCTCCGTTCTCCCCAGTATCACAGCGTGAACTGAGTGCAAGAAGACTTATCTGAGCACACACGCGCGAAATGAGGGAGAGAAGATGAATCGCGCAGTTTAAGCGACTGCCAGAAATGGAGTAATGGATGTGATTGGATCATGCGCTCTACAACCTTAAGCGGGAGGAACCGCCAGCATAAGACCGTAAAAGTAGGGTTGTCGGCCCTCATCACCCGGAATGCAGAGGCTATCCTTACCTTTTGAGAAGTTCCGACATTTGGACTGGGGTTGAGGCGGCGCACAGCCGAGGAATGTGCATGACGCGGCTCTGGTACATGACAAAAGGCGAAGATTTGTGTAGTCAGTGAACAGTGAGTTATGGTCGAAGACAGCGGGCGCTTCTTTCGCAAAGTAACAGAGGCGTATGGTTTGGTTGGCTCATCGCCTCGATGGTTGTCGGCAAATCAGGAGGGTTGTCGGGTTGTTTTTTGCTTGCCGTTGACTCGTGCTTGCCTACGGACGCGTGGGGGTGTGAGGATCGACGCTTACCCGATTGAGCGTTTAGCGGCGCACGTACCTACTTCCTTCTATCCAAGTTAGATGAACAAACTTCGCGGCCCTACAAATTTCTCTTCATCCCTATTTCCATACACCCACCAAGCGATGCGTATACGAGGCTTGTTGCATCCCAACGTTACACATTGGGGAGTCTTTGTGTCCGACAACTCCACAACCACCTGTTTGATTGAGCCCAACATGCCGATGTGTGTATCCATACACGCTCGTGCTGCAAGACCATATTGGATTGGACCGCATGTGAATGAAACTCGAGAAATTCCGGGTCAGCGGCTATCATAGTTGTCAATGGATACGTGACAATTCCTTTCCTTGGGCGTTTGTCGATCACCCAATCCCAGAAGTGGACAGCGTTCGCTCACCCCGCAGCATCCAACCAGCGGCAAAGTCAGCGTAGCTGCCTAGTAACGGTACTTTGCAACTACGGTTCTATGGAAATTGGGAGACTGGGTGCTGTCACAGGGATGCCACTGTTGAGGCGACAAGCCCAACAAACTGAGGAATGGTGAAGACCAAATTCTTTAAGCCCCTCGTCACGTTTGAGGCCAGCTTCGCAATTCTCGGAAAAGGATGGCGCAATCCGTTCAAGATAAGGGCTTCCCGTGACTTGATCTGAACAACTCAGTATAGCACCCTATTTACTAGAGCCATCTCAACTTCATCATCTCGGTCATTTCACTTTGAGTCTTCGGAACCCTTCAATATTTGCGCAGCCAAAAGCTTACTCTTTGCTGAGAATGGCTCCCTATGTACTGACACCTATTTCGGAGCAAGACCATATATTGGGCGGACGCGAGCATCATCAATTAGATGGGAGTTCTTCTGGTGGTGAGGCTACGCCCACATCCTCAGCTTCTGGTGCAGAAGTCTTCACTCGTGATTCGAACATGAGCACCACCGTTCGTACCAGTGACTATATGGATAGCCAGGAGGTCACCGCTGATGACTTGGATCTATCATCGCCTCCTTCAAGCCTCAAGTACGAAGACGCATACACACACGGCTACAAAGATGGGTATACTTCAGCACATGTCGAACTGAAGCACCAGCACATCGCCATTATTGGAATGTCATGTCGCCTCCCAGGGAGTGTCAGTACGCCAGACGAATTCTGGGAACTGCTCGCACGCTCTCGTACTGGCTTCTCCGATATCCCTTCTTCCCGGTTTTCCGACAAACGCTTTTTTCACCCAAATCCTGGAAAGAGCGGCACCACAAATGCTCGAGGCGGCAATTTCCTGACTCAAGATCTGAGCGCCTTTGACGCCCCCTTCTTTGGATTTACACAACAAGAAGCGATCAGTTTGGACCCCCAGCAGCGACTGCTACTTGAGTGTACTTTTGAATCGCTTGAAAGTGCTGGTATTCCCAAGCACAGCGTGGTTGGAAAGAACGTAGGAGTCTTTGTAGGCGGTACCTTTGCTGAGTATGAGAAAACTTCTCTATTGAGATTACATCGCTGACTTCACCAAGATATGAAGCGGATCTGTTTCGAGATCCAGACACGATTCCGATGCACCAAGCAACAGGTATGAAACTGAAAAGATGCAGATCGGAGATACAATCTAATGATTCGTAGGCTGTGCGATGGCTATGCAATCGAACCGTATCTCGCACTTCTTCGACCTCAGAGGCCCCAGTTACACCGTCGATACAGCATGCTCATCCAGTTTAGTCGCGCTGCATAACGCGTGTCAAAGTCTGCGCACTGGCGAATCGAGCATGGCTTTGGCCGCTGGTGTTCATCTGAACATGCTTCCAGAGTTTTGGATCTCGTATTCCATGTCGCGACTTTTTGGAGAAGAAGGTCGATCTTTCGCCTTTGATCAGCGAGGGACAGGCTACGGTCGTGGCGAAGGGTGCGGTATGGTTCTGCTCAAGCCTCTCGAGCAAGCACTCAAAGACAATGATCCCATTCGGGCTGTCATTACTGGTACTGGTATCAATCAAGACGGAAAGACGCCTGGCATCACCATGCCTAACGGTGCAGCACAAGGTAATTCGCTGGAATGTTGATACACGATGGAGGCTAACAATTCTTCAGAGGCACTCATGCGGTCTGTCTACAGCAACGGAGGTATGGACCCTCGTGACACAGGCTATGTCGAGGCCCATGGGACTGGCACGCGTGTCGGTGACCCTATTGAGGTGGGAGCTCTCCAGAGAGTGTTCGGAGAAGGTAGAAACAAACGCAAGCCCTTGTATATCGGATCTGTAAAGTCGAACATTGGCCATCTAGAAGCCGCTGCCGGTAAGTATGGGATCGTCCTACTGACCCAAGGATGCAGGTTCCCGTAAAGCAACCGTGTTTGGCTGACAGGCAATAGGTATTGCGGGCGTGATCAAAACTGCACTCATGCTGGAACGCGGATTTATTCTTCCCAACTACGATTTTAAGCATCCCAACGAGAACATCCCGTTCGAAGAATGGGGCTTGAAGGTTGCCACACGCCAACAACCTTGGCCTATCGGTAAGCGGTGGGCAAGTGTTAATGGCTTTGGTTTCGGCGGAACGAACGGACATGTTGTTGTGAGTAATTTGGTAACGAGTAATTGTTACTGGACATATTACTGACTAGCTCTCTTCAACACTTATAGATGACAAGAGGTCCTCTCGAACGTAAGAAGATGAAAGAGGAAGTGGACACACAGACATGCGAGCGCCTGTTCGTGTTGTCAGCGAACGACAAAGTGAGCACCGAAAAGGCGATGCAAAGCCTAGGCATATACCTTGAGCAACGACCGGAAGTCTTCCAGAATGATCTCTTGAGCAACCTAGCTTACACCCTTGGTCAACGGAAGTCTTTCCATCCATGGCGCATTGCCGTTACAGCGTCATCCGGTGTCGACCTTGTCGAGGCGTTGTCCAGTGGACGAATCGTCCCATGCAAACAAGAACCAGAGACACTTCGCCTGGGTTGGATCTTTACCGGCCAAGGTGCTCAATGGTGGGCTATGGGCAAAGAGCTTTACCAGCTATATCCAGTATACGCCACTGCACTCAAGGGTGCTGATGAGCACCTGGTATCCATTGGCGCGGATTTCTCTCTTCTGGAAGAGCTTGGTAAAGACGAAGGTTCGACTCAGGTCAACGCAGCATATCTTTCTCAGCCTGCATGTACAGCTGTTCAACTGGCACTTGTGGATCTTGTAAAATCCTGGGGCGTTCAGCCTACTGCTGTAGTAGGCCACTCGTCAGGCGAGATTGGCGCAGCATACGCGGCAGGCCTCATCACGTTCAAAGATGCCATGACAATTGCCTACCACCGAGGTCGCCTTGTGCCGATCTTGAAAAAGAAATTTCCCGCCCTGGAGGGCTGCATGATGGCCGTAGGAGCTAGCAAATCACAAATCACGCCTCTACTCGATCAGATATCTCCATCTCTGGGACAAGCGCGTATTGCTTGCATCAACAGTCCCTCTAGTATTACAATTTCTGGAGACGAGCGCGCTACCATGGAGCTACAAGTGCTTCTTGAGGCTAAATATCCGGGAATATTTGTGAGAAAACTCCAGGTCGACACTGCTTACCACTCTCATCACATGGATTTGGTCGCGAAAGAATACACAGAAGCTCTTCGTCAGCTTGAGCCTCCAATGTCTTCCAACGTGCGCTTCCACTCTTCGCTACTCGGTCGACTTGCTAGCGGCGGAGAGCTCGATGCTACATATTGGGTCCAAAACTTGACTTGTGCGGTCCGATTTGACGAGGCCATGCAAAGCATGCTCCAGCCCGTGCACGATTTGAAAACCAGTGTCAACTTTTTATGCGAGCTAGGTCCACACGCCGCTCTCCAGGGTCCGATCAAGCAAATCCTTAAACATGTCGGTGGAGCAGCTTCGAAGATTCCCTATACCTCCGTTTTGTCCCGAAAACAAGATGCTGTCCATACTGCACTTGCAATGGCCGGCACCCTATTCATCAAAGGCGCCATACTCGACATGGGCTCAATAAATTTCCCGACACCATTGGAAAGAGCACCACAAGTGCTCGTTGATATGCCGCGCTACGCGTGGAACCACTCCACCAAATTCTATCATGAGTCCCGAATCACCAAGATACATAAGTTCCATGACGCACCGAGACACGATCTTATCGGTGTACTTGCATCATACTCCAATGATTTCGAGCCAACTTGGAGAAATGTGGTTCGATTGGATGATCTTCCCTGGCTCAGACAGTACCAGATGCAAGGCGTTACAATTTTTCCCATCTCGGGCTTCCTAAGTATGGCTATAGAAGCCATGGCCCAGAGAGCTGTCTATACAGACACCCTGTGGGACACTATCGAGATTGAAAATCTTGTCGTCAAAAGCCCGGTCATGCTGACCGAAGAACAGCTGGAGATGACCATTACATTACAGAAATGTCAGGATCACTCGGGAGAAACCTCCTCACAACTCTTCGTCATTCGGTCCTGGTCTCAGAACAAGGGATGGAGTGAAAACTGCACAGGAAACATCGTTCTCATCCACACCAAGGATAATGAGGTTGATGGCCAACGCTCCCAGAAGTTCAAACGACAAACCCTGTACTCCAAGAGTGTGAACATCTCCCAGGCAGCGACTGAGTGCATTTCCACAAGTCATATGTACACGCAGCTCTCCGAGATTGGCGTTACATATGGAACGTTGTTCCAAGGCCTTCAACAGTGTCACACATCGTCTCACGGGTCGGTGGCGCAAATCACAATGACTGATACAAAGTTTGAGATGCCCCATCATCATGAGACAAGTTACATTGTTCATCCTGCATTCATCGAGCAGCTTATCTCGCTGTATTGGCCCGTTCTTGCAGCTACTGGTCCTCTGAGCACGGTGCACCTACCGTCTTCTGTTGGCAGGATGACTGTTTCTTCACGCGCGTTCGAAAGCCTTCAAGCACCCGGGATCTCTTTACAAGCCATTTGTGAGCCAAACCGAGTTGTAGCTGACAACACGTCCAACAATTTCTCGATGTTTGGTATGGATGCCACCGGCGAAGCCATAATTACCATGGAAGACCTGTCAACATCACCAATTGTGGAGACCAAGGCTGGCTCCGGATTGGAAGAGCCGCACGAGCTTTGCTACAAGCTAGATTGGGAAACTATGCCCGCCTTCCAGAGCCTTGACACCAAAGGCGACACCACGATGCCCAGCTTTGATTCGGAAATTGTCATAATTCACGGCGAGACCAGCTTACAGTATACCATCGCGTCTGCTCTTGCCAGATTATTGGTTGATACCTCTGGGGTTAGAATTATGCAAGGAACAGTCGACACCATGGCTCATGTCGCTAAAAACAAGCTATGCCTCGTTTTGACAGAACTGGACAGCCCACTGCTTACAACCCTTAGCTCTTCACAGTTCACAGCACTGAAAACGATCCTTACGAGTGCCCAGGGAGTTATGTGGGTGGTTCGTGGTGCATATCACGGATCGAAGAACCCAGACGCAAACATGGTCTCTGGTCTGAGCAGAACTTTGCGCTCCGAGGGTACTTTGGCAAAATTCATTACCCTTGACTTAGACGCTGAGGAAGACCTGGGTTCGCTCGAAGTCGTCTCAAGTATCTCCCGTGTTCTTCAGATGACGCTCGGTACCCAAAGCGAGACCACGGAAACAGAGTTCCGCGCAAAAGACGGCAAGTTGTTTACACCGCGAATCATCAATGATGATGAGCTGAACAGCTACGTTCATGACCAAGTCCACCCGGCAGCAACAGAGCTCTCAAGCTTCTGCAACATCAAGAGGCCCCTACGTGCATCGATCACAGCGCCAGGCGCAGCCGAAAGTCTGGTTTTCAATGACGATGATCGTCTGCGACAGCCTCCCTCTGAGAATCAGGTCGATATCCAGATCAAAGCCATTGGTTTGAACGCAGCAGATCATCTGAGTACATCCTCAATTGGACTTGAATGCAGTGGCGTAATCATTGCGGTTGGCTCGCGCGTGCCTAACCTACATGTTGGCGATCATGTCGCTGCCATTACAACTGGAGGATCCCTATCCACCATCACCCGCGTACACTCGAGTGCTGTTTACAAGGCTCCCGGACACATGTCTTTCGAATCTCTAGCAACCATGCCAATCGCATACTGCACAGCAGTCTATGCTTTGGTACATCAAGCACAGCTCCTAGAGAGCGAGGGCATTCTCATACACGACGCTGCAAGCCCCATCGGTCAAGCGGCTTTGACGATTGCGCAAACAATCGGTGCATCCACATGGGTCACTGTAAAGACCGAAGATGAAAAGCTGTTCATCATGCATCAGTTCTCCATCGTTCAGGACAAGATATGGTTTGCAGGCGATACGTACTTCGCTGCCAGGATCCACAGCATTACTCAAGGCAATGGTGTCGACGTTGTCTTCAACGCTCTGACAGAACAACGCACGCTCCGCGCCACATGGGCATGTCTTGCCCAATTTGGTCGCTTCATTAGCATTGGAAGTGAGCAAAGCATGGCATTTGACATGCCTGCAGGCAAAAACGCGACCATCCTCTCCGCAGACATTACAGCAATTGCGGATTACCGTCCCAAGGTCTTGTACCGCGTACTTTCTGACGTGGCGAGGATGTCGAGGTCTGGGCAAATCCAACCTATTCTTCGCATTCAGTCATTCACCGCTTCGGAAATTGTAGCGGCACTGCAGCATGTCTCAGCAGCAAATTGCACCGACAAGGCTGTAGTTATCCCACGAGAGGGCGACTGCGTCACGGTAAGTACAGACATCACTGCATTCTCGAACCTTACTAAATGTATTAAGGCTCCACGTGTCAAGAAAGACATCACACTCTTACGGAAGGATGCTACATACGTTCTCATCGGAGGAACAGGCGGTCTCGGACGTAGCATGGCCAAATGGATGGTAGAGAGGGGTGCGAAACATATTGTGCTCCTCTCTCGTAGTGGTACTCTGAAAAGAAAAGCCGCCGAGCAGATTGCTGCCTTGAACACCGCTGGTGCCAACATCGTAGTCCGCAGCTGCGATGTCGCGAACAAAGCAGACGTTGACAATCTGGTCTTGAGAGGCCTATCTGATCTGCCACCTGTCCGAGGCATAGTCCACGGTGCCATGGTTCTGCACGTAAGTAAACTCCCATTCTTCAAACTGACTGGTTTAGAGCTAATCCAACCCAGGACGTTCTATTCGAAAACATGACCTATGCACAGTACACGTCCGTCATCTCCTCCAAGGTCCAGGGCGCGTGGAACTTCCACCACGCGCTCGCCTCCGCGGCCGCTCCTCTGGACTTCTTCATCGTAATCTCCTCCGCCGCGGGCGCAGTCGGTAACCGCGGCCAAGCCGCCTACGCAGCAGCCAACACGTTCCTGAACGGCTTTGCGCAGTACCTCCTCGCGCAAGGAATAAACTCAGCATCACTCGACCTGACAGCCGTCTCAGACGCCGGGTACCTAGCCGAAGACGCAGAAAAAGCAGCAGAAGTTGCGCGTAACCTTGGCAGCGACACCATCTGCCTCGCTCAAGTACTTGGCCTGCTTCAGGCTGCTGTCGAAGGCAAACTGAAGAGCTGTAACGGCCATCCTATCACGGGGATGCGCATCACTCCGTCGAATAGACCGTTCTGGTCCACGGACCCCAAGTTCGTTCACCTCCTCGCCGCCGCGGAAGCCGCTTGTTCCTCTGACTCTACTACTGCGGTGGTGCCGTGGAGTACACGTTTCCGCAGTGCAGCCTCGCGCGGCGACGCAGAGAGCGTGGTGTGCGCCGCACTTGTCGAGAAGATTGCTGAGGTTGTGTCCATGGAAGCTGAGGAGTTGGATGTGGAGAGGAGTTTGAGTTGTTACCCGTTGGATTCGCTGACGGCGATTGAGGTGAGGAACTTCATTACTCGGATGTTTGAGAGTAACTTGCAGGTGTTGGAATTGTTGGCGAGTGGCAGTATCAAGAGTTTGGCGGCGGTCATTGTGGGCAAGACGAAGGTGAAGCTGCCGGAGGCTTGAAAGTTTATGTGATTGTATCAGTAGGAGGTTAGTGTATCGTTAGTCGCGCGTTTGGTATCTGTCGTTCTTCAATAGCAAGTATTTTCTGGACTAAGATCATGTTGCCAAAATCTCAAAGTATGCCAGGTACTGTGAGCCAATTTCGTTGATCGCGAACGGGTATAGCTAAACTTTCAACGCGTAGGACAGGAGCTGGAGGCATACCAGTACTGACACTTTGCCATTGGCTGCTGTGGAAGCCACTAACATTATGATGCGCAACACGGCGCAGCCTCGCAATCGCTCAACGCCTGATAATCAAGGCAAAAGTAACTGGCTAATTTCTACACAAGATGCCTGTGCGAACAGGAACAAGTGCTGATTGTATCGCGTACATCATTACACAATCGCTCCCGAGAAGTCAAGAGCAAATACACCTGGCTGCAAGTAGAATCTCGTACTCATTCATCTATGTCTCGGTCTATCATAAACATCGCATCGCATTAACATGATCATAACCCAGGTGCCCGTTCCATATCGCGCCCAAAATGCTTTTACACAATCCCGGTCATGACTCATCCATGCTTTTCATCTCTGCAAATCCTCTACGACTCCTCAACAGAGTCGGGCTTGGTGGTCTCGGCGTCTGCCATCTCGGTGTCCTTCTCTTCTGTCGGGGGAGCTTGGCCCTCCTTCTTGGACTCAGCCTCGCGCTTCTGACGCTCGATCTCAGCCTGCTTCGCGGCAGCCTCCTTCTCCCACTTCTCACGCTTTTTCGACTCCTCCTCTTGGAGCTTGTCGTTGTAGCGCTGGACAATGGGCCCGGCGATTGAGCGGATATCCTCCTTCTTGGAGACGTACTGTGCCTTGGATGCGTCCTCGCCATCTTCGTACAGCCAGTCCTGCGCAATTGTTAGAATTCTGTTGCGTCTGTCAAGTAACGATTGGAACTTACCTCGATCTGCTCGAGCTTGGCGGTAAGCCTTGACTTCTCGTCATCGCTAGCAAACTCGGCGTACTGGTCGATGATCTTGTCCTTGAGCTCGTAGATCATGCTCTCCAGGTTGTTCTTCTCGTTCTCGGTGTCCTGAACAAGCTTGTCCTCCATGATCATGGCGTTCTCACGCTCAGACTGAAGGCTCTTGGTGGAGTCATCGAGCGAAGCTGTGCCTGCGGAAAGAGGAAGGTCGCCCTTCCTCTGCTGCTTCTTAACCTTACGCATCTTCGGGGGTTCCTTCTCCTTATCGACGTCCATCTGCGAGTCAATTGTTAGCTGATGTCCGACGGTCGCAGAAGCAGGACGCGCAAGTACAGATTCAGTGCTGGGCTTGCGCCGTTTGGCTGCAGGCTCTTCGCTGGATCGCTCGTTGCCTTCAAAATCAATGGGGGAAGTTGGAACACGTACTTCACCCTCCTTCTTCTCGCCCTCTGGTTCGGGAATGGGCTCCTCAACCTCAACCTCCTCGACGTAGTATCCAGACTCGACGTTCAGAACACCGTGGATGTTCAGGCGAGCCTTGAGCTTGCAGATCATGAAGTCGCCCTTGGGGTCCTCCTTGACGCCCTTGACGGAGAAACGACCAATCCATGGGTTGGCCTTGCCGGGCAGCTGCTCGGGCTTGGCGTACTTGGCCTCCAGGTCGAAAGCGTGCTTTCGGTAGAAAGTCAGGATCTTGGTGGAGGGCATAACGTTGCCCTTGTTAAAGACTGTGAGGTTGGTGTCCTCGTCGGGGATGTCCTCGGACTTCTCCCAAGTGAACTCGATCGGGTAGTTGACCATGTCGTGGATAGAGAAGTCACGGACACGGAAGACAGGGGAGAGGATGGCGCAGCTGAAAGCGCAACCACGTGCAACGGCCTCATCCTGGTTGAGTGTGAAGGAAAGAGTCTTGCCGCCAAAGTACTCCTGGATTGCGGCCTTGAGGGAGGGAACACGTGTGCAACCACCAACCATCTCGATGTGGTCGATGTCCTCGGGCTTGAGCTTGGCCTCGGCGAGCGCCTGCTCGATAGGAGCAGTAGCACGCTCAAGAAGGGGCTTGATAAGCTCCTCAAGCTCATCGCGCTTGAGCATACCGCGAACGTCGACGTCGTTCATAATCGACTCAACGTTGATGGGAGCCATGTTGTTTGCGGAGAGAACCTTCTTCAGCTTCTCCACACCAGCTGCCAGACGGAAACGGGCCTTGCCGTTCTCCATGACGTTGATCTTGTACTTCTCGTCGAACTCCTTGGCGAAGTGCTCAACGAGGGCCTTGTCGATGTAGCGACCACCGAAATGGCGGTCCCATGCGCTCGACTTGACTGCGAGCTCGCCCTTTTTGAATTCAACGACGGTCGCTGTGTAGTTGCTGTGACCGATGTTGACAAAGCAGACGCGCTTGGGCTTCTCCTCTGCGGTGGGGAGGTCGAGCTTTGTGATACCGTAGCCGAGGGCAACAGCGGTGTTGTCGTTGATCAACCTCAAGCAGTTGAGGCCGGCGATCTGAGCAGCATCGAGCAGGGCACGGCGCTGGGCGTCGGTGTACCAGACGGGGCAGGACAGCACAACGTCGTTGACGGGCAGCTTGAGCTCTGTGGAGGCGGTTGCGCGCATGCGGGTCAGGTACATGGCTGTGATCTGGGTGGCAGTGAACTGCTCCTTCTTGCCAAGGTAGTTGACCTCAGCGCCGACCTGGCCGTTGATGTCGACCAGCGGCGCCGAAACAAAGTCCTGCTCGACCTGGACATCGGGGTCGTTGAGGGAGCGGCCAGCGAGGCGGACGAACGACGAGACGGTGTTCTTGAGGTTGGAGATTTCCTGGTTCTTTGCGGCCTCACCAATGTATCTGCTCTTGGGTCCAAAACCAACCAGCGACCTGCATTGTGTTAGCAAGAGGTGCTGTGCGCAAGACTATGGTGGGGCGGTGAGGGTACTTACGGTGTCGCGCGGTTGGAGACTTCGTTTGCGATCTAACGTGGGGTTAGTATGTCGTGTCTTGTGCAGAGTACGCTATTGGGAAGCTCCTGGCGGCTACTCACCACATCGACACCACGGTTACGCGCAACAGCAATGACGCTGTTGAGCGTACCCATATCAATGCCCACAACAGACATGTTTACACAAGTTCGCGGGGTATCGGTGGCTGGGGAAGGGGGGTATCAAACAAAAGTGAAAAGCAGAGTTTCGTGTAAGGTCGTCGAATCTGCAACCACAGCGAGAGTGATTTGTATGGGTGGAGTGTGCAGGCCTGGCTTTTGCGTCGTAGAAGCAAACCGAACTTTCGAAGGTTCGAGCGAGATCTTTTGAGCCAGCAAGATTTTGCCCCGCCAGCAGAGGTGGCATGTTGGGGCTAGGCCACGAGCGGCAAGGCGCGACCCACCGCACCTTCCGTCACCGCTGATCGTGGCAGGAACGCGTGAACGCGTCTCCCAAACATCGCTGCATCGCTCGCTGTCAGCTGTCAGTGCGCCTGTTGTCCGATGCCTACCAAGCATACACTGCCATGAATGACATTCCACCGTACCCCCTCTACAACCGAACATACAACCTCTACCGCCTCTCGCCGCTCCATCATGGCGACACTCCCCTGCTCGCCGAACGCACCCTTCGAACGCACGCCAAGCGATTGAAAGAGCAGCTGAAGGGTGACAATGTACGTGGTGTT
This sequence comes from Ascochyta pisi, assembly GCA_039634435.1. Taxonomy (NCBI): domain Eukaryota; kingdom Fungi; phylum Ascomycota; class Dothideomycetes; order Pleosporales; family Didymellaceae; genus Ascochyta; species Ascochyta pisi. The sequence continues at coordinate 1,367,111 of CP113329.1, read as the reverse complement.
CAGGTCGACTTTGCCAGCGCCGAAGACACAGCCAAGCTGGGTCCCCTAGAAGAATGCAGCTGGGACCTGGTGGGTGACGAGGATTCGTGGATCGACCACCATCATCAACTGCAGGACCCTGAGGCATCACAGCCACCACCACCACCACCCACAGAGGTGCGCGGCATCGAAGTGAGCCTCGAGTACGAGAAGCAGTCATACAATGCTCTTTTCCTACGAGACCCCAGCAATACGGTGGCTCCAGATGGCTTCTCGGCACTGCCCTTGCTGCTGGTGAAGATGCCAGGGCCTGTACGCGAGGTCTTCTTGCAGTACCTACGCACGACGTTCGACGCACACGTTGCACCACTCAAACTATCGTCGACATTCATCACAGCGAGTATGGAAACATACTTCAAGCATCTCTCTGCAAGCTCCTCTACACAATCGATACAAGACGTCGTCCGGCAGCTCAACGTACAGCTCGCCTTCCCGAATACAACAAGCCTCCTCAAACACATCGATATCACCATCGCCGCCGCCGATGTTCCTGGCTTCGTCGCACGAGGCAAGCACGCCCGCGATAAACCCTTCACGACGGCCTTGTCCAGCTACCTCGCCAAGCACCTTGCACTCGACGTGTCACACCCCAAGGTGCAGATATCTCGCATATCATGTAACAGTTTCCACCTGGGTACGGAGCGCCTGAAGCTCGCCGCGCCGGATACGCTTGCCGATACTTCTTTCTCAGACGAGGGTGGGGCCTCGCAGGATGCCAGCGCAGGCCAGCTGGCTGTGGAGGAATTTCTTACGTCACTCACCCGAGAAGCTGCCGGCAGTGGAAAGTTCCTGCCCGAGGAGCTATCCACAGGTCTTTTGGACAGTGCGTCATCGTCGACTGCGAGCACAAAGGCTGGCAGGAGGAAAAGAACGGTCAGCACCGCAACTGCGATGAACGGCAATAAGAAGCGATCCAAGGCGAAGAACAAAGAGGTGGACGACGACATGGACCACATCTGATCGTAATCCTAGCTGGTTGCGACCATGCTCTTTATGGAGATCTTCAGTCGGAAGACTATTTCGAACTCAACGTGTGAGGAGTACACAGTGAGGCTGTTTGATACCCACTTTTCGGTGTTCCCGACACTGGTCACAACACCGGTACATATTTTATATCGAGATACCCCACTTACACAACGCAATCCAAAACATAAATTCACTAACAAATCAAGCGTAGTGTACTTCCGCACTCTATGTTCAGGGTCGTTTCACGAGGTCATTGTAGCCTACGTCGGTCGGGTCAAAGCACTAACTTGGCATATACAAGAGCACAGCAAGCTGATCCCCACACCACAAATGATCATTTCTACGCTCGTCAGCCCATTTTCATCTGCTTGCGGTCATCCTTAGCTGGGCTCTGTTTGTTAATCAGATAGCATTCATATCAGCTTGCATCAGCTTGCATTGTTGTACTCGCCATAGACAGTACCGCAGCACATATTTACGGCCTCAAAATTAACGCTTTACACCCTCGTTAGCGAGCAGGCCACCCTCGTGTATACCACGCCGTGATTCGACCCTTGTTTCCTGCGCCTGGGCCTCGGTATCGATACTAGGCGAAACTCCACATCACCTCTGAAACACAATTTTCAATGGTGGAGGCGCTTCACAATGGATGCAAATTCCCTGACGTCTTCCGCTGTACATCTGCACAATTGGCAGATCTGTAGGTACGGATCAAGGCTTTGCTTGTACTAATTTACCGCTGTCTTCGTCAAGGGAGTTTGGCATTACAGTGTATCTCTTGCCGACTCTGACCGAGCATGGCGTCCTCCAATGAACCTGCGTGGCTAAGCGACGATCGCTCGTCCCCGGATCCTCACGCCTTGATATGCTCGCTCTCTACGAAACGGCATACTACAATGGCCAGGTTGATCCCATGTCGGACGACTGCAGGACGGTCGTTCACGAAATTCATTGCACTCTTCAAGTCAGCTCGTTCGTGGATGAGAGCTTAGTACCGCCTACTGAAGAGGTAGGTGAACGACGAACCGCACGCCCTTTCGAGGCTCGGCTTCTGCTCGAGATACAACCCGTGATGACACCATTAAACACCAGCAGTGTGCGGGTGTGCAGTACAAAGATGCCTGACTATGCAATTTCTGGCCTTTCGACACACGATCTTGGCTGCATACACTCAACTTCTGACTGGGAGTTAGACCTTTCAACCTCTGAATCTAATCAGAATAGAATTCTGCCGTGTCGCTACAGTGTTGGCCCGGTTTCTCTGCTTGTACACCAAGGAGGATTTCATAGTCCAATAACGTGCCCTGTCGCTGCATAGATCCATGCAACCCCGCCTCATAACAAGAGAACTGTATTTTCGTCGCCTGATTACCGAAGCAAACGGCAAGTACATAAGTCTGAGGATGACATCCTGAAGTCGAAAGACGACTAATCTTGCGAAAATGTTATCACATTGGCTTTGGGCTCTTGTGCTCCTGACCACCGTCAATGGGGTACCAACACAATGGAGAAGTGCAACCGTGAAGCGAAGTGTCGCAGATCTCGCCAAGCAATATGATTACATCGTCGGTGAGTTCACTCGATTAATGGTCTGATTCATACTAATGGAATCAAGTGGGTGCAGGCACCGCAGGCACAACAGTGGCCGACCGGCTTACTGAAGACGGTACTAGTAAGGGCCATTGGAGGCTGATACGTAGTCGCAAGGCTGATTGAACCCTTCACTTCCGTAGAAACTGTACTCATGATCGAATTCGGCTCCCTCGCCCTCGATGACTCCTTCATGCCACCCTGGAATGTGCCCGCGCCAGAGTTCCTTTACAACCTCACATCAGTGCCACAGCCTAATGTAAACAACCGAACTTTCCCAGTGATCAATGGCCGTGTCGTTGGCGGCGCCAGTGCTGTCAACGGCCAGCTTCACAATCGAGGCAGTAGGCATGATTACGAGAACTGGTCTAAGTTTGCCGGAAATGAGGGATGGGACTGGGACGGCATCTTTCCGTACTTCAGGAAAAGCTCAACATTCCACGAGCCTACAGAAGAGATGAAAGACTTCGGAATGACGTACGATCTGGCGGCGTGGGGCAACTCGACACCCATTCATGCAGCTTTTCCACCCTATCAGTATCCTGGACAAAGAATTCAGTGGAAAGGATGGGCGGAAAAAGAAGGCATTTTGGTACAGAAAGAGCATGCCAATGGAGACGCCCACGGTGTCTTTTGGGTTCCGACTGCGATGAATCCTGACACAAATTACAACCGGAGCTTTGCAGGCATTGGCCACTGGCTCGCAGTGCCACCTCGAGCAAACTTTGATCTTCTGACTGAGCACAGAGTCATTAAAGTGAACTTTGAGAAGGTCGAAGGCCTTCAGAGGGCCGTCAGCGTGGTCGTACAACCGAGGTTTGGCGACAACACCACCTTCCTTGTCAAAGCAGGAAGGGAGGTTGTCCTGTCTGCAGCGGCCACCAGAACACCACAGATCTTGCAGTTATCGGGCATTGGTCCGTACAATGTCTTGCAAGAAGCTGGTGTGGATGTCGTTGTAGACTTGCCTGGTGTAGGCTGGAACCTGCAAGACCATTCTTTCTCCATGAGCCTGTACAACTTTACCAAGGACGTTTGGCCAAACCCCGCACAGATCAACACGAACACCAGTTTTAGGAACGCAGCTATTGCCGAGTACAAAGAGAACAACACCGGCCCATACGCGGCATACATCGTATGCAGTGGCATCTTCCTCCCCGGATCAGCATTTCTTGGGAACCTCACAACTTACCTGGCGCATCAGATTGCCGCCCAGGATCCTTCAGAGTACCTCCCAATCGATACACCTCCTGAACTCGTCGCCGGCTATGCAGCCCAAAAGTCAATCCTACTCGACTCGTTTCTGTCCAACACATCTGCTATCCTTGAGCACCTTTTCCAGGGCTCGCCACGCGGCACAGCCATCCTCCTCAAGCCTTTTTCACGCGGCACGATCCGACTGAACGCCACTGACCCTCTGGGCCCACCCATCGTAGATTACCGTCTTCTCAGCAACCCCATCGATTTACAACTTCACATTCGCATGCAACAATATCTTCGCCATCACTTCGCGACATCGCCTGCCCTCGCGCCCCTCGGACCCGTCGAACTCGATCCTGGTCCGAAACTTCCCTCCGACAAAGACGTAGAAGACTGGCTTATCAAGCAAAACAAGCTGTACGCGAGTAACGCCCACCAAGTTGGCACTGCGGCCATGATGCCGAGGGAACTGGGCGGTGTCGTTGATGGTGAGCTCAGAGTGTATGGGACAAAGGGGTTGAGGGTTGTGGATTGTAGTATCATCCCACTGATACCGGGGGCGCATACAATGGCTACTGCGTATGCGATAGGAGAGAAGGTGAGTGGCGGCTGTATGCAAATCGTGATGAAGCTAATATGTATAGGCTGCCGATTTGATCAAAGCTGCGAACGGATAGCGTTGCATCTATGATAAAACTCAAGGTTTGGATGGAATCAGTAAAAAGCCTGGTTCTCAAGGGTCTGCTTGTTTGCTTGAGATCATTTCACTCAACGTTACATCTCTAAATTGACGTAACTTTATGTCGCCGGCTCCGATCTTCCCTTTTGTACGTACATTCTCACGTAGTAGGGTTTCAGGATATAAGAACATTGAACAAAGATCATGTACAGCGGGATCGTGTCATATCTGGGGCTATAAATTCCAATTTAAGGGCATATTGCGCGTGGATGAGGACTGTCTTTATCACATTACCTCAATTAATGTACACGCACTCAGCACTGTCTTCAAGACAGCAAGTATTCTGCGTTCTTCCACGTGAAAAGAGGCACTGCACACGCCACAGACTGATGAGGTGTGTGCAAGCGGCTGAGATGCAGCACAGTGATAAGAAATGCAATGTTGAAGAAGGCGCAGAATGGGATGGCATCTGTCTAAGGTCATCGAGCGGTTAACGGGCACATACACAGTATACCTCCTATACCATCCACCGCTTCTCAAAACTTCAACAACTTCTCAGCATTCCTGTACGCGAACTTTTCCTTCTCCATGCCACTCAGAACCTGCGCTTGACCTGCGAACGCCCACCGATTGGAATTACTGCTAAACGGATGATCGGCCGAAGACATGGTTCTCTCTAATGGGCTCAACTGCTAGAACTGACGGACTCTGAAAAATGCACTCGTCGTGCGCCAAATATTCGTATCTCAAACGCGGTCAAATTTCGTATCGTTCCGCAGCCCCGTCGGTCGGGTCGATTCGGTGGACGAACATCGGTAACCCTTCACCGTTATGTCGAATGACCGACTTGAATTTGCTCGCCTAAACACGTGTACGCAGCTATCATTTCAGCCCAATGATTGACTTCGTCTTTCCGTGCTAATGAAGCCGAGTCGCTTTTCGTGAACTCAGAAGTTTCTTGGGGAATGGACGGTTGCTCAATATTGCGTTGTGCGTAGATTCCCCACAGGGCCCATCAAAGTGGAGCTCGAGGCCTGATGCTGGAAACATTGGAATGGAAAGCTATGAGGTTAGTTTTTGGCTAGATATCGTGGGAACGCCGCTCCATCGTCTGGTACAGGTCTGGATAAGTAGACAGAGCCTGGTGAGACCCCACGAGGAAGTCCTGGATGAAGAGCAACTAAATTCTGCAGAGCCTAATGGCGCGGCGATCTACTGCAAGGCCCTTCGAGAGATGTGTTCTCTTTCCCCACTCCCTGCTGCACAAGGATAAGTCCTCTACGATTTGCTGCCGTCTTTCAACTCAAATCGCCTCCTACGAGTCGGATCCATGTTTATGACAGCTCTGGACCTGGGACGGTCGACTTTGATGTCCTTTTTATCTCCCTCTCTCTTTGTTTGCCTGAAGCTGTTCGGTGTCTGTGATCCTGGAAATGCCTGTGATGGTTGAGGGGCAGATCTGGGAGATGGCGGTGGTTCGGGCATGGGCCACATGTGCATGGTAATAGACCAACCCGGCTGAACTAAGGCCTCCCAGACTTGAGGTAGAACGATCTCGCCGTCAGGGCCAACGAGATCGTAATGGCCTGCATAAACGTGAGGGCCGATGACATCCACATGCAGGAAGGCTTCCTTTATAAGGTCTTCTATGCCCTTTCGCTTCTCAGTATCCGTTAGGATTGATCAAGTGGTCAACACTTACCTTCCAGGTATTGCATATGTGCCAAGGAAATAAGAATTTGCGGCACACTGCATCTTTGAACTTTATCGGGTCTTTGAATCTGATCGGTACCTTCATTGACCCTTCCTTGTGGTTCTTCTTCTCTTTTTCTGCTGGATTCAGGCAGATCACATTCAATAGTTCCACAAAGTTTGTATCATCGGTACCACTGAGTTGGTATTCTCCTAACTTGATCAGCGTACGCAGCAAAGTCGCAATGGTCAGAATCTCTGCTTCTCTATTAGGCTGATCTTCGATCAGAGATCTCAGCCGCTCTGCTGAGAATGAAGAGAGCGAAAATGGCTGCGAGGTTACTGAGACTGCGGTTCTTGATAGTGACTGCAGGCTATCAATTGGCAGAATTCTCCTAGTCAATCGGCTAGGCATGTCTTTCAGATGAACCCGGCAGCACGGCGCCACATAGGTATGGGAAAGAGTAAGATCAGACGTCTCGGCAAGCATTCTGGCTGCCATAGTGCTCGCCGTTGGTCGACGTGACGACTTGGTGGCAATCTGTCAATAGTAAACACAGGGTGTCAACTCCTGTCGCCTGTGATAAAACCAACCATATCTTGAGCCCATACAAGAGGTAAATTGTCGGTAGAGTAACTATCTTCATCCCTGAGCTCAAGAAGCCAGGTTCGCATGGCTTCGGGGTTATCGTAGATCCCGGGCAACCCTCCTCCAATGTGCTCGAGCATCTCTGAAAGCGAGCGTCCTTTTATAACGGTGATCATGTCGCAGAACACCCGGCCCAATGACCAAATATCGGAAGCATTGTTGCGTGAATGCCAACTGATCACCTCAGGCGCACAGTATCCGATGGTTCTTTGGAACGGCTTGCCGTCAGTAGTGGCTTTTCCAATATCAGACCAATCGAGAGATATTCCGAAATCGCAAAGATAGATTCGGCCGTGGTCTAACAAGATGTTTTCGGGCTTAATGTCTTTGTGTCTCACTTGCCGGTCTTCGTGTAAGTATACCAGGGCAGAGATCAAGCATCCGAAAGACTGGCGTAGGACGGAAAGCTCGGCCACTGAGAGCGTTCGATTGAGCATAGACTTGAGAGATTCTTCGGCTACAGGGTGTAGGACGAGAGCGAATGTGTCCATATCAGTGTAACTTGCAATGAGTCGAATGATATGTGGATGGTCTATGCGCCGCAATATGTCCATTTCTTGGAGGAAAAGCCGAAGGCGCTCTTGTTGGTGCCTGACGACACCCCGAGGAGCACGTTTGCATGCAAAAGTCTTGCCTGATGTTTTGTGTTGTACACGAAACACTCTTGAAGATGCACCATCATTGATGTGCTCCATCTCTAAGAGATGCTCATCGCCAGACTTCAAGTGCCGATGGACATGCGTTGTTTCGAGCAGTACTAAGTTACTCATGTAGATCGGATCCGAAAGCACATGTTGTTGTATTTGAAGAAATTCCGTACCCTTGATCTTGATACCGAGCCGAGCGAGGGTTGGTCCGTCGATGGGCAACCAGAAGTCATTGATGTTTGCGCGTTGAAACTGGGCGAGAACCGCGTCGTCACATTGCAGCATGTGCAACATCGTATACAGGCGAGGACTTTGCGTCCATGATCCATAGGAATCATGTAGTCGGAGAATTCTTTGAACAGACAGAAGATCAGCTTCCGCCATATACCAGAGACTGTCGAACGGCGGACATGGGATCAACTGGTCAAGAGCCGCTCTGGTCTCTTCGCGCGTAGGTTCCATCGTATCTGTAGCTTTGATCTATGCCGCTGGCATCTCAGAAAGAAAGGCGCCGTGAATAGTTCGAACAAAACGAGAGATTGTGTGAGGCTGAAGAAACGATGGAGAGATTTGCACGGCCTGGCTGTGAAGGTGGCTTGCCGGACACGTCACACCTGCACCTCGCCCCTCTCAGCTACCACTCGCGCCTGCTGCACGTAAGCTCAGGGATGCAAGTGAGCCAAACGTACTACATCTCACCGGTTCCGAGCAGCCACTTGCCACTTTTGAAGGAACCAACCTGCGACAAGCGATATAGTTGTGTATCTGATAAGCTTCCTACTCACTCCTGCCTCTCTCCAAGTGGCTGCTTAGAGCTAGCAAGATGCAGTGTTTTACATGTTGCAGTTGTAAGTTGAGGTAAGTGCCGGTAGCTTGTACCGCACAGACTAGTAAAGTCTAGATACAACTCCTTTCTCAACTCAACTTTTCCAGTCATCTCCCTAGGGCAAACTATGCCATTGTTTTGTTTTTCCTTTCCTACTTCTAAAAGCCTGCTTGTGGCCCTTTATCCTACAATATTCCTTGTTCATTACAGTTCCAACCTCCCATCACAAGCCCTGCTTTGATACCATCCTCTCCCTCGCTTGCGCGTGCTTTCTCTCCCTTCCGTTCAACGTGGTAGACGGCACATGAGCCACAATGCTGGCGCAGATCAACTTTATAGAAACCTTAGACACATGCGTCACTCCTCATCTTCTTCTAATTTACGCTTCTTGTTACTGTGTCGTATCCCAGCTGCTTCTGCGTACTCCTCATCACTCTGTCCGTCGTGCAGCTTGGTGACGTACTTCTCAAATTCGACGACGTTTTGAATGGCCTGGTTCAGATGCTTGTATCCCAATTGCTGGCCTCTGAACTGCGCTAGTTGCCGTGCGGTATTCAGTGTGTTTCTAATCTGGCGTCCGTTCAATTTGTGCTGTGCGAGTGATCCCAGTCTCTGTCGGATGTCTGTGTACTGGGTGGCACTGTCTTGGTTCTCCAGCAGTGCGACGAAGTTTTCCCAAACGCGAAGTCTGTTTTCCCGTGTCAAATTCGGGTAGTGAAGGGACAGTTGCACGCGGGACTTGAAGGCTTCGTCGAAGGTGCCGATGCGATTCGAAGTGAGAATCAAGATACCGTCGTAGTACTCTAATACTCGAAGGAACACGGAAACCAAGGCATTACGTTGTAGGTCCAATTTCGTGCGTTCTTCGAGAAATACATCCGCTTCGTCGAGAAGCACCACGCAGTTCCAAGTGGTTCCTACGAAGAGAACTGAGTTGAGGTACTTCTCCACCTCCTCGGGGTTGGTACCGATGTCACCACAGGTCACTCGGTAGAGGGGTCTCTCTGCGAGCTCAGCGACACTTTCTGCTGTGAGTGTTTTCCCTGTGCCTGGTCCTCCGTGAAGTAAAATGAGAAGACCCTCGCCCTTGCCTGCCAGAAAGTCGGCCTTGGCCCTGATCTTCTGCTCTAGGTGTACAGTGACAAGAGCTTTGATCAGTTCTTTCTTCCCGTCATCAAGAACCAAGTCGTCGTTGAAGACGCCCTTGTCCCATTTGATATCATTGATATGCTCTACAAGTAGATCGCCTGCCCACATCATTAGTGAGAGTCATTCAGACGGTCTATGATCGACTCACTCCACTTTTTGTTATGAAACCCAAATCCCTTCATCTTTGCGGGCAACAGGAGGCTAAAGAAAGGATAGTCTGGTGCCATTGGTAACTCATCATCAAGCATTATTTGATCCTCCAGTTTGTCATGCGCTGGTGGTTCAGCTTCGGGGGGATGCATCAGTTTGTACGTATTCATATCAACCATGTATCGCAATTGAGTCTGGAGTAGTCAGTACAAGCTCGCCAGGGGAAGAAGTCACGCAAATCTTACCACTTGGACTCTCATTCCCTCCAGTAACGCTTCATAGTTGATGTATCTCCTTCTGCGGCAGGACCAGAAGGTGTTCCCGCGACGCTCCAGCCTAGCAGCGAGGCCGGTTTTATCCAGTCTTAAAGGAAAGTAGGGTAAGTCTGATATCGGTATTACGTCAGACTGAGAAAGCCAATCGATTTCAAAGTCGAAATCATCCTGAAAGAACTCGCCATCAAATTCCCAGGACCGACAGTCAAGAAGAAGCTGGTCTTCTTCGACCAAAGGGCACCTCTTCAATATGTAAGCCCGAGGTTCGCCATCTATCATTGTGACGATAGGTTCGTTGGGGCGAAAGAGCTTTGCCCAATGTTTCTTGTCCACAAGGCCATCATTGAAAAGCTCTTCTGCTTCTTTCCATTCAGCGGATACGCTTTCGTCCAGGTAGCCCAGCAAAGAGTTAATATGCGCCTGTTCCGTTGACTCAAGCTTAGCCACTGCAGACTCGTGCAGTAGGTCTTTACAGTGCCATAGTTGCAGATAGGGGTATGTGAGATTGTTTTCGTCATCCCAATCGCGAAGCTCTGTGGGAAAAGACGAACACAAAGTGCGCATTGCTCTTATCAGCCCTTTTGAAGGCAGAAGTACTTGTCTTGTCCTCTGTGCTTGTCTCGCATCGCTCTGCAATACAGAAAAATACGGTCGCACATTGCCCTCGAGACGCTTACCAATTCCCTTGGGCATAGGCAATCGTTGGAATTCGTCTTCGATTTCTTCATGGTACTGTCCACAATCGTAGGTGTTACGGATAATGAAAGAAACTGCAGGGTTGTCCTCAAGATACCACTCAAGGTCTGATAAACGTTTTTGACCCCGTAGAATACTGGTCTGGTTTGCATTGGCGAGTAGACGCGGCACGTCCTGGTAGTCTGTGGCAGTCTCATGCTCCTCATGGTTTCCGGCTTCGAAGTGACACTCCACGCGGTGAGCAACAACATATGATGTGTAATTTGTCCTTTATCGAGTCAGCGAGATTGCAATACAATAGTGACCAAGAACGTGCAGTGGAAACTCAACCTCAGGTTGACCGGTCGCTTTTTCGAATCTTTTTGTCTTTGCCTTCGTATTCATGAATACATCCATTCTGGTTCCGGCAGCTGTCGAAAAAAAAAAAGTAGATGAAAGGGGCCTGCTCAAGCTTGCGGAGAGGGACATGTTTTAGCTCAGCCAGGAGGCCGGTCATATGCAAGTGATCCCAGGAGCTGAACCCAGGACACTCCTGATTGGCTCCCGAAGCGCCCTCAGGTTCCCCAAATTCTAGGCATAGCGTACTGCTGCCCAGATGAGCTCTGCAAGGCGATAAATTTCGCTTTCTGACGCTCCCTATTACCAACTGTATCGTCTTCGGAGATGGTATAGCTTGGACAGATCCCTGATTCGTTAGCTCATTTCATCGTTGCTACTGCTCACTGACTAACCACGAGATTTGTTCTCAAATTTGTTTGTCCTCTCTAATGCCTTTGGTAGTTGCTGTGTGTCATCACTACCAGTCCGTTGACTTCCAGCTAATATGTCTTGTTGTTGCCGGCTCCCAAAAGCCCCGATGGTTCGTGGTGGTGATTGGATGTTTTGTTGGTGAGATCCAGACGCATTATCCTGCTTTCTTTGTTCAAGCAACGCAGGCCTCTCCTTCCGTTCCTGCGGCGCATGGGGTCCCAACTGTAGCTTGTCAAGCTGTGGTAACATTCCTAGTGGAGATTTGGCGTTTTGTTGGGGAGGTCCAGGCATATTATCCTGTTCTTGTCGCGCCATAAGTAACCGCTTTTTGTTCTGTTGCTCAAGCAACATCACCTGCATCTCGTAGTCCTGCTGCGCATGGCTGCGCTGCTGTGACTGGCCGGGCTGTTGTGGTGGTAAGCTGGAGCGAGGCTGGGCGCTACCAAACTCATTGAACGGCTGGGTCATGGCCTGATAGTTTTCAGGATTCCTCGATGTTATCCTATGTTGTTGAGCCAGGCTTTGGGCGTAAATCTCGATATTCTTCTGCGGCGCAATACCGTGATTGTCTGGCAACTTCTGCAGCCCTGACTGAACCCGGGAGATCTGGCCCCGTCTGCGACCAGACGCTTTGCGCCTGTCCTTCGCAAGGCCATGCGATATTCTGCTACCCCCCATTACTTTGCGCAGAGCGCTCTCATCGTACAAAGTTGGCCGCGAGCTGTTGGTGGAGAGTGCGCTGGCAACACTTTGAGGTCTCTCAGCTCTGTCCGGCTGTTGGTTGAGCTTTGCGAACGCATCTTTGTCGAATGCAAGCGCAGTGCTGCGAAACGGAAAGGAAGCCATCTCGCTGACGGTCTGGTGAGATTGAATATTGATTCGTGGTGGGATAGTTGCAGCAACGCTTGATGCTCACGAGCGAGATTGGCAGTTGCAACTCAGCCTTCCTGCACTGCCCTGCGCCACCATGTGCGCACTGCCCGCCTGCATCTTTGCTTTGGCGCCATGGTCAGCAGCTCATCAACTCTCGATATCGACCACGTAGTTTCTCGAAAACAGCTCTTCTTTCGCAAGAGAAGCCGCCAGTGTTCAGAACAGCGAATGCCATGTCCGTTCAACCAGTGACCAGCGACCAGGCTACCTGGTACACTCCAGCACCAGGGCAAGAGTACGAACTCCATCCACTTCATCCAATGGATGTAATAACCCTGCGCACAGGAAACGCGATATAGCAACCGAAGCCTACCACAAAGCCGTCGAGCTTCTCAAGGCCGAGCTAGGCATCAACCACAATACCCCAGTCCCAGAAGAGAACATCGCATCGATAACCGACATGCACATCCTGATAGGCCAAGCAAAGCAGACGTACGAAGACACATCGAAGAAGCACACGGGTGCGCGGAAATGGCTCGAGAAGCTGTCTGCTCGGATCTTGCATTACGGACGCATTCTGGATACTCTGGCGCAACATCATCCCGAGTATGTTGCGCTGGCGTGGGGAACGATGAAGATTGTCTTGATGGTATGTTATGTTTACATGTATCTGCGTTGCAAGGGAGACTAACATGAACGGGAAGGGGGTTCTCAACCGCGCAACCCTCGTTGAAGAGCTCGCAAAGGCGCTGGTTAGCATTGCTGATAAACTGCCTCGAGCGCACCTTAATGTGGATATGTACAAGACTCCGGACATGGCAGCCGCCTTGTCAAGATTGTACACTTGCATTTTGATGTTCTTTCGACTCTGTGCGAGGTGGTATAAGAGGAGCTCTTGGGGCCGGCTGTGGTCTTCTCTGAAGGATCCGTTTGAGCTGAAGTACAAGGACTTGCTGGCAGATATCGAACTCTGCTCGAACCTGGTCGAGAACCTTGCGAGTGCAGGAGCACGAGTTGAGATCCGGAATGTGCATGCTCTTACCGAGAGCGATCACGCGAAGCTTATCGAGATAGATGCGAAGACAGCCGACGCATTCGATGCGCAGATGAGAAAACTTGAAGAAATCGACAAAAGTGTATCGAAAGTGTGCAGTGGTCAGTCGATACTCATCGATGGACAGAAACAACTCCTCAGCAGCCAAGGAAAAATCGACCAGATCGATACCAAGGTCGTGGAGCTTTTCAAGAGCCAATCAACACTGATCGATGGGCAGTCTCAGCTATTCAACGGACAAGCAAGACTGGAGGCCAGGTTGACCCAAGTGTGTCAAATCGTGACTTTGAGTCAATCAACTCTTGACTCGACGCATTCTGCGGTATATCGACTGGAGTTACAAAACATCTTTGAATTCTTCAAGCCGAAGATACTTCCAGGTGTTGCTCTGGGCAAAGTCCAGCCATCATCTCAACGCAGACCCACGATGAACGACGCCCGCCTCGAAAAAATGCTGCGCGACTGGGCCAGCAACAGACACGCTTCACTCCTACTCCTGCAAGCTGGCACACGCGCACAAACGCAGACAACGGAACTCGCGGCAGACGTCGTGAACCATCTTCGTGGGAGTGGCGAGTACGTGTTCTGGAACATTTCATTCGGGCGGTCCGCCGTGCGCAAGATGACTATCCAGGATGTCTTCAAATCCATCATCTTCCAGGCGCTGCAGCAGGCTGGCGCTACATTCGCGGATATGGCGGAGCAACTGCATCCCCAGAAGATAAACGGGACGCACACGGATCGTGAGTGGGTTGATCTGATCTGCCTCCTATTTGCAAGACTTCCGAGGGCTTTTTTGGTCATCGAAACAGAGGATATGCGCGACTTGTATCGCCAGGATCAAGCGTGGGCTAATCAGTTTCTTGGGCTCATCAAGCTCATCGTCGACCGCGCTGCTGCAGCCGGGTGTCAGCTGAAGGTGTTGCTATTCTTGCATGGCAGCAAGAAACGCGCGCTGGTCAGTCGAAACCTACGGATTGCAACGCTTTCGCCACCGAGCCTGTTTCCTCCGCGCTTGAGGCATCTAGCGGGGCAGCCTGGTCTCAATCTGAAGGGCTGGAAACTTGGGGGAAAGAAACCGTGATCCTGAGATATTTGTGGCTGCTGATCAAGCGCTGCATCATCCAATTCCACAGCGATTCAGATGATCTTCAGATGCACATAATGAAGACACAACCATCAACAGTGGCTCGTCCACTGCCGAAGCCTCCTCCTCTACCGGCGCACACTACGGTCATCAGCAACAGGCGTTACAAGAGGGACTGCACAGCTACCAGTCGGACTTGGAGGTCTGCCTACGTTGCAACACGGAGAGTGTTCCACCTGTTTTGACCTGCGCTGCCATGTCTTCGTCATCGCGCGCCTCTTCCTTGCTGGATCAAGACATCCTAAAGCCTCCGCACCAGAGTTGTCAACAAACAAGTCAAGCAAGTCAAGCAAGTCAGAAGGCGATACTTGACTTGACTTGTTGTTTTGCCTGATGTATGGAACTTAATTTGTCTGTTCAGTTATCTAAAGTAACAACTTACAACTCAATCAACTTACTCAATACAGTAGTCCAGGTATGTACAGCCGCCAACTCAACAAGCCCAATACCATTTAAAAGAAAAACTAGCTCCTGCGTACTTATTCGCAAGAAAATCTAGACAGCGAGACTTGATTAGCCTAACTTTGCTATTTGCAAGTACGTCAAACAAGTTAATAAAGTCGACTGCTTGTTGCCATGACTGCTCCCCACTCACTCCCGCCAACTCCCAAAACATCTCAACTCCCGGTTTTTCAATCGCAGCTCCTAGTCAACTTGCCCTGATCTCTGCGCAACTTTTTGGTCCCGCGCTACCCTCAGCCTCGCTCGCGCATGCCGTCTCTCCCGCCCATTCAAAGCGGTAGACGGCGCTTCAGACGAATATGCAGAGTTGTGGCGCTGAATGTGTGTTTGGTCCGCTAGGGGTTGGGCACTCCAGTGAGTATCATGGCATGGCGAGGCCATATGGCGCGTCGTGTCTGAAGTGCGCGGCATAGCTTCATCGCATGGGGTAGAGTTGCGCTTGCGCCGTTTGAACGTCTGCCAATAGCCCTTGCCGCTCTTCTCCCATTTTTTCTGTAAGTGGGGTTTAGTATGCATGTGCAAGCAAAACGAACAACACTTCAGACGCAGAATTCAGATGCAAGGTTCAGAATGCAAAATCCAATAGCATACTCAACGCACCCTCCGCCTTTCTGCATCGTCGGCCCGGTCGTTGGGTACCTCCACTTCGTACTCTTCTTCCTCGACTTTGTGGTACTTGTCTACCTGCACAGCTTCGTCTCTTGCGCGCGCGGCATCCAGCATGAATCTGACGGTCCCGTTTTGGCCTCTGACGCCAATCGCGCTAGCGGGCGGCTGACCGGGAGAGATCGTGCCTGGGGTGTCAGGGGTGTTGGGACTTGTCGTGTCGATGCCGTTTCGTGGTTGAGGCTTCGAGCCATTGGTCGCTGCCTTGGGGGCTGAAGAGACAGTTGGGGCGGTGGGTGCTTCGGAGGCGTAGAGTGTGTAGCGCGGAAGGGAGAGGTGCGAGGCTTCGGTGTTGAGGGTAATGCGGATATTTATGAATGTTTCGAGAGGGTAGAGGGGGCCGATAGAAGTCGAAGAGCGGTGGTGCGTATACAGATCGAGAAGGTCGAGGAGGGTTTCTGGCGTGTGTTAGCTTATGCGCCCTGCCGGCATCGCGCATATATTGGAAATGCAAAACTGGACGTACCCATGACCTCCCCTCTGCTTGTAGCCCACTTCGCATACCTGCACACACCTCTGTCCACCAGCGCATCTGCATCCCTTTCGTGCAATCGTGCCGCCAGCTCCAGACACGCAATCGCCAGCGTGGGTGTGCTCTGCTTGAGCGGCGCAAACGTCCTATATAGATCCACACTCAGATTCCAGGCTGTCTTCGCCTCATTGTGCTGATCGAACTTCACCGCTCGTGCAAGCTTGACCATGAGTTTCTGCGGATATCTGTTGCGGAAGTCGAATCCGGCGCTCTCCAACATGAGTCTCTCCAGCCCGATGATTTGCTTGGAGTGGTTCTCGAACCGTGGATCATCGCTGCTGAGCGCCTCTCCAGGCCCGACCTTCATATTCCAACTCGCGCACAGAATCTCCCTGCTCTTCTTGAGCGTGTCCTCAATCTTGCAGGCTGTGAACAATGCTGCCGCGCTTGCGTCCGCCCAATTGTACTCGTTATCCCCGTGCAGCAGCCTAAACTTGTGGTAATAGATAACGGCCGTGTTGAACGTGCGAATGGGCAGCGATAAGGCTCGGCGTACCGCGTCGATCCACGTCACGCCTTGCAAGCGCACAGCGTCTTCCTTGGCGTCGGTCATGGAGAGGGAGGTGAGACATGTCTGAATGCGCGACTGGAGAATGTAGGGCTTGGCGATCTCGATGTATGAAGGGTGAGGCCCGACGCGCGAGGACTCCTGTTCGGAGGGAGTGGCGGAGGGAGCCATATTAGAGGACGAATCGCTGGTCGTGTTGTAGTGCCAGTGACTGTATACGTCTGGCGGGCGCTGCGAGTAGGGCCCCAGGTGGGGAAGTCGTCTGGTCGGTGAATCTCCTATGGTTCAGGAACTAGTATCGATGGAGTCGCAAGAATATTTTGTGTAATTCCTGCGTCGCGAAAAACCGTGTATTGGGCGTGGAGCGAAGAAGACACGGATGGTGACGAAGGGTAGTCGCGTCCAAAAGTTCAGGTCATAGCTCCCAGAACTGTGCTTGGCAGCATCAGCTGTCTCAATTGCACATGACAACCTTCAACCAGTCAGACGCAAGACTCCGGCGGCACGCCACGTAGTAAGACGTGCAAATGCTTGTTTGAACGTTGAGATTTTGCTTGATATCGTCTACTACTCCTACCATTACCTCCTCACCCCCTAGCCGCTACCGTCCCTGCGTGCAGTACGCGTGATCATGTCCCTATACCAGAAACCCTGTTTCATCTCAAAGCCCTCCACCTTTTGACGTGTGGCAGGGTGTACAATCATTACATCTAAAAGGGGCTAGGACGAAGAGAAGTTCGTCCTGCCAGAAAGAACCAAGAATGAAGGAGGTGCGCCGAATGCAAATGCAGGGAATCGCTAAAAGTTGCGCATGAAGAACAGAAGCTGCGCTTGTGCTTATGCTGTTGTTCGCTTCTTGAAGGTAAGAAGGCAGTCGTCCTGATCTGCGTTAGTATACCATCTTGCATTTGCAAAAACATGACAAAGACTTACCATAGGGAAGATGGTGGCGAACACCTTGATCTCCTCACTCAGGTCGGTAACCTTGTGGTTCCAGTCGAGCATCATACTAGCCTTGCCGATCATGAGCATCAGGTTGGCCTGGGCGTATGTCTGGCCCAAGCAGTAGTGTGGCCCGGTACCGAACACGAGCCAGTTCTTGGTCTGCTGGTCCGCATCGCCGGAGATCCAGCGCTCGGGCTCATACGAGTCGGCGTTGGGGTAGGCCTCCTCGTCGTGCAGCGCCATGTAGGTAGTGGGGATGACCATGGAGCCCTTGGGAACGGTGTATTCGGGGGAGATGGGGAAGTCCTTCTTGGCAAGGTAAGGAACCATGATTACGGGAGGGCGGTAGCGGAGGACTTCCTTGACAACTGCACGGGTCCAGGGGAGCTTCTCGAGAGCGTCGAGCGAGATTTCAGCGTGGATGTCGCCGTTACGGGCGTCGATGTTCTCCTGGCGAACCTTGTCGAGATACTCGGGGCGGTCGGCCATGATCTGGAACAGCCATGTGGCAGCAGAGGAGGTAGCGTCCTGGGAGGCGAAAAGGAAGGTGAAGAGAGTCATAGAGATCTCAAGATCGGTGAACCAGCGGATGAGCATGGAGGGCTTCTCGACGTTCTCGCCCTTTTCGACGGCCTTGCGGTAGTTCTCCGACTCGATCATGTTGGCGACCCAGAAGTCAAGGATGCACTCCTTCTTGCCACCAGCAGCCATGCGGACCTTTGCCTTGGCAGCACACTTGGAGAACTCATCCAGGACCATGTCGGCGCACTTCTTGCCGTACCAGCTCTTGGTGAAGGGCAGGATGATGGGGAAGTTGACGAGCTCGAGCGCGGCAGTGATGAGGTAGTAGTCGTCGGCGATCTTCTTGACGGCCTCCTCGGAGCAGTAGTGGCCGACGAAGGTCCTGCAGCTGATGGCGGTAATCAACAGGCGGAACTCCTGCATGAAGGGGATGTGCTCGCCCTTGTGCTGGACCTGGGAGAGCTCGACGAAGCGCTTGTAGTATTCGTTGTAGATCTCCTCCTGGCCGGGAAGGTACTGCTCGAGCGCCTGGCGGGTGAAGAGGCCGTTGAGGCCCTTGCGGTAGTCGACGTGGGCCTTGCCGTCAAGGAAAACCCAGTTCTCCGGGCGCAGGAGCTTGTAGGCGGCATCGACAACGCAGGGCTTGACAAAGGTGGGCGAGTTGAAGATCTTGCGCGCCATTTCGCGCGTCGAGGCGATGACGACGAATCTGTTGGGCCACGATTAGCATGCGCGTGAAGGGATGACGCGAGCACGCGAGCACGCGAGCACGCGAGCACGCGAGCACGCGAGCACGCAAGCATGCGAGCACACGAACAGTCGCGAGAACGGGAGCGGAAGACATACTTGTGGAAGACAGAAACGCAGCTCAGCGCGCCAGACGACCACTTGTCGTGGTACTTTGTGAAGCTGGGGTTGACCGAGTCGAGGAACGGGCCCATGAACGGCGTCTTCAAGGCAGGCCCAACAATGGAGCCCTTTTGCCAGATGTACATGACTGCAGCGCTGTTAGCAAGCTGTCTCGGACTTTTTCCCCGGTTACCACCACCACCACCGATACTTACACTGATCGTAGAGAACAGCGCCGACCAGCAGCGCGAGCGCCGCCTTCCAGAAGGTGAGGCCATTGAAGATGGTGGAGAGCAGGCCGGCCGTGTCGAACTGGGTAATCATATGGGCGACTTTGGCGTCGGCCGTGGGCGAGACGAAACTCGCGTTGAGCGCCATATTGTCTGATGTCTTGTCTGTTGTCTGTTGTCGGCGCGCACTAGACACAGCAGTGCTGGGTGACAATCGCAAGAATGCGCAGAGGGAGGCGGGAGCGTCGAGGACCAAGGACCAGACAAGAAGCAGTGCCGTCAACACAATTGTCGCGGGCCCCTCCAGTCTTTAATTGCCCACTTGGCGACACCGCCGTGGCCACCCTTGACCCTTCATCATGCTCCTTTTCACAGCCCTATGCCTAGTCCTGCCTAGTCGCCGAACCGCTGATTCTCGGCTGCCGGCTCTTGCTTACCCGCAATGCAATGCCTTTGACCGGACGACGGACGTGCATCATGATGCGTGCCCTCGCCCTGCACCGCACTGATGCGCTTCTTCCATCATCACTCTGTCGATGCACTCGGCCGTCGAGGAGCTTGTCGCGGCTTGAACCCTCCAAAATCACACGCTCAACCAAGAGAGAGTCTTGACGTGATCGACGGAGAGGGCGGCAACAACGCTCCCCGATCCCATGTTGGCTTTTTTCAGGCACCACATGCTGGTGATTGGCTGCAGGCATGTACGCTGACTGATGGTAAATTGCGCCCTGATATCGTGTCACTCCAGCGTGTCACATCTTATCCACAAATAACATCGACTCGCGACATGATCGTACGTGATCCAGACGGTGTTACGCCTGCTTGTACAGTGCAGCTTGCATGCTGTTGGTGGGCAAACGCTTGCGCTTCGTACAGCCCTCTCTCCCATTGGCCGCATCTACAGAACCTATACGCGTAAAGCGAGTACGCGCCTCGTACGACAAAACACCGACATTCATTACGCTCTGAAAATGGGTACCCTCTTCTACCTATATCCTCTCTACATCAAGACATGTACCTCTGAATGCAGCTTAGACTCCGCACAATCCTATCGGACTCTATGCTTATTCAAGAACCCTGCCCAATCCGCCCTCTCACCCCGCACGTCAACTCCCACCACCCCGTCGCCCTCACTCCACCCCTCCCACTTCTCCAACCCGTACAGGTGCCTCATTGTCGGCCGTCCGTGTGGACAGCTCCACGGCTTATCCATACTGCCCATGTGTCTCACAATCACCTCCATCTGCGCCGTCTGCAATGTCTTGCCAATCATGACAGAACTCCTGCATGCGCGGCTCGCTAGCAGTTTCCTCACCTTGCTGGGTCTAGGAATATACGGTGACGTTGATGTTGACGAGGATGGCGGGTTGTCCATGACTAACGCGAGAAGCTCTTCAAGATCGGTAGGAGTAAACGTCACCTCCTTGGACATGGGCAGGCTGGTGAGTTTAGCGCGACGCTCCTCGTTGGACGTATCCACCTCAACAACGAACCCGTTGGCAGTCAACGAGTGTTCATTGGCGAGAATAATCTCTTCTTCAACAGCAGTGAGTTCAAGAGGATGCGGGTGTACAAGCCGTTGGGAGACAAGCACGGTGCTGCCGGAGAGGCGTTCAAAATTGTACTTTTCGTCTGAGGCGTGCTGGTCGATAATGAAGAGGTCGGAGGTAGGTGATGTTGAGGTAGGAGGCCGAACTGCGATGATAAAGCCCAGATTGAACTGGCCGATAATCTGCATCTCGTTGAAGTCCGCCTTAGTCACCGTGAGACTCAGTCGCTCTTCCGGATCCTCCTTGTTCAACTGCGTGCTCGTGGGTAGCACGGCTGCTGCGCTTATATTTGCTTCTGCAGTATCAAAGCCTGACTGGATACTGCGAAGATGCCGCGCTATCGACGAGACTTTCGTATCAACGATACGTTCAAGATGGATAGTAGAATGTTTGTTGTGAGACACTTTGAAGAGCTTGTTCGCCCGCTTAAGGTTCATCTCTGTTGGACGAGCAGCCGCCTGTTCAGCCTCAGCGATCAGCCGGGCGATTCTTTCTTCTTCACGGGCCTTCTTCTCCTCCTCGTCGACATAGTCCCCATCAGAACCCTCCGCTTCCTGAACATCAGGCATGGCTACATCATCAAGAGCTTCCTCTACCGTGACTTCAAGGGGTAGCGCACTCGAGGACGCCATCAAGTCATCAGTGCGAGGCTCTTCGAAAGCTTTTGACGCCCCTCGCACCTGTCGCGTGGGCGTATACACTGGCATTGGCATACTGCTGTTCTGGTCGCCATCCTCTTCTTCGTCACTGCCCGCAACCTGTGTACCAGGTGCTGCAAAGCCGCGAAGGCTCTTTGTGAACATTGACACTTTCGGATTCTGGCTCAAAGGTGTACCAGTCAAGGAAAATTTGGGGGTATGAATCCTGGCCCGTTTAGCAGACCTCGACTGACTGCCACTCCCTATAGTGGTCGTCGTCGTGACGTCTCCCACAGTGACCGTCGCCTGCTGAATGGGTGTCCGCATAGGACGCATACGATCGAAGGCGTTCTGGATACTGCTTTGCGAAAGTGTCTTCTGAGGCGTCGGCTGGATGGCTGGAATAGGTTCCTCGTCGTCCATGTCGTTTGCCGGTGTAGGGCCGGGTGATCTAGGTGACCGCTCACGCTCAACTTGTCGAGCATGTATAGATGCGATACGAGCATTGAAGTCCTGCACGTCCCTGGGAGGTGGCTCCAAGCCAATCCGAGATGGTGATCCAGGCTGTTCGGGCTCAAATAGAGGCGATTCAGATCGCGGAGGCACAGTCGCGGTGCGGTCTGCATCCGGTGATATACTTCGCCGACTCACGTTTGGATGAAACACTCGTTCCTCTATCACCTTGCTATTTTCTGGCGAACTGCTTCGTCGCTGCCTTGGTGGCCGTCTGACCACTCGGTCTCGGGCATCCCGCTCTGCAAAGCTCTCGATCAAACTTGCCTTGACGAAACCCGGAAGAGCACCACTCGGCACGTCAGCACTTGTAGACGCGCTGTCTGTCTTTCGAAGCTGAGGTCGTGCCTCAACTGCCATGTCAGCATCACCGTGATCATCAGCTGCGATCGATAGCGTGCTACCTCGAGACTGCATCGACGGTGGTTTGAACGTTGACTGCTGCTTCCCAAGCAACTGCGCCTGGGGCACGCTCTGGTCGTGGCCAGCAAACAGTTCGGCCAACGACCCCTTTAAGTTTTCTAGCAGCGCCGTCTGATCGTGCAGCATGATCGTTCGCTTGTCTGGGCTGACGTTGACATCATATGCTTCGGTATCGAGTTGTATGTCAGCGAAGACGAAGGGCGACTGTGTAATGTTGTACGACTTGTACACTTCGTTGAAAGCCTTGGCTACTTGAGGTAGGTTGCAGGGCCGTGAATTAACGAAGAACATCTGCCGGTCTGGCGTCTGACGTCCCTCGCCAACAACAGGTCGCGAGATGTGGCCGACGATCCTGACTTTCCGTGAGCCCGAGTCTTCTTCCGTGCTCCAATTTCTAGCGCTCTGTGTAGCGCCTGTTCGATCAGAGGGTTCCATCTTGAAGTCGAGGTCGAGGGGGATGAGGGCAGCAATCGTCTTCGCTCCGTACACGTTTGAGATGTTTCCTCTTGTGCTGGGGTTAGCGTTGGTAGAGAAGGCGATGGTCTTTTTTCCCTTAGGCATCAGATTGGTCACAGAGAACTTGACGCCCACGCTGATGCACGCATATGCGTTCAACAGTGCCAGCACCTTGTTGTATTCTCTTTTGATGTTCTTTTCCAGTTCTTTGCGCCGCACAGGCAGATTGTAGAAGAGTGTCTCCACCACCACTGTCGTACCCTGCTTAGCCGCCACTAGTGATGTCCCTTTGAGCTTCCCTGACTGTTCGAAATTGAGTTTGGTGCCTCTGGGTCCATCGGTCGCTCGAGCCGTGACGATGTGAAATTTGGAGAGCGCACATAGTGAAGAGAGTGCTTCGCCGCGGAAGCCAAAGGTCTGAAGGGAGGTGAGGTCGTCATAGGTGGAGAGCTTGGAGGTGTAGTGCTTGAGGGCTATCGTATCGTAGTCGGCCGGTGCGATGCCGGCGCCGTTGTCTTGTACCTCGATAGCGTCAAGACCATTGTTCTTGAAGCGAACCTCTGCATCGCCAGTCAGTCTTCACAGAGCAGTCAGTCGTCAGCATTGATGGCGAAAGTGCGTACCGATCGAGGTGGCGCCTGCATCGATGCTGTTCTCGACGAGTTCTTTGCAGACCGACTGCAGGTCAACGATGACCTGACCGGACTGGATCTGGTGGACGGAGCGCCCCTCAATGGGCTTGATAGTGGCCATGTCAACCCATTGTGTGGGTGTACAGAAAGATATAATGACCTCACGCGAAGTCGCGCCTGCCTGCGACGCGTCGTGAGGTGGCCAATCAGACGTTTGCGCTAGCCATTTCCTTTTCGAACCGACCGTTAGCCCACGCCAACACGACACCCTCCGACGACAGAGCTACTGATCAAGATGGCTGATATTGATGTGATTGGAGGAAATAGTGCAGAGACCGGGCTATCGATCTCGAAGCAGCAGCAAGTTCATTTCATCATGAGAAACGAGCTCCCCTAACATGTGCCCAAGGACCAATGCAGCCATTGCAGAAAAGAAAGCGGCCTACCTTCATCTCGTGTCAAGTGCTAGGTCAGACTGCTGCAGTCTCAGTGCACTGATGTATAGTAGACTCCCCAGGGAGGTTCGAGATGTGATCTATAGCTACATCTGCATTGAAGATCGACAAATACCAATTGGACCATATTATCATTTCCGAAAATACGATCAACTCAAACAGGATTCCGAGCAAACAATGGATCCACCTAAGATCGAGCCTTATTCGAACGAATGGTACGCCGAGAGATGGCTATTCGCTCACGTGGATGCACAAACTGTCCTACCAGATGGACGCATACGAACCGATCATGACGTCTACCCACAGGATGACTTTCTCATGCCCGAGAGTCACATCTTCAACCCAAGCTACATGGGTAAAGAAGTAGTCCTTGAGACGCTTCAAATGTACTACAAGAGCAACAGCTTTTCTGTCTGCAACGTCGAGGGTGGGTTGGATACGCTGTGCACACCCGTAACGCTTATTTCCGAGGGGTCGGTTGTCGACTTGGTTCCAATCAACCACATTGGTGATCTGCAAATACGTGTCAAGTGTGAGCACTTCGAGATACCGAACTACTCCCCTGATGACGCCTTACGGTCTCGGCTTGAAGGTTTCGCTGAAGAGGAGCGGTTCCTACGACGCACAGTGGATTCTTTTGCAGAATTTCGATCCAAGGTTCAGACATCGACCGTACCTGAACTGAGTATCGAGATCGTCGTCATGTCAGACATGAAGAACGGATCGGAGTGGGACAACGTATATCTGCAGGCTCGTATCATCAACCTTTTGCAGACAATTCGGAACTGTATTTACGAACTGACGCATGACCGCGAAAACACTACTGTCCGAGTAACACATCAAGACGATGGGCTCATGGCATTTCCCAAAAACTACACAGGCCTGTTCCAGCTACCCAAGGAACGATGGAATTATGTAGGTGCTCTATTATGACACTCTTACCGCCGGTCTACCACAGGACTGACATAGATTAGGAGAAATCCAAACAGCGGCCGAGCTATGACTGGACGCAAGACTTCTGGATCCTTCCCGTGGAAAGCGAGAAAATGTCCGAGGACGATTTGAGAAACCTTGGCAGGTACTACATCAATCGCAAGGATCTATTCCTCACGGAGCGATGGGGCATCACCAACGTCCTACGCGAAACCACTAGCAAGTCTCCGGTCGTTGAGGGGTTATCCTGGCCCATCGGATGCCCGTACAACGTAGCAGCCGCGAAGAAGCTGTGCGAAAGGCTGTCCAGAGAAGTTTGAGAAGGTTTTGGGTTCTTCAGAGTCCGAGTATGCATGGCAAAAGGGCCGGACTTGGCAGACGTATGTAGAAAGCTTGTGCGGCCATCTTGCTGTGCCTCCGTATATAGCATCTATACTTGACCAGAACAGATACTGCCGTGGACGATCAACAGACCTCAACCACCAAACAATAAACGTCAGTACCTTTGTATGATCTGGACTTAGAACTCAAGTACCGTGACCTTCTCCTGTTTTGCACTGAATTTATTGGAGAGGGGATGGCATCATTTAGGAACTTGTAGACACCTTAAATTTGACCGGCTGCGTCGGGGGGCGGTTCTTTTGTTTTCAACTACGCAAATTAACGGATGATCCCCGACAGTTGATCGCCTTCAAGAAAGTTCTCAACTCTACAGATCTACAGATTTGGATCTAATTGCACCATAACTACATCTACCCAACCTCGCAGATCTTATTTTATAACCTGGTTAGTATCGGGATGTGGTCGAATTGAAACATCCACTCATAATACACGGGGAAAAAAGTAAGCAAAATCACATTCATTGATAGAACTTGGCTGCTTCAATACCTTCCACGTGTTTTACTGCAATTCAGGGTGCTTGTGTGGTAACAGTATTTTTAAGAACCAGTTGGTGCAACTCGCTTCTGATGCAAAACCACACGCGTGGCGCTGAACCAAAAACCAAAACACCCAGTCTACATCAGAGGTCCAAACTCATTTGTAAACTCGAAGGCTTTTTTGTTATCAGATCTCACATCACAGCCGTCTCACATTTTGTCGATAGCAAGGGTGGCTGATGGGAGTTTGTCGTGTGCTCACTCGGAGACAAAACACAGATCTGCACATCTTCGCGCAACACGTCCACATGCTTTCGAGATGCCCCATTGTGGCGTCAGGAACGCAACTGATTTGTGAAAGAAACCAATGCAGCCAGGCACAGGTTTGATGAAATCACTATTGTGGTGTGTTGTCGAGTACCATGTCCCTCGTATCGCAGAGCTGCATCATACTTTGGCGTTTCAAGAGATTGTTTGGAATTGTAGAAACGATATCAATATGCGAGAAGAAAAAAGATTACAATTCGCTGTACACGAAAGGTGTCTCAAATCGAGGAACAATATTCGGAGCCTGAGACGCGTAGCTGCGTCAAGTGACCATGTATTGAAGGGTTGAAGTAAGCGCTTTGCTTGTTGTGATGTACAATCGATTAGATCAGTAGATTTTGGAAACTAAAGGCGAAGTGTACGAAAGAGCGAAAGATTCACGTTTTCTGTGTGGTGACAACTGCAGTTTGAAGGCAGCGCCATTGGTCTTTACTTGGCCTCGCAGCTATTGCATCAAGCTCAATGGCACATTAGAACTACGGGGAACGAATGCACTCAGCGTCTCATAATCAACTGCTACAGTGCTTTCGTGAACAACAATGCATCCACCAGACAATTCCGTAAAGTGTGGAGAAGCTGGTGTTGTGGGGTTGAACCAAGGGGTAAACAACAATCCAATGCAGCCATTGACTGTGCTTAGCAGGACATGGCGACGCTTGAGCCTATGAAGATCAAAACGAAAGAGACGCATAGACCCTCTGCCACGTCGAAAAGTGATAAGATAGTTGGCGAGGCGATGTCGGGAAGAATTGGAAGCAGAGCAGAAGCTGTCACGTGGGAGGATGCTCCGTTTACGGCCTTAGCGCCCATAGCTTTGCCTTGGCGAAAAAGCCAACATCGCAGCGACGCAGCTTCCTCCCTCACCCTCCATCCACCTCTCATCACCCAATTCATCTCCACTCAACGACCAACACCATCACCATGGTTGCCATCGCTCGTTCCTTCGGCGCTGCCCGCGTGGCCAGCCGCAGCCTCACCACCGCTGGTACGTCGTCAATCTGACCGCAAGCGCCTGCATCCGCAGCAATTGCATCAAAAGCCATCAATTGAAGCCATTGAGCTCCATCAAACAGCCATTGACAATTGTCCTGCAGCCCGCCCCCAGAACAGCCTCGTTGCTGCCCGCTCCGCTTTCCGCAACAACGCTGCCCGCAACGTCATCCAGAAGCGTGGCATCGTCGCCGAGTCCACCGCTGCCGCCATGGTCGCTGCCGCTAAGATCCAGGGTGCTGGTCTTGCTACCATCGGTCTTGCCGGTGCTGGTGTCGGTATCGGCACGGTTTTCGGTGGCCTCATCCAGGGTGTTGCCCGCAACCCTTCCCTCAGGGGTCAGCTCTTCCAGTACGCCGTTCTCGGTTTCGCCTTCGCTGAGGCCACTGGTCTTTTCGCTCTCATGATGTCCTTCTTGCTCCTCTACGTCGCATAGATATGTGCGTCAGAGTGGGCTTTGTTGACATCGGGTCAACGGTCTGGGTCGCTGGATGGAAATTTTCGTGGATGGGTGTGTGCATAGGGACGACCTCCTTTCTACCTCTAGTGGCCGGTCAGATTGTGTAAAACATGTACTTTAGACGAGCAATCTGAAGAGCAAGCTACCACTGAACCTTTTCTCCCCAATGACCGAGACTTCTATGCGGAAGCTCTAGCAAGGGCAGTGACGCGCGCGGAGAGCTAATACCCATCTCAATCGACTCAATTGAATAATTGCAAAAACATGGAGAAACTTTTTGACGTGAATCTGATGAGTTGCGGCTGGCATCCGATGCTGGAGCTCCGTAGCTGTTGCAACCTGTTCAGCTGCAGACCGCCAAGCTTGCTCAACCTCAGCTCACAAGCCCATCGTCGACTTGGGCGGTCAGCGCCCAACGCAACGTCTGGGATGGCTTCAAGCAAATCTCGATGGCCCGAAGGTATGCTGAGTTACCTCCACAACCTGCCGGCCGGGCGCCATTCGCTCCTCCGCAGGCCGAGCATAGCTCAGCTGTCCCCGCTCACCACCAACCTCGCTACCCAACTCGAAGCTGTCAACCATCCCACGGGACCACAGCTACCACGCTACACACCCACTTTAGTTGCAAACAACTGATGGATGCATCATGCTGGGCATCTTCAAAAGCAACAGCGACGGTTCACGTGTATCTTGTTGCCCGCCCGTGCTTGCTGTGCTCTATAGGTACTGACGCGACACCTCCAGCAAACACGTCCATGACCTAGTAAGTGCAGTACTCTCTGATTCGAAACACCGTTGCTGACTTAGACATAATAGACCTCTAGTTCCGTCCTGAATGCCATGCGCCGTGCAAGCATGACCGCGATCGCTCCTTCCTGCCGTGAACCGCCATTGACTAAATATCCGGCCGTGAAAACGATCCTGGTGTCACCCACACAGCATTTGCGAACAACAAACATACCTCAACTGTGAGAGAGGGAGAAAACGAGCGAGTTACCATATACAAGGGCACGTCATGATGCTGCAGACCGGACCTGACCATGTGGGCGGCGGAACAGGTCCCGGCTGCGACGGGAAGAACGTAGTACATACGACCAGAAGCAAACGCAACCAGGTCCGGTGCTTCTATCCATGCTGAGGATCGGCCGGTCATACGGGGTGTCGTTGCCGTAGGCCTGTCGAAGTCGCGATGTTTCAGATCTCCTCTTGAGACGTGGTGAGGCTGTTCCCGAAACATGCACGACGACAGTATTCCAAACCAAAGCACCCGGAAACTAAACGATCTGACGCATCCTAGTCTGCTGCGGGAGATGTGCTGACCCGACTCCTCTGCGCCTCGCATTCGCTGCACATATCGTCGCAGCTTGCTGAGACTGTGTTAGGCGGTGATACCAAGCTTCGACATCCGTTGCAGCGAAGCTTAGCCATGCCCCGACCATGCGGAAGGCGTATATATCGTAGACATCTTGAGGTCGATTGAGCCAGTTTCCCCATCATTCATACCATCTTGTAATCTTTGTGCCGGTCACGCTCCTTTCTGTCTATTCTACTACCAAGCCCAATATCTTCCATACACCATAATCAGTCACTATGAGGTTCACTACTTTCATCACTGCTGCTGCCTTCTCCAGCGCCGTCTTCGCTTCTTCTGGTACATCTCCTCTGGTCAATCCTACGAGCACCTCACTAACAGCCCGCAGCCAAGCGCGACCCCCAGGACGATGTTGCTTCCATCCTCGAGGCTCTTCGCGAGAACAACCCCCAAGATGCTGAGGCCGCCGCAGCCGTCATGAACGTCAAGCTCCGCGCTCGCGCCCCCGCACCCCAGGACGACCTGAACTCGATCCTGGCCGCCCTCGAGGCCAACAACCCCGACGACGCAGCCGCTGCTCGCCAGGGCGCGAAGCCTGCCGTCACGAAACGCCAGGACGACCTCAACTCCATCCTCGCTGCTCTGGAGGCCAACAACCCTGATGACGCTGCTGCAGCACGCCAGGGTGCAGGCATGTCCGCCGCTACCAAGCGTGAGCCCCAGGACGACGTTGCGTCTATCCTGGCTGCGTTGGCACAGAACAACCCTGATGACGCTGCGGCGGCCAAGGGCGCGATCCAAAAGAGGCAAGATGACGTTGCCAGCATTCTCGCAGAGCTGGCAAAGAACAACCCGGACGACGCAAAGGCGGCGCAGGGCCTGGCCAAGCGCTGGTTGGCTTAGATGTGGTGATTGTGGTTGGAGATGGTGAGAGCTAATGATTGACGGTGTGTTATGGGATACGGTTGTATATAGGGCTTTTTGTAAATGGGAACATGTTTGAGCTCGGTCTCACCAATGCACTCGTTGAGCTCGAATATGCCGTGCCTCTGGATGGACTTTGGTATATTTTGTGCTTGATACCTAGTGATGTGTTGTTGACGAAAGCAATCAACTCCCTCCAGAGCAAAGAAAAAACACATTCACACATACAGCGTACACGACGCAGCCTTGTGTTCAGACCACCAAGTTCATGAAACTCGAAAGTCAAACATGGAGCATGCAAGTAAGTCCACCAGTAGACGGGCTTAGCGGACATAGAAGGCGGCAAGTTGATTGCTGATCCTGCAGTGCATGTGACTTTGATCAAGCTTTACCGCGAGGGCTCCACCTCATGCCTCCAGACTGGCCCACACCGTGGTAGAGGCGACATGACCAGTCTGGGTGCACTGGGTCGGGAGCAGGACGATGACATGATCCGCAGGTTGACGCAAGATGCTGTCGAGGTTCATGAGATTTGATGATGTTGCCCTTCTGCGACTGAGACATCAGACACGGTGGGCGTCCAGGACAAGAATGACGATGGGGCCTCCTCATCGATACCCAATCAAGGGTTGGGCCGTTGTGTGTAATCAGAAGCTAGAGTCACCGCAACCACAACCAAAGATGCGGAGAGTCATAGACGCAATAGCATGAATATCAATAACATCGCAGCACCGGCGAGCTTCAAGTTCCGCAGCATGAGCATGGCGCAAAAAAGGGCGGGCTGTCATGAATGCGTGGTTACGTTGCCGGCGATTGGAGAGAAATTGCCCCGCTAAATGTGGGAAGCGCCTTCTCTCGCTACAGGCTAGCTGCCCCGCCCACGTTCAAAAGCTCTGCAGCACCCGCCGTCTTTCTTTTCTCGTTGCAACGCACGCCAACGTCAAAGCCTCTATCTTGCAGAGAGCGCTCCGTGTCCTGGTCCCATCGCCAGAGACATCTCCTGCAACCTTTGAGAAACCGAAACCTCCCGTGCGGGGTATTCGTCCACTACACCGTTGAATTTTCGCAAGAGAAGACAGCCACAACACCGCCAAAATGGTCAAGTAAGTACCGCCACGCCGCTGCTGCCACTCGAGACGTGCAAAAAACTCGATGCAGCCATTGCCGTTGGACAGAAGACGATGCTAACATGTCTCCAGCTTCACCACCGAGGAGGTACGTTGCGCGCACACATGCCCCGCATCATGCGACGATATTCGACACTGCAAGGACACGCCATACTGACAGCGCAACCAGATCCGTGGTCTCATGGACAACCCGGCGAACATCCGTAACATGTCCGTCATTGCCCACGGTAAGCAACACCACCACGGCCGCCACTACACGCCTCTGCGTGCACGAACACATCACTGACCTACCCCGCCACAGTCGACCACGGCAAGTCCACCCTCACCGACTCGCTCGTCCAGCGTGCCGGTATCATCTCGGCCGCCAACGCCGGCTCTGCCCGTTTCACCGATACCCGTGCCGACGAGCAGGAGCGTGGTGTCACCATCAAGTCCACCGCCATCTCCCTGTTCGCCCAGCTCCAGGACGCTGAGGACCTCAAGGACATCCCCATCAAGACCGACAAGAACGAGTTCTTGATCAACTTGATCGACTCGCCTGGTCACGTTGATTTCTCTTCTGAAGTCACTGCCGCTCTCCGTGTCACCGATGGTGCCCTTGTCGTCGTCGACACCATCGAAGGTGTGTGCGTCCAGACCGAGACTGTGCTCCGCCAGGCTCTCGGTGAGCGCATCAAGCCCGTCGTTGTCATCAACAAGGTCGACCGTGCTCTTCTCGAGCTCCAGGTCTCCAAGGAGGACCTGTACCAGAACTTCTCGCGTGTCATCGAGTCGGTCAACGTCGTCATCGCTACCTACTTCGACAAGTCGCTTGGTGACGTCCAGGTCTACCCCGAGAAGGGTACCATTGCTTTCGGTTCCGGTCTGCACGGATGGGCTTTCACCATCCGCCAGTTCGCCTCCCGTTACGCCAAGAAGTTCGGTGTTGACAAGAACAAGATGATGGAGCGTCTCTGGGGCGACTCTTACTTCAACCCCAAGACCAAGAAGTGGACCAAGGTTGGCACACACGAGGGTAAGCCCCTTGAGCGTGCTTTCAACCAGTTCATCTTGGACCCCATCTTCCGCATCTTCAACGCCGTCATGAACTTCAAGACCGACGAGATCCCCACTCTCCTCGAGAAGCTCGAGATCAAGCTCACCAGCGACGAGAAGGACCTCGAGGGCAAGCAGCTCCTCAAGGTTGTCATGCGCAAGTTCCTTCCCGCTGCCGACGCTCTCCTCGAGATGATGATTCTCCACCTTCCTTCTCCCGCCACCGCGCAGAAGTACCGTATGGAGACTCTCTACGAGGGTCCCCACGACGACGTCAACGCCATTGGTATCCGCGACTGCGATCCTAAGGGTCCCCTCATGTTGTACGTCTCCAAGATGGTCCCCACCTCCGACAAGGGTCGTTTCTACGCCTTCGGTCGTGTCTTCTCCGGAACTGTCCGCTCCGGTCTCAAGGTCCGCATCCAGGGTCCCAACTACGTCCCTGGCAAGAAGGAGGACTTGTTCATCAAGGCCATCCAGCGTACCATCCTCATGATGGGTCGTTTCGTCGAGCCCATTGACGATGTTCCCGCTGGTAACATTCTTGGTCTTGTCGGTGTTGACCAGTTCCTGCTCAAGTCTGGTACCCTCACCACCAACGAGACTGCTCACAACCTCAAGGTTATGAAGTTCTCCGTCTCCCCCGTTGTCCAGCGTTCCGTCGAAGTCAAGAACGCCCAGGATCTCCCCAAGCTCGTCGAAGGTCTCAAGCGTCTCTCCAAGTCCGACCCCTGCGTCTTGACCTACATCTCCGACTCCGGTGAGCACGTTGTTGCCGGTGCTGGTGAGCTCCACTTGGAGATTTGCTTGAAGGATCTCGAGGAGGACCACGCTGGTGTCCCTCTCCGTGTCTCCGACCCCGTTGTCCAGTATCGTGAGACCGTTGCCGGCACATCGAGCATGACTGCTCTGTCCAAGTCGCCCAACAAGCACAACCGTCTCTACGTCACTGCTCAGCCCCTTGACGAGGAGGTTTCCCTCGCCATCGAGGCCGGCAAGATCGGTCCCCGTGACGACTTCAAGGCTCGTGCCCGTATCCTTGCCGACGAGCACGGCTGGGATGTCACCGATGCCCGTAAGATTTGGTGCTTCGGTCCCGACACCACCGGTGCCAACTTGCTTGTCGACCAGACCAAGGCTGTCCAGTACCTCAACGAAATCAAGGACTCTGTCGTCTCTGGTTTCCAGTGGGCCACCAAGGAAGGTCCCGTTGCTGAGGAGCCCATGCGTTCCGTCCGCTTCAACATCATGGATGTCACTCTCCACGCTGATGCTATTCACCGTGGTGGTGGTCAGATCATTCCTACTGCCCGTCGTGTGCTGTACGCTGCTACTCTGCTCGCTCAGCCCGCCCTTCAGGAGCCCGTCTACCTTGTCGAGATCCAGGTTCCCGAGCAGGCCATGGGTGGTATCTACGGTGTCCTTACCCGCAGGAGAGGTCACGTCTTCGAGGAGAACCAGCGTGTCGGTACTCCCCTCTTCAACATCAAGGCTTACCTGCCCGTCAACGAGTCGTTCGGTTTCACCGCCGATCTCCGATCGAACACTGCTGGTCAGGCCTTCCCCCAGTTGGTCTTCGACCATTGGCAGGTTCTCCAGGGTGGCTCGCCGCTTGACAACACCACCCTGCCCGGTAAGATTGTCGCCGACATGCGTAAGCGCAAGGGTATCAAGATTGAGGTACCTGACGTCAACAACTACTACGACAAGTTGTAAGCGAAGGAAATCAAAAGTGTTAGATTTCCTTTCGTTTCGACCTCGTGGAGTTCGACAGTCGTGGGCCTGTTCGAGGCCGCTGGTCGCTGTATGACACGCATGGTTCCCTTCTTGGAGCACCAGAGCTAGATAAATGTCGGTCCGGGCAGTGTGCCCATTGATTTAGTCGGGTTCTTGGGCTTTGGACTCAAGCTACGGATGATGACCCTTTCCTTGCTGTTCAGCGTGTAGTGTAGTTTGCAAAAATCGAACTAGATTGCACATACAACCATTCGTGTCCTGTGATAGTGCATTGCATGTGATTTGAGCTGTGGAGTAGGAAAGACTTCCCGCGTGAGTGCGTTTGCCGTCTCCCTCGCTGCTACGATGATTGCTTGCTTGCTTGCTTGCTTGCTTGCTTGCTTGCTCGCTGGTGGTGAGCGTAGTGGGGCAGGATAACTTCGAAGCTCTGACGTTTAGGCTGACGCGCTAGTAGCACGCGCCGATTCTTTGGAGCTCTCCAGCACCGTCCACTTTGCCAAACCGCAGCCAACGACAGAAGCTGAGGACGCATACTTCAAGTGTGAGCAGGGCGATAGCTGTGCGACCATGTTGCTGCAAGAACAAGACTCGGAGGCGTTCAAGCGCTGGGTGTTGCCCAAGCTCGAGACCATGTAGGTCGATGCTCGTTGCATGGGCGTGAAAAAGGTACTGACACGGCGTGACAGATCTGACGCTGATGCAGAGGTCCTCGCAGACTATGTGGTTGCGCTTGTCACGGCAAAGGACACGGATGCCAACATCCGGCGCAACTGCCTAGAGAGTCTATCGGATTTCCTGCAGGATAGTAGGTATTGCGCATAGCTGCTCACTGTCAAGACGCTCGACGCTGATTCCGTCCAGACACGGCTGCCTTTGTGGATGAGGTCATCGGTACGCTCAAGAACAAGAGCTATGCGCCTCGTGCGAACGCGGACGTATCGACTCAGTCTCCAGCACCGATTCCCTCCATAGTCGGGACCTCGACCTCTGAGTACCTCCCGCATCCTTCGCACGCATTCAACACCGCTCCTCTGCATGCGCCCAAAGGTCCAGCAGCTTCTCGAGTCTCGAACGGCAAACACCGCCTACCCGACCGCCCCACCGGAGCCTCTTCAACCTCGAATGCGCAATCGGAGCGGTCGCGGAAGCGCAAGCAAAATGAGCGAGACACAAGCCAGTCGCGGGACGGTCTTGACCCGCACTCGAGCCACCATACTGGCAACGACAGACCCATCAAGCAGACAGCGCGCAGAGGAAAGCATGGCCGCGCCGGAGGCTTGAACGCACAAGCGCCTGCCTTTGCGCCTATGCCGAACATGCCCCCATTCAACCCGGCCTTTGGAGAGGTTCCACCTTTCGATCCGGGCAACCCTATGGCCTTCCTAGCCATGGCGGCGGCGTTTGGCATAAACCTGCCGGGCATGCCTCCAATGCCTGTGTTCAATGCGCAGGGACCCGAGACGAGCAACATCAGGTGCGCCGACTACGATACAAAGGGGTTTTGCGCAGCTGGGAGTGTCTGTCCGTACCAGCACGGGCTCGAGTACGATCCTGATAATCCTGCGCAGGGCGTCAACGGGGGACACAGCAACCAGTACAGACACCCACAGGGAGGTAGAGGCCACAGCGGTCGCAGCCGCGCTCCTTTCTCGCTACCTGGGCCAACACACGACCGCACGAACACCACAATCGTTGTAGAGCAGATCCCCGAGGACAACTTCAGCGAGGAGGACGTGCGAGGCTTCTTTGGCAAGTTCGGCACCATACTCGATGTGCAGATGCAAGCGTACAAACGCCTAGCCATCGTCAAGTACGAAACCCACGAAGCCGCGAGCGCAGCCTACCACAGTCCTAAAGTAATTTTCGACAACCGCTTTGTCAAGGTATACTGGCGCAAGTCTGACGCCGACCACGGTCCCCACAGTCACAATGCTTTTGGTGCAAACAGCGAGGAAACCGGCTATGGAGACACGGAGATGTTGGACCCAGAAGAGGTTGAACGCCGCCAAGCCGAAGCACAGAAAATCTTTGAGGAGCGTAAAAGGAAAGCAGAAGAAGCGGAGACAAAAGCAGAAGAAATCGATCGCAAGCTGCAAGAAACCAACGCGGAAATCATCCGTGTACGTCGTGAACTCGCAAAAGCGTCTGGAGACTCAAACGGCGACATGGAGGAGGAATTCTCCCAAGATCTGGCTACCTTGCAAGCAGAAGCAGAGAATCTGTTTGCGCAACAAGACACCACTACAGACTCTTGGCGTGGCAGCAGTCGTGGTGGGATGTACAGAGGTTCATACAGAGGCCGCGGACACGCGTTCACACCGCGAGGCAGGGGGCGGGGTGCATACCGCGGGCGCGGTGCAGCATTCAGCAGTGCAAGAACAGGAGTAAAGCGACTCGACAACCGCCCCAGACGCATAGCCATCAAAGACGTCGAGCCCGGGAGTAGAAAAGACGAAGCATTGCGACAACATCTCTTCGTAAGCCACATTACAATCCCATCACCTACATCTACTAACACCAACACGCAGACCATACCCGACATCCTCAGCACCGACCACCACCCCGACCACCCCCACACCCTCATCATCACCTTCGGCGAACGCTACCAAGCCGAATCAGTAAGCACACCCTTTCTATCTCCTGCTCCACACAAGTTAACAGAGCAGTTCATCGACTCAGCGCACCACATCCCCGACGTCGGCAAACTCGACATGGAATGGGTAGCCAACGACGCCCTGGGCGGTATCAAGAGCGCGAATGCAGGTAAAGAAGCAGGTGTAGACGCCGACGCCGACGCTCACGCAGATGCTGGAAGCGATGCGGCGTCCGAAGCCACTGTCGAGGGGGATAAACGCACGACTGGTGAGGAGATGGAGGGCGCGGTGGCAGACGCGGATATGGATGTTGCCGAGGACGAGGACCAGTGGCTTTGAGCGAAGCTATGACGAGAGAGTGAGTGAGTGAAGGTGAGGGAGATGAACGCAGAAGAATGGAGATGGTGTGGGATGGCACGAGATAGTGTCATTGTTTACGAAGCATCAGCGTGGCGTTTTTGGAATGTGCTGTACATACACGTACACACAAGGTACATAGTACATAACATAGCAGCACAGCAGTGTAGTACAGCACAGTAAGTAAGTAGTACACCCGTATCTGCCAGCATAGCATGTAAATCCCAATCCCAATCCCAATCCAACCTAAAATCCAAATTCCGACTTTGAAAATTCAAATCCAGGAATCTAAATTCCAAAACACAATCACTTCTGTCCCATTTATCCTGTCCTATTTATCCCTATTCCATGACACTCGCTCCCTTGCCGGTCATTCTATCTACTGATTAATTAATTAATTAATTAATTGATTAATTGATTTATTAGTGTACTACAACTACGAAGAAAACACGAGAAAACTACAAACCCAATTTCTAACCTAATTTCTAACCTAATTTCCAAAACTATATCAAACAAGACAGGAGAATGAAGAGAAGAAAGTGTGTTGTGTCTATGTATAGTGTATATAGTTTGTGTTTATGTTTATGTTTATGTTTATCTATCTTTACCTTAAAAATAGATTAAACTTATAGTTGTACTTGAAGTTGTACTTATAGTTGTACTTATAGTTGTACTTATAGTTGTACTTATAGTTGTACTTATATATATACAACAAGCTAACTACTAAGTGCTAAGTAAATAGAATAGATAGAAACTACACTATTCTACTGCAGGTTAAGACTACGTAAGAGGAGAGGAGAGGAGAGGTAGTATTACAGTGTGATTACTGGATATTTTAAGGTAGTATCGGTGTTTAACCCTACTGTACACATTCTCACACGTGTTAAAGTCAAGTCAACAGAACAAGTCAAAAGTTCATCTCATAATTCATCGCCATTCCACCCCCCTATACCCTCTATCCCTATCCCCACCCCCATGCCATCCGCCTCCGCACCCCGGAAAAGACTTTTAGAAACCGTAAACCCAATGACCCGATCCATGCCCAGGCCCCCGGATTCCGTGAGATGCGATGCGAAGACCGTGTTGTGCCGGCCGTCCCTGTCCGCGTGCCAACCCTGGTATCAAAGGCAAGAAAGAAGAAAATTACTAGGTACAGTAATGCTGCGCGTGGGCAGGTGGAGAAGAAGTGAAGTGGTATTGAGACATTAATGGTCGTGATGGCGACCAGGGGGAGCGTGCGGAGCGTTGGTGGGAGCTCTTGTCGTGAGGCGTATTAGCGGGCGTTGGTTGAGTGGTCCGTAGCAAGGGTATCGCCAGCGGGAGAGCAGACGGAGCCGTGCAGAAAACAGAAACGACAAAAGTCGCATGCAGTCATTATCAGGAGTGCTCCAGCAGCAGATCTACTCGACCATGGAGCTGATGGGCGAGCCGGCGCGACTCTCGTCGACCAGGTCGCTCATCTTCATCTTCTTGTGGCGTGGGCTCTCCTCTTCCATCTCCTCGATGCGCCTCTTCAGGGCGTGCTCGCGCTGCTGCGTGGCGTCGAGCTCAGCGCGCAGGGCCTGTTCGGTGGCGCGTGCCTGGCCCTCGCTGGTCTCGAGCTCGCTGACGCGGTTGCGGAAGAGGTCGTTGATGAGCTCCATCTCGGAGACGCGGGTCTTCAGGGCGGTGTTCTGGGCGGCGAGCGAGTCGTAGGAGAGCGGGGGCTCGAGGTGCGAGCCGTTGATGGACGAGGTGGAGCCGGGGGAGGGCTGGCGCAGGGCGAAGGGGTGCATCGAGGGCGAGTGGAAGACGGCATCGCTGCTCAGGGCCTGCTCGAACATGTGCTGGGGGGCAATGTTGGAGGGGTGGGCGAAGTTGGGGGTGCCGGTGCGCGAGATGGGCGACTGCGAGCGGTCCGAGAGGCCCGACGACATCTTGGCCGAGGCGCGGCGGTGCTGCGCGAGGCCCAGCTGTCCGTCGGCGTCGGGGTGGGCGGCAGCGAGGCCGTTGATGCCCTCGCCCTGGGGCGTGTTAGCGGAGGGAGGCCGGTGGGTGTGAGGCGCGGGGCGTGTACCTTCTTGCGCCCAGGCCCGCCCGTCTTGACGCGGTTGCGGCTCTTGATGACATCCGTCTTGAGCGAGATGGGTCGCGGGCGGCCGTGCAGCTTCAGAAACAGGCCGCAGGCGTTGCACAGCACGGCGCCGCTCTCATCGCGGCGCCAGAGCGGCGTGGTGCTCGTGGTGCAGTTCTGGCAGACAGGCTGCTGGTGTGTTAGTCATGTTCCGTCATGACAGCACTCGGTGTTGATGGCTATGCTATCGATTGGAGTGCGATAAGGATAAGACCAAGTTTTATACGCGTGCGGGCAGCAGCATCGCAGCTGTGCAACCTCACCACAACGAAAAGTAAACGTACCGGCGAGTTGCCCTGTCCGCCAGCGGTTGCGGGCGCGGCGGTCGCGTAGGTCATGCTGAGGCCATTGGAGGGTTTGCTGGGCGACGTGTCAGCGACAGGACGAAAAAGAGGTGCAAATGCCAAGCCATTGCATTGCGATAAGCCCAGCGCTGCTACGGCCGGCGCCACGCACCACGCCCGCAGTCTGCCCACGCCTTGCACCGAGTACTACAGTACGTACCTGGGCGGAGACGGCATCTTCATCGACGGCGACTCTCTCCTTGCCGTCTCAACACTGTCGTTGTCCTGCGCGCTGCTCGATGCTAGCGACGCAAGTGTCGACAGCGCTGGCAGCTGCATCGACGCATGGCTGCCCTGCCGTTGCTGTGTAAACGACGCCACGGTCGAGCTGGACGACGGCCGCGACAGATCGCGGCCAATCATCTGTGGGCTGATGGACGGCAGCGTCTTGTGCTCCAGCGCCGGCGGCGACGTCGTTCTGATGGCAGGCAGCTCGAAAGCCTGCAGTATCGACGGTCTGCGAAACGAATCGTAGGCCTGCGGCCGCGGGAGGAGTGAGGTAGCCAGCGCGGAAGCCGTCGTGAATGGCTAGAGAGAAACGCGTTGCGCTTCTCAAACTGATAAGCTGAAGTG
Source organism: Ascochyta pisi (assembly GCA_039634435.1). NCBI lineage: Eukaryota > Fungi > Ascomycota > Dothideomycetes > Pleosporales > Didymellaceae > Ascochyta > Ascochyta pisi. Next base: position 1,327,644 of record CP113329.1, on the reverse strand, counting down.
TTGTACACGAACGGGAATGTAGCCTGCAGCCACAAACACCGAGAAAGCAGGTAGGCTTCGAGAGAGCGACTGGGGTGAGACAAAGAGCGACAGGCACAGTGAAGCGCAGCAAAAACGAATCTAAGAGAGCGTGATTGTCAAAGACGACAAAAGCCCCCAAAGCAAAAAGAACGAGCGACTGCGATTAGCCACGAGCTGCAGCTGCCACAGAGTAATTAGATGGTACTACCCGTAGTACATTCCCAGTGCACGCACGCGATTATGGATAAGGGGGGGCCAAAGCAGCCCACCCCTAGCCTCCCATCCCGTCCATCGATACCCACCGCATCGTAATCTCTGCTAATATCGTGACCTGCATGACCTCACCCTAGCCCTCTCCAGAGCCTCCTCACGAACCACCAGCACTAGCCTCAGGGGAAGAAAAGCACTAGTCCCACAACGGCACCCGTTCCTGATTCGTCCGTGCGCGGTGCTAGTCACCACTGGATTGAGATGGGGTGATGATGGGTGGCTGATCGGTGCGGATCTGGGGATTGAGAAGGGTGGTGAGTGTGTTTGTTTAGTTAGGTATTGGGTGGATGATGTGAGATTGGATTAGCTTAGCTTATTGGAGGTATACAGTAAGCTGGATGGATGGATGGATGGATGGATGGATGGATGGATGATGGATGATTGGTCTTGCCAACGGATAAACACGAATGCGTTTCGTATTATAATCTACAGGTATATACAACTCACGTCTGCAACAAAACTTACACTATCGTACAATTACCTACATCATCTGTCCCTCATGATTCGCTCCGTTCCGAAATACCGCTCCTGCATGGCGTCGCTCGTCCTGGGCATCGTCTCCACCGCTTTACACACCATTGGCGCTTTGAGCTCCAGCAGCTCCCTCGCCCATTTGGATTCCTTCTCAATGTACCCTAGCCCGTTCCTCTCGTCTTCCTTCACGCTGCCAAACGCCTTGGCGAGTACAACTAACGTCTTGTACCTGGGTAGCACGCTGTTGCGCTTGATGTCGTAGTGTCGCAGCTCCATCCACTGGTACCCCTTCCGGTCGTGGCGCACGTAGAACGGTGCAAGGTTGCGCCAGCCGGGGAAGCGTGGCATGAGGTAGGTTTCTGCGACGGTGAAGGCGGTCAAGAGTTGGCTCTTCTCCGCGAGTGCCACGACGAACTCGTTCCAGGTGAAGTTGTCGAGCACGAAACCGTTCACGAGGAGGTCGCGGATGGTCAGTTGCGCTCGCCGGAGCAGCGTGCCGTCGGGGTCTTCGCGGTTGATCAACGACCGAACATAGATGCGGGTAGCTTTTGTGAGAACTTGACGTCGATTGAGCGCGATGCGGGATTCTTCGAAACGTTGGATCACAGTGCCGTCAGTGAGCGAAGGAGATTCTGGAGGATCCGGGGCTGGATTCATGACCTGCTGGAACGTCTTGACCAGCTTGGAAGCAGATGACAAAGCGAGGTTCCAGCATTTTGCTACTTCGTCCCATTCTTTAGCACGGTAGTGTGATTCCATGATCGCGGTGAGGAAGGTGATGGGAGCATCGTATGCGGAGGAGTCCTGGTCAGTTTCGGCTTTGGCAACGAGGTCTTTGCAAATCTCATAAGCGCCACGGGTATTGTAGAGGGTGATGAGAAGTCCGTAGTAGGATGGTGGGACGGCGGATTGTGTTTGCGCGTCAATGTAGCGGTTGTGGCTCGGCTGACGATGGGCTAGGTCGCGTCCGACGTCGCCACTTGCCAGCATGTCGCGGAGGATTCTCTCCACATGCCTCAGTTGTTGTTGAGGGTTGCGATTCTTGGCCTTCAGCAATCTCACGAGCTCGGACATACCAACTGTATTGATCGATGCCTGGCGCGAGCTCACGGTTTGCGACACTCCTCGTTCAACCATGCGTTCGTAGGCCTCCAAAGCCAAGTCGTACTGTCCTTCTTTCAGAAAGCCGGTCATAACAATCGCGTAGTGAATGGCCTCCACACGCATGTTGTTGGCCGGCAGGGTTACTCTGAGGATCTTGTAGGCAGCGTTGGCCTGCTTGATCTCAACCAGTGATCGCATCAGGCTGCCAAACGTTATGTTGTCGAGAGGGATCTTGTTGTCAACCATCTGTCGGTACAGTCTTCTACTGTTGGCAACGTCCCCTCTCAAAGCATGGTACTGGATCATGATGTTCCAGGTGTGCGTGAGTGGATGTCCGGTCAGCATCCCTGCCCTCCATTGCTTCAGCATGTCCTGCGCAATGTCCTCAGCCCCTTCTGCATCCTCAGCATTCAAAAAAGCCTGGACGTAGCCCGATCGGGCTCGGACATCCGTATCAAGTGCGACACCCATCTGCTTTCCTCTCGAGAACAGCGCTTCAAAAGCCTCGATGTCGCCTCTGTTGGCGCACATATCAAGCATGGGTCCAAAGGTATGCACATTTGGCTCCATACCGGCATCCAAGGCATTGTTGAACGTTTCAAGCGCGCCATCAAGATCGTCCGCACGAACATATGTAAGAAGCAGCGTGTTCCACATCTGTATGTCAGGCGTCAAGCCGAGCTCCTCGCTAATGTGACGAAACGCGGCCACCGCTCCAGGGATATTGGCGCGTCGAGCTTGGACGTATATGAGACTGTTGGCTTGCTTGTGTTCTACTGTACCGTGACTTGCGCGATACTCATCAAAATACTCCCGGACACGTTCGACTTCACCGTGCTCGGCGTACGTGAGCATCAAAGCTTGCAGGATGTTGAGCGGAAGTGGGTTGCCAGGATAGAAAGCACGAATATCGTTCACAACGTCGTTGACGCGGTGCAGACTACCGTGTGTTCCGTGGCTGTTGAGGATTCCCGATAGCATGGGCAGCTGGGGCGGACGTGTTTTGAAGTGCGGATCATCTACGCGATCGTAAAGATACCACTGTCGATATCTGCGATATAGTTCAAGATGGAGCTTTCGCTTGTTCGTGTATCGGCGGTATCGATCGAGTTTGAGCATCGCAGTGATTGCGTAATTGTAGCTGGCGTCGACTGGCAGACTGTGCGTGTGGAGGTCATCGAAAAGTTTGATGAACCAATTCCAGATGTTGTCCTCGTTTGGCTTGCGCACCTGCAGGACCCGGTCCATAACATGGGGCAGGAAGCTTTGAACAAAAGTGTACGTGACGGCTCTTTTCCTGGGCGTTGACATGAGTTCGTCTTTGTTTTGACGAATATACAACAGAAGGGACTGTACATGCTCTTTGATCTCTGCCAGTTGAGCAGCTTCGTTCCATATTTCTGGCAGTATAGCCTCTCCCCAGCGGATCCGGTATAATGTTCTTTGGCCGTTGATACTGAAGCGATGCTCTGTAATATATGCCCTAAACACGCGCATTGCAAGTTCCCATTGCTCGTCGGACACGAGTCGTCGAAGGAGGACGTCGGTCCCGATGTCTACGACGTCATGCTCGTGCGGATTGAATCTCCCTTCTCGAGCAGCCTCGCGGTGCAGATGGATAGCAGGGCCTATCTCTCGGAGCGCAACGTAGGCTATGATAGCCGCTCGGTATGATGAGGCGGTATGAGAAGGGTCGGGGATGGCATGGAAGATTTTGATGACGCGAGTGGGCACTGCCGGCTCGTCGTCGGCAACGAGGTATTCGAGGAGACTCAGACGCAGTGCAGGGGTGGCGGTGGAGGGTCCATGGTCAGGAAGAGCGACGTAGAGTTGCCACGCCAGCTCCTGCTTCCCTGGCTCCCTCCTGCGCAACAGCTCGTCCAGAGCATCTTGCGCAGACGATCGCTGCAAGCGCTCATGCATCTCCCGCTTGGCATCCTTTGCTTCTGCAGCGTCGACGGCGTCTTCTCTTGCCTCGAGCTCAGCGATTCCCGCCGTGGGCTTTATGCGGCGGATGGTAACATAACTGCGAGCAGCCGAGGGTTGGAGCTGCCGCCGCCTTGCTTCTGGTACGGTCTCGCCTCGCACGGAGAGCTTCCTCAACAGGGCGAGCGATTTCTCTGGATACAAGAAATCCAGCGGCGCACCATCGCTACTGCTCGCTGCCGGCTGATCGGTGCTACTATTGTTCGTAGGGTTGATAGCCCACCAGAGCGGCAAGCTCAGATCGCTCGCACCGTGGTGCCAGAAGGCCGAATGCAGCTTGCGGCGACTGGGCAGACGTGGTTTGGGAGCACGAAGGAGCTGGCGTCCACCGGATTCAAGGCATGTCGAAGCGCGCTCGAGCATCACCTAGAACGTCGAATGCGCATGCAACACACCGATAGCGGTCAGCTGGGACGGTCGGCGAGACAGGTTCGGAGCTCGCGGGCGTGCAGGGTCTAAGCGTGGCGATGAAGGATGGGCGATGGGCGATGGACAATAGACAATGGACGATGAATGAGTGTTGCTCGAGTGAGTGTGAAGGAGGACCAACAGTGCAGGTAAGCAGGAAGGAACAGGGAGAGCAGGGCACACCAAGGCAGACACAACTGCGGCGCGGCGTAGTGGCAATGGCGCGGCGTAGTGGCAATGGCGCGTGCGGATATCCGATATCGATGACCTTTGCACCAAAATTCTAGACACGAGAAGCTACAAGCTAGAACGCCAACGCCATGTCAGGCGACTGCAGGGCCCGGCTTATGTAATCCTCCGTCCTCGACACCGCGACCGCGCATGCTCAGCTACCCCACACTGCCTCCAAGCTGCTGCTCCACCACGACCGCAGCCATGGACGTCACCAGCTATGTCACCAACTACCGCGAGGCCGCCTTCCTGCTGGGCGACTACAACACCTACCGCGCCCAATTGACCCGCCGACTGCGCATCGTGCAGAAGAAGCTCGGCCGCGCTACCCCCAAAAATGCCAAATATGCTGCAAAGGCCCCCGTGACCGCCGAGGACATTGCGAAGAACATCGAGTAGGCATCGTGCAAGACGACTGTAGACGCTTGGCTGATTAGTAAAGATTCCTCCACCTCCTTCTTCTCACCTCAGAGCGCGCATGGGCGCATGCAATGGCCATGAAGGCCCTCCACTCCGAGGACAACGCCGACAAGAACATCACCGGCTCCACCCGCCAGCACATCATCTCGCGCCTGCACAAGGCCCTACAGAGCGCCAAGGAAGCCGCCACTCTGTTGTCCGACTCGGCGAGCCGTGCCACGGAAACGGACGTGCTCGAGGCCAACGCATACGTGTACGCTCTTGCTGGTGCGCACGAGTTCGAGAAGCAGGCCGAGGGTATCAAGCCGAAGCCTGCATCGCCTCACCGCTGGGACGCCTGCCTCACCAACTTCGCTGCCGCCAGGGTTCTCTACAGTGCCCTGTACAAGGCCACCAAGAAGGACCTGTTCAAGGACGTCCTTACCGGAACCATCGATCCTAGCATTCGATACGCCGCCTACCAGAACCGCATTCCTCGCACGGTTGGCGTGCCAACTGTTGCGAACAAGTACTTCCCCAACAAGGACGAGCAGCTGGTCAAGGCCGTGCAGCACATCGACGCAACAGCGCTGCACGAGGAAGAGGCAACTGCTTCGAGTAAGTCGGATGCGAGTTTACCATCTACTTTGTACTAACGTCCTCTCAGGCTCCCAGATCACCTGGCGTGGACGATCCGCAAACATCGTCGACGCTGCCATCGGTCAGGCCCTGGTTTCCATCGAAACTGCGTCTGCCAACTTGGACCAATCCAGCGCCTCTTCGCCCAAGGACCGCGCCAACGCATACGACGATATCCTCATCGCAAGCCAAGATGCTGTAGACGCTACACGACGAGCCATTGAGGAGTTGGAGAAGGAAGGTGTCGCCGAGGGAGATGCGCGCATGCAGGACCTCCGTGTCACCAACCTCGCCGTCAACTACGACCTGGTTTCATGGCGTATTGGCAGAAACAGAGTGCTCATCGGTGCAGATGACGGCCTCACCTTCGCACCAAACCCACCCCAGAAACCAAGACGGCCACGCAAGGATGGAAAGGAATGGGCCGAACGGGAGGAGCCAACAGGTCGCAAGCTCGCACGACTACGAGAGCGTACTGCCCTGTACGATGCAATTCTGCAGAGTATCGACTCCATCAAAGACCTCCGGGGTGCCGCGCGTGACACTGGTTTCATCGCCGAGCTCGACGGCCAGCGCGCATACTTCCAAGCATTGAAGTGCCTGAACCTGTCGCACTCGCACGCTTTCCTGTCCGCACCAAAACAAGCCCTCGCCCTCTGCAGCCGCGCCTTGTCTCTATCCTCGCAAGCAGCGCCCGCGCCAAACTCAGCATCCACCACCACCTCCAACGCGACAAAACTCGCTGTTTCAGAAAAACAAGCCTCAACCCTAAAACAAACCCTCGAGAACCTCAACTCCCACTACCGCGGCGTCGTCGCCCTAACCCAACTCTCCACCAACTCAGACACAGCCACCAAATCCAACCTCTCCAACGCCGCCCCCGTCGTCGAGCGACTAAACGAGTACCCGTCTTCCGGCACCGTCGACCTCAAAAACCTTGTCACCTGGCCACCGAAACTAAAACCCGTCCCCGTCAAACCGCTATTCCTCGACGTGGCGTGGAACTACGTCGAGTATCCCGGCCACAAGGCGCAGCAGGTTGAACAACCAGAGCCGCAGGCTGAAACGGTGCAGGAGAAGGAAAAGAAGGAAGAGCGACCACAAGTCAAGAAGGGATGGTTTTCTTTCGGAAGGTAGACATGGATGGATTCGAGACCTATAGATACATACAAATGCACACGCAGGAACGCTGTATTCACTGCTATTAACTCAGGTCGCCGTACTCTTCACTTCCACGCCCTGTCTGTATGGTATTGTTTCACTTCTCTAACTCACTTCCCTCTCTCTCCTTCCTCCCTCCTCGCTAGCTAGCTACCCTACCTCGCATGTATACTCTCAACTCCCAGTCTACACCACTAGTCCCAGTTTACACCACTAGTGAACGGTACCCGCTAACCCGCAGCAGTCTCTACACGTCCAGCTAGTGACCGATTGAGTGCGTAGCTGGCTAGCTGGTTGGCTGGCTGGTTAGTTGGTTAGTTGGCTTTTTGTAGTCGGATAAATAGATTGCATTAAGTGGTTAAAGGGCGGGAGGGTAGGGGTTGTGGGGGGTGCATGGTGGTTGGGTGGGTTTAGGAAAAATGAGGGGGGTTGGGTTGGATGTTTGGTGGAGGTGGGTGGGTGTGTGATGGGCGGTTGGCGGTTGGTAGTTTGTAGTTTGTAGTTTGTAGTTTGTAGTTTGTAGTTTGTAGTTGGTAGTTGGTAGTTGGCGGTTGGCAGTTGGCGGTTGGCAGTTGGCGGTTGGCAGTTGGCGGTTGGCAGTTGGCAGTGTGGTTGGTTGGTAGCAGTTAGTAGGAGGTTTAACGGGTAGGGAGGTCATTAGGTAAGATATCGACATAGCTATGTGGTAAACCCCCCGGAAAATTAACTGGGCCTTCCAAGTTCATGTTCATGATTTGTGACAGGCATGTTTGGTTTTCAAAATACATGGCTGGAGGTATTCGAGAGGGTTTACTTCGGTTTTCGATACTTCGTTTCTGGTAGAGAGATGATAAGAGGCTAAGGAAGATAAAGAGTGGGTTGCTAATTTGTATGCGAAGGAAATATACAGAGGAGAGCTGCTTGCATAGCAGTCAATAAGTGCTGAGTCTAGGAAATGCGTGAGCTGTCTCGCTTTATGTGCTTATCTTGCTAGAACCGTGTCCATTCAGGTCTGCATGCTCTCCGTTGCTTCTTCTGGTTCTTCCAGTGTTTCAACTTCGTTTCCGTGAGGGTTCATGTACTCGCCAACATATGAGTGTGGTTGTTCTTCAAGGTCAGAATCGAATGTAAAATCCTCGTCTTCTTGCATTTCAAAATCCCTCTTTTCGTTTGAGTGATCTGGTTCGGCTGTAGTCTGAGTATGTTGCTCTTGCTGTTTTTGCAGGATAAAATCGCTCACTAACGCTCCGTGCTCGATGAGGAGCTCTGCAACTTCAGTGTGTCCTTCTTGCTCGGCAACATCAATTGCTGTCAGGGGTCTCCGGGATGACCACGAGAGGTCCATGTTCATGTCGTTTGGATCCCAATCCCGATGGTTGAGCACAAACCTTGCAAGCTCGAGGTCTCCAAATTCGGCTGCCAGATACAGGAGGGATTTTTTCCTCACGTGCCCTTCTTGGGCATAGCCGCGAGATTTGAGGGAGAGCATCTGCTTGTCAAGCAAACGTTGCGCCACCTCAGCTAACGAGGTCGCTTGAAGATGAACTTCATGTGGTTCGAGGATCGTATCATCGTATTTGGACAGAACTCGAACCACGTCGAGTTTGTTCTGCCAGAATGCTGCTAGTAAGGGTGTCTCTCCGAGATAATTGAGCAGATCATGCTGAGCACCATGACTCATTAGAGCCTCAACGATGTTGAGGTGACCACCTCGTGCAGCAATGTGTAATGCCGTGTTCCCAGATTTGCCCTCAAGATCAACGTGGAATTTGGAAACAGATAAGAGATATTGGAATACTTCCAAGCGTCCACCCATGCCCACAGGGTCCAACAGATAATCGCTCGTGATGATTGATGTTGGGTCATATTCGAGTAAAATCTGAAGGATAGCCAGAAATCCTCTTTTGGTCGCGACACCCAGCAGTCGGCTCAATCCTCGCCGTGGTATCGTAACATGACCTTTGGAAAGCCCTGATGGCACCAGCAGGGTTTGAACTGATAAGATCTGCCCACAGGCGACGGCATAATCGATTGGCGTAAATTCCCTTCCTTTGTACTCGAAAACCTCTGGATCAGACCTGATAATTAACTCAAGGATCGAAACCTGGCCGACTCTTGCAGCAGCGGATGCAATTGCGCGTGCTTTTAAGGCGCGATTCATCCAAGGTTGGGATAATTCAATCTTGAGCACAGCTTCCACCAGCTGTGCATCTCCCACGCGAACTATGTAGTCCACAAAGCCGGCAGTGTTCCTATTGTAGGATTCAAGTTGTTTGACGGATCCCCCCCCTCTTAATAATAGCATGATAGGTCCTAAATGTCCACCAACTGCAGCTTCGAAAAGAGGTGTTCCACCTCTATCGTTTTCGACACCAATTTGAGCACCTTCCTCGAGAAGAAACTCAACAGTCGCAGCCTGGCCGGCTCGGGAAGCACAGTGTAGAGCGGTACTTTGGTCTCCTGCCCGTGAATTTATGTTGAAGCCCGTGTCAAGCATACTCTTCAGGGCAGTGATGTTACCAGTCCTTGCAGATCTCCACCAATCGAACACCGTATGTATCTTAGACTCGAGAGCCGGAGATACAAGATCTTTGCCATCGCTTTTCAGCTTCGCACCAGCCGTTGCATACTTCCTCGGAAGGCCAAGTTTGTGTTCCTCTGGATGAAATTCCTTGATATGTTTTGCAATGTTGTCCTTCCGTGAGACCTTTCTTGTGCATCCTGGAATGTGGCAATCGTATCTTGCATTACCTAACTGATGTTTTGCATTATTATGCCGACGAAGGTCCGTACGAAGCCCAAAGCCTCGACCACAGGTTTCGCAGATGTAAGGCTTCTTGTGCGTATTCAAGTGCTGACTGCACCCTGATCAGCCATAATTACTTCAATGATAACTAAGACTTACTTGAATTTACCCCGTGTATCGAGTGTTTTACCGCACTCTGTGCAAGAGAAGACTTCCAGAGACATGGTAGTGTATCATTGTGTTCTCGCAAGAGTTTAACTACAAACTCATTACAAGGCTGTAAGCTCGTATAAGGGGCACAGCGGAGGGGCAAAGCAATACGGAGTTAGCTTTATTAAGGCTTAGCCAGGATTTTGCATCGGATAGATCATAACTAAACGAATGAAACTCAAGTCTTAGCTGTGAGGGAGCCCAAACCTCACATCATCTTTCTCACCTCAAGGTTTTGTAATTTCAGTACCCTCAGACCACACTTTGCCTCGCCAGGACCAGTTCATACTACACTGTTCTTTTTCCCATCTCACACCTATCACATCATCACAAATCAGTCTGTCTCAAATGGACAGCAGCCAGCTTCCACGCACTGCGCCGCGCTTCGCAAACATCCACCTGCAGCTTCAAAAGAGCTGCTGTTGCGCAGCTCCATATCTTTGTGTTTTTCACCAAGGGTAAGTTTTTTTTTTTAACATCATGCAGTTATGCCTTCCAGAGAGGGTATCAAGGAAAGCATCTATGCTGGAACTACCTCGGACCACTCCCGACGACCCACGTGTACGACTTCGAGTCGAATGCCCCTTTGGATGATCTGATCCCTGTGCAAGGCCTTCGGGATTATCAGCCCACCCTTGAAACCGACACCCTTTCGACCGGTGACTCATCCCTTGGTCATCAGACCACGTCCGATCAGAACTGGAACAATGTCTTCAACAACTCGTTGATACAAGATTCGTTCCCTGCCACCATTGCAGCAGGCCTGAACTGTTACGAAGACTTCAATACGGTTATTGATGGGTCCAAGTTTGAGTTTTCGGGTAATTTTGAGCAGGCTGGACAAGATCAGCCTGACTTCCAGCTGCCCATGCTAGCCCCAGAGATGGCTGTGCAAGCCACCAACATCGCGCCAGTCGCCATGAAGCAGACCCCCAACGTTGGAGACGCAGTAGTTCTGGAAAGCCCCGACGGTCACTTCTTCTGCTCTGAACCAGGCTGTGATTCCACCTATCTCCGCGCAGGTGATTGTCGTCGCCACCTGAGGAAGCACAATGGCCCGTTCATTCCGTGCACCCAGCGTGGATGCGACATGGAATTCTACAGGCACGACAAGTTTCGTGCTCACTTGAAGCAGGGTCACGGCATAATTGTTGCCGCGCCTGCACGCGGGCGCCGTCCAAGGCGCACTGCCCACTAATCGACTTCGAGAGGGGTCTGTGAGAGGCTGACTTGTTTAGTGTTTCTTGTCTTCGGTAAACGTTGTACCACTGTCTCTACCGCTTCCTTCCTCATCATGTGAAAGCAACAAATAGTTACGTAGTTCTCAATGGCGTTTGGCGTTTTTGACATTCGCTCCAAATCATCGCATGCAGTGAGGTCGCTACATCGATCCCAGACTAAACTTGTTCAGGCCTAGACCAGTCCAGATGATCCATACCTCTATGTACACATTGCACCTGGACATTCATTCTACGCCCTCTCCATTCACATCAAGACTGTTCCCGTCTTCAAAACCCAATATTTGCAAGATGTTCAGCCTCGCCGGCTCACCGACACTGTGCATGCACCACTTCCCAGCTAATGCAAGCCCCGCCAGCTCATCACCGCACACACCGGTTTTGCCTGCTTTGCCTGCACAGTGGCGCGCCTCGCTCACCCTCAGCCACGCACCACGGAAACAATGCGCTGTCTCTGCCCTCTGTGCTCTTCAGTACCGGGAAAGGGCAAATGCCTGGGGTTTGATAGATTATTGAGGTTTTCTGTGCCTTTCGATTTCGAAAGGGCAAAGGACTGGGTTGTGATAGGTCAGCGACGCTCAAAGGGGAAAGGAGTGGAGTTAGCGATGTCCTCTTTGCCTTTCAAGGCTTTTGTTGCATCTGGGAGACTGATCTAGCGGGTATGTGTGACTGTTCTCTTTTGGAGAGACCGTTCAGCCTTGCATTTGTTCCGGATACTTTCACGTGCCTGCTTGTGTTTAGCCTTCCAGTCAAGTAGGTGCCTGGGGGCCGAAGTTGTGTGTGTTGCTTTGCAGTGCTGACAGACGTTTTTGATGATATTGGAAGGGCATTGGAGAGAAAATAAGGTGAGTTAGGTGACCTGGTCGTGATGATACCCTCGTGATGTTCATTTAGTACAAGCAAGACCAGGTGGGACATATGGATGGTAGATAGGGAGGACTTCAAAATCATATTTGGGTATCATAACAACTATGCAATGCAATCGAGGCTGCTCTAGCTCACGATGCCAACTCAGAAACAGCAGACCTCAGGTACGCCCACAGCGATGCACGCTCTGCTACGTTCGCCTGTGTTTGCTCCCTGACGCGCTGCAACTCCTCGACCTCTGCCTCCCAATTGTGCACCGCGTCTTTCTCATCCCTGATTACCATATCGTTTGGTGCGAGAGCCGCTCCCTGCTCAATCAAAGTGACTGCCTTCACGACATTCGCATTCGCATGCATCAAGCGCAGACACTTTGCCTGGCGAAACAGCATCTTACTCGCTTGCTCGTTACTCGGCACCCAGGTCGCATCAGCATGCTGCGCGAACCGCGCACTCGCCGTCTCGCATTTCCTCAAATGCTGCAGGGATATCGCGCCGTTGCGTGCGGTGATTGCGCGGTCTGCACGTTCGCCAGCCATGTCGACTTGCAGAAATGCTGCGCGTAGAAGGTTGAGGGTGAAGTACAGGTCCGCGGTGGAGTTTACGAAGTCCTCACCGCCGGCGGTTTTAAGACTGAGCCAGGAGGAGCTGTGGCGCATGCGCTCGAGGGTGCGCATGGAATAGGCCCAGGATTCGGATGCGGAATAGAATTCTTTGTTCTGCCATTGACGCTTGCCGACGTCGGTTCCGGTGTGAATCGAGTCGAGGGTGGCTTTCGGGTCTGTCCAGCGCGGCTGTGCGACTTGTGAAATGACCGCTTTAGCGATTGAGGTGGAGATGGGTCCGCTGATGCTGAGGTTCGAGATGCCGCGGACGTACGAAGCGATCGGTTCGAGAAGATGTTGCTGGGTTGCTGGCGTGAACAAGTCAGAGTGAAAAGGATTGAAAGAGACGGTTGCGCTGATGGAGAGGTGCTCGTTGGTCGTTGCATTTGCGTCCGTCATCGCGGTTTCGATATCCAGTTGTCGGCATAAAAAGGGTAGATCAGCGCGCAACATCATGATCTCGTGCTCGGAAAAGTTGAAGGCGCTGGCCGAAAGTGCGGCTTTCGAAAGGGTAAAGTGCATGAGGTAACCTTCGAATTGCTTCGCTTTGCGTTGGTCGGTCGTAATAGCTGGAATCATCTCGTCTCCCAGAAACAAGCTGTTGACGTCGAGTCCTCGACAGGTAACGCGCACAAACTGGTTGCGCTTCATCATGTAGTCGAATGCCTCTTCGTGGATCTGTTTATTTGTACGTAGAAGCGACATTGCATCGTAGCTGGGCGATCGCTTGCGCAGTCCACCTACGAAACCCGGTTCGTACTCAGGCTCGTCGTCCCAGGAACATAACAGCAGATCGTAGATGTTGTTGCGGAGTTCACCAGGTAGATCCAGAAATCGAAAGGGCTGCATGGACAGAGAAGACATTGTCGCAAGGGGTCCTCTCAAGCGTTCGTTATGGTAGTTGTTGGTTGGATTGAATGTCGCGATAGGTCTGTCTAAGACGTTTGTTGCAGTGGAAAGTGTTGCACAGGTTTATGTTGCTGTGGACGTCGGGCAGCACGCTGTCGACAAGGGGTATTAATGATCAAAAGGGAATGCTACTGTGGGTATGTTGCTTTGTAAATTGTCGCAATGGAGGTATCTCGCACTTATACGCAAGTCTAGAACGGTAAGTCGGTGAACTAAAAGTTTGATTTGGTTAAGGGACTCGGAAAGAAGAGATTTCGTGTCAAAGCTCAAGCTCAGGTACGGCGTGTGTTCTGCGCGATTCGCAGTATTTTCGCGCGACGACCGGGAGCACGCCTTCTCTTATGTTTCATCACAGACCTCGCCTAGCATTCTGCCCCTAACTCCAATGGTAAGAAGCACGTAGTTTACGCTGGCTTGTGCGGTTCTGGCGGCTGGAGAGCGCACTCTATAACTAGGTTACAGGATGTAGGACATGCGGAGAAATGAGGAATTCAGCACTAGATTTGCGGGATGACGGCAGTCAAAGATGCGCTTGCCTTTGTTGAGCGTTAGTCTGCCCTTCAATCCGAGGCCCTTTCCCCAGCTCTTTCCGTCGGGCAAACATCCGCTCCCGCGGCAGGACGGCCATTCTTCGAGATCTGCTCGGAGAAGGGAGATCATTCGGGGCGAGATGCAGTTCACTGCGTACCCCGGATCTCGAGGTCTTTTCGTGGCTGCAGCATATACAAACTCTGTTCTTCGCAGTATGCGCGCTCGGTCGACGCCCCGGCTGAATTGACGAGCCACACCACCATCACCTACTCAGCGTGAGGGGTGCAGTAAATGTGGAGACCGACAAGCATGAGAACGGCCTTCAACAACCTCAGACTCTGATCGGATCCGCAACCACATCGTAACTCTCATTGGTGCCAATGTCGAACGCTATGGATGTCCCCAACAATACTCCACATTCTCAATCATAGCTGTCAGGATGCTCTTTCAGACAGGCACGCTGGAGCCACGGCGAAAGACGGACTGGCTCGAGAGCGGAGAGGCATATCCATGCGAGCAGATGGAGCGATTGATGCGACAAGGTTAAATAAACATAGCAACGCGCACCACCAAACCCAAGCAAAGGCAAGGTTTGCATGTAAAAGACTCTGGTATCCAATTGCTCTGCATCAAGCCGCAGTAAATAAAACGCCTATAGGAACGAACTCCCAGGATATCATACCTGTACATCGTTGCATCATACCTCAAACTTTCCTCGTCCGTGCTTGCTTAGATCTTGTACACAATACCACCAGAGTACATAATCTTGTTACGCTCACTAAGCGTCTCAAGCGCCTTCTCAGCTTCATCAGCGTCGAATGCTTGCCTTCCAGCTCCACCGCCCAACCTGGCATTGACGGCAGCAACGAGGGGCTCGACGTCGGCAGCATCGTTGGCGAAGAGCGGGCCGTCGATGAGTTGACCAAGAGCTGTCTGGAAGACCTGCAGACGCGCTGGTGTAAGGTCTTGCGACTCCTGCGATTCGGTTTGCGTGAGTGGGAGTTGTGACTCTGGACGCGAAGAAGCAGCGCTGACTTGTGAGGAGAGGCCGGTGCGGGACGATTGAGTGCGGCCTGTTGTGCGCTGTGTTCTGGGCGTGACACGATAGAGCTCGTCGTCGTCTTGCTCGTCATCCTCGTCGGCTTGTGCTGGTGTGCGTGTTGCTGTCGTTGGGCGTTGACTGCGAGTAGAAGGACCACCAGTGCGCGGCGTGGCTGTAGTCTCTTGCTCATCACCATCCTCGTCGTCGTCGTCGGACTCGCCTTCGTCAGTCGACATAGCATCGGGATCGCGGACAGTCCTTCTGCGCTTACGGCGATCGTCTTCGACAACTTCTTTGAAGAGAGCAAAGCGTAGAATCTGCTCAGCAACATCTGCATCCTTCTGCTCGACCCTCTTCGACAGGCGAGATTTTGCGTGAGCCGTGGAGAGACGGATCAGTGTCTCTAGAGTTCGTGCTGTGATGGGTGAGGTGCGGCGGGTACCAGAGTCGAGCTCGTCGTTTCGTAGCGCGGAGTAGGTAGCAACGATATGGTCCGCTGCGCCCTTGGTGAGGATGGGTTTCTCACGCTTAGCGTACTGGATGTATTTTTTGATGAAGGGGATGCTGAGGACATCAGTTCTCTTTGAAGAACCACGACCAACTGTGATTGTGACGCCAGAATGAAGCATGGGGTTAAACTTTTCATACACATCCGTGGGGCGATTGGCATCGGCGTCCGTGTCGAGGCCTACACCAAGAAGCTGCGCACCATCCTCACGGACAGGTGCTCCCTCCTCTGTACCTGGTTGACGGTAACGATGCATGCGGAGGACGTGCTCTGAGATCTGCCTGTCACGAGCATCCTCGATATCGTCGGTAACAACGAAGAGCAAATCGAAACGGGAGAGGAGAGAGTCGGGGAGCGCGATGTTGCGGTGCGGGTCCTTGTGGATATCGTACTGGCCGAAGATGGGGTTGGCGGCTGCGATGACACTGCAACGCGCGTTGAGAGATGTGTGGATACCGGCTTTGGCAATGGTAACAGTCTGCTGTTCCATTACTTCGTGAATAGCCACTCGATCGACGTCAGACATCTTGTCAAACTCATCAATGCAGACGACACCTCGGTCGGCCAAAACCATGGCACCAGCTTCCAGGCGACGCTCTCCAGTTTCCTTGTCTGATGTGACGGCAGCTGTCAGACCCACACCGGACGATCCTCGACCGGTTGTGGCGATGGCGAGAGGCGCGGTATTCAGGACAAAACGGAGCAACTGCGACTTGGCTGTCGAAGGGTCACCAACCATGAGGATGTTGATGTCTCCTCTCAGATGTGTTCCGTTGTCGAGGTTCTTTTCCTGACCTCCTAGAAGTAGCAGCAGGATAGCCTTCTTGATGTAGTCGTGGCCGTAGATGGATGGGGCTAACGACTGCGAGAGCAGTTCAAAGACACGCTTGCTCTTTGCGACCTTGTTGATGTTGCGGATGTCGGTGTCGGTGATGCTGACTTGGGCGATGCCGCCACCGGATTTGGACGACAGCAGTATGACATTGTTGGCGAGTATGAGTGTGCGGAAAGTTGAACTACCTGTGCCAGCGTTGCGACTGCCGAGCGAGCGATAGATGCCGACCAGCTGGATGCGGTCACCAGGCTTGACGCGGTCAACGAGGTCATCGTCCATAATAACATCGACGGAGCGCGGCAGCTGACCGGCAGGCGCGCGCTCAGGCATCTCCTGGATGGAGATTGTCTGGTGGTCTCGATAGATGCAGTAGCCGTACTCGGTGACGAGCTGCTCTTGTTAGCTCTGTGGACTACTCAATACACTGGGTATGCTCACTGGGTTGCCCTCCTCGTCTTCCGTGGGGTATACGCTTGTGCTTGCGGCGCCTGTGGTCATGGTCTGATCTCTGTACTCGCGGAAGTGGAATTTTTGCTTGTTCTCGTTGTAGTGCACGCTTTTGACTACTTTTGGCCTGACAAGCGATGTCTTGGTGACGATGCCCTCCAGCGAGACCATGTGGTTCAGCTGGTTGGAGCCGAGTGTGCGCGGGTTGCACGAGTATTCTCCGAAGCTGCCAATGTAGGCGCAGTAGTATACAACATCGGGCCCGGACTCGGACTTGGGGCGGTCGGTGAAGGCTTCGACGACGCTCTTGAGGGCGCGGTCAAAGGCTTCTGCAAAGTCGAAGGGCTGGTTGAGGAGACCGTCGGCCAGCTCGCGGTGGTGTGCTCGAATCTCGTCGATGCTGACCTGGGAGGCTTAGTCTATACTTCTGTGTTGTGGTCATGTTCGACATACTGTCAGTCTCCTCTGGCCTCTGTTCAGCATCACCAGGATGTCTGGTCGGTAACTGGTCTGGTCAGTTTGCGCTTTGTTTACCGTCCGCTGCTGGTGTTATACCTTCGTCGAGACACATCGTCTGCATAGCGGTCAGCGGTGGAGTTGTGCAGAGACATCGACTGTGCATACCTGGGTCAAGGAACTCCTGTGCAAGACGGATGCGCCTGCGCACCTCCTCGTCTCTGATCACCTCGGTCATGGTGCAGGGTCTGTCGGCCGAATGTGTAGAGAGCGGCTACTAAGCATACACTTGCGTTCCAATGCGATCAAGCAAGCGTCGTAGAGCAGCGTGTATGGGCTATCTCGAAAAACGCACAGCCGTTGATTGTTGACAGGGTGGAGAGGGGCAGTCTGATCGGCTGGGTAACGGAAACGCGAAAATGGTAGGAGCGTGACGAGCTATGCCTATCTGGGACGACGCGCAGTCGTGCATCTTAATTCCCATCATCTATCCCCTATAGGCGTAGCTCCTTCACCAACGCTGTTGTCTCCACAACATCACTCTCATCTCGCACAACCTTGTCGTTGTTTTTGAATACCTCTAGAAGCGTAGAAATACCCCACACCGCAGACAAGACGCACGAATCATGAGCCCAAATCTCAGCCAGCTAGGCTGTTCGACATCTTCATGCAGTTCAGTTCAGTTGCTCATGAACCCCTTCAGAGCCTCGTTGCTACTGCAGCCAACTGCGATACCTTAAACACGGTTGATATAGAGGGCTTCACTCCCGTCCAGGCGGAGAGAATTCCATATTCTAGCCGGGTTTAAGTGGACTTTAAACTCCAGCTGCTCAAATACCGACGTCACCCATCGACTTCGGCTGCATGGTCGTTAATGCACTGCGATTTGTGTTTCTCGACCGCACTCAATTCGTCATTGGTCAACACGGTACTCGAATGCGTCCGTCCAGAGCGCTTCAACATCTAGTGCGGTCGTTCCTGACGTAAATACGCGGTTGACGTAGGCCTTCTGGACCCTGATGGGCGACCGCATAAAAAGCGGTACGGAAGCCAGGGAACCAAACCGCACATAGATTCGCTCCAATCTTCAATTTTCTATACACAATAACAAACACATCATGGCACCCCGCGTTTTCCTCATCACCGGTACTTCGACTGGATTTGGAGAAGAGCTGGTCAAGGTTGTTCTCAAGAACGGCGACCATGTCGTTGCTACAGCTCGCAACAGCTCGAAATTGAAGTTCGATGGTGCGAACGACTCGAACAGCCTTATGGTTGACCTTGACGTTACCGACAAGAGCTCCATCGACAATGCATTCGACGCTGCGATCAAGAAGTTCAAGCGCGTCGATGTAGTCGTGAACAACGCCGGCTATGGTCTAAGCGGGCCTTTTGAGACGCTCTCAGACAAGCAACTCAGGCAGCAGATGGAGATTAACTTCTTCGGCTTGATCGACGTGACGAGGAAGGCGTTGGAGACAATGCGTGACCTCAAGACTGGAGGTGTCATTCAGCAAGTTACCTCTGTAGGCGGCCAGATCGGTGAGTACGACTCAGTCATAACGACTACAACATGCTGACAGATCAGGTGTACCTTCCTTCTCCATCTACTGCGCGTCCAAGTGGGCAGTCGAAGGATTCACAGAAACTTTGTCGAAGGAGCTGAAGCCTGAGTGGGGAATCAAGCTGACCTGCATCGAGCCCGGCGGCTTCCGAACCGACTGGTCTGGCCGCAGCATGCAGTTTGGCGAGGTCAAGAACGATGCCTACGATCACATTGACCCAAAGAAGAATGCAGAAGCGAGGAATGGTACCCAGCCCGGCGATCCAGCGAAAGCTGCTAAAGTCTTCTACGACTTAGCTGTTATGGATGACCCTCCACTACGATGCGCTGTCGGCACCGATGCATACAAGGCTATGAGCGCCAAGGTCGACACTTATAAGGAGAATGTGGAGAAGTTCAAAGAGTGGACCAACAGTACCGATGTTGATGGCTACAAAGCGCCCAGCTAGATACGATGTGACTCTGGAGACACAGAAACAACAATGTAACACGAATACACGCCTTCTAGTGCGCAACCGCAAGAATGATGCAACCAAACAATACGCACAAGCGTCAGATTCGAATCAGAGTTTACTCCAATTACAGAGCCAGAACAAGCTAACGCCTGTTGATGACCTCGCACCTCGATCTAGTCTTACTCCTCTCAGGTTGACCAAAGAGTGCTCCCTGCAAGATGCTTCAATGGCGGGACAGGCGTTCTGTATTACATCACTGCTGCTGTGTTCACAGCCACGTTGTGCCCTACCGAAAAGCCTTGAGTCTACTGGTCTGGGTATCGAAGAACCTTCTGACCACGCGAGCGGTGAACAGCAAACTCGGCCCAGGCCTGAGATTTGAGATGCACAGAATCCGACAACCTCAGTCGCTCTGCCAACTACAGCAAGCTTCAGTCCGGTGCCACGAGCACAACATGGCGCAGCGAATTCCGGTTTGCGGCACCAGCTGCCACATTGCACGTGGCGGAATTGTGTAGCCCGGAGATTGGCTATCGTGCATTGACATCGTCTGTGTGACTCGGAGACTCGACAGGTCGGGCATGAAGCTCAAGAGCTGGAAGTCGTTGGCCGTATTTCCAGTGTTGAGGACCAGGGTAGGCGGAAAGACTAGAGACGCAATCTCAGAATCTTCAACGTGCGTCTCGCCCATACTACTATGGTAAATGCTTCCATGCGGCATGATCAGTTTACCAGAAGCCTCTCTTTCATCTTTCTCTCCAGAAGCGCATATTGGGAGAAAAGATTGAGAAGGTCGGCAGCTGACTGTACAATCACGACAGTACTATATGAGCGCCTCATGACCACATTGAAGGTCTGGAGTCAGACAACAAGGCTCATATCTAGAGCTAGAGTCAGCATTCACAGCCAAGCCAACGCAAGCCAATGAGGCGCCACCAGGTGTACTTTCATGTCCCAGGGCGTTCAAGGACTGCCGATCCTTGTTATAGTGTTCCACATACTCACGAAAACAAATCTCTGTTCGCACAACTTGGCGACTGCTTACCGCTCAACCAAGGTGTCTGCCGACCGTTGCGCTGCGTTCGTAGCTGGTCATTATCAAAATCGGCATGATCATGCCCTGTTCCAACGTTTGTTACAAAAAGGACCTCAACTTCGTCTGCAGTATTTCTTCCCTCCATTCTTGATCACTTACATGCCTTCGAGGGATCGTCTGTATAACGCAACACCACACTCCAACGTCCTCTCCATTCCCACAGCAATGGGTGTATCATCACTGGTCACTCTTGCAACGTTCTTGGCTCTTTTGTTCCGCTTCGGCCTCACCTCGCCAGTCCCTCAAGGTGACACAAATTACTACCCTTCTTTGTACCCTGAACCGTCGCTATGTGTCGGAAATTGCTCCGATATTCACGACCCCAGCATCTTCTACGAGGATGGTACCTACTGGCGCTTTTCTACGAGTGGTAACATAGCGGTCGCGACAGCATCTTCCCTCAAAGGGCCTTGGAAATACAAAGGTTCTGCTCTGACTGAAGGCACGAAGATCAACATCGCTCCTGACCAAGACATATGGGTAATTTCCTCTGACTAAAACACTCTATACAACGACTAAACTGATCAGGCCCCATCTATATCTAAGTTCGAGGAGACGTACTACATCCACTATTCCGTAAGCACCATGGGTTCCCAACGCTCACAAATCGGCCTTGCAACGTCTCTCTCTCTCGCTGGACCCTGGACAGACCACGGTTCACTGAATTTACCCCTTTCTGACACCTACAACCTGATCGACCCTTCCGTGTTCCAAGAATCGCCATCCGACCCGATATACTTCACATTCGGCTCCTATTGGCAAGGTATTCACCAATTCACTCTCCCCTCTTCCTCGCACCTCATAGCCTTCGATGGAACCATGGAAGCTATCCGCCCACTAGTCACAAACTCCACTGCCAGCGCCGCTGTCGTCGAAGGCGGAATAACCTGGAAGCATGACACAGAGTACTACCTATTCTTCTCCGTCGGAGCTTGCTGCAACACACCAACTACAGCGCCCTATCTCCTGCCGCCCGGAGATGAGTACCACGTTGCCGTCTGCCGAGCTGATGCTGTTATCGGACCGTATTTCGACCGTGCTGGCAAGGATTGTCAGACCCAGAGTGGAGGGACGACGATCCTGGCGAGTCACGGGAATGTGTATGCGCCTGGTGGTCAGGGAATAATGACGGTTGAGGGTGGGAGGGATGTCATATACTATCACTACGGTAAGTCGATGTCGATGGTGGTGGTGGTTGAACCTAACGAAAGACAGTGAAGCCAAGTGTTGGCTACGAGGCTGACCAGTTTTACTTTGGCTGGAACTTTCTTGAGTGGAGGGATGGATGGCCGGTTGTTGTTTGAAGAGCCTGTCTTGTTGAAGTATCCGGTTTACGATGTCACGACTCGGTACGTCTTAGCGGCCGGTGAGCCGACTGAGACTGACAATGTTCGCTCTCGGCTGAGAGCAGCATTGAAGGGTATTAAGTTCCTTACGCTGTTATATGTTTCGTGGTTCGAGCGTATGTTTCTCTGGTAAAGCGCTGGGAGATAGTTCTTGATACTTGCTTCAACAGATCTAAGTTACTCGTCCAATGTAAGCACTGAGTAGGGAACTTTAGTTGTACAGAGAGTTTCCATTGTCGCATACGCAAACCAACAGAATGCCCTTTCCGCCACTCGAAGTCGGTGTCGCATCCGCGGAGCACGCTGTGGCTCGTCGTGGCTTGTGCGGGGAGATGTGTTCTAGGTGGAGATCTGGCAGAAAGCTTATCTCGATCCCGCTAAAGCTTGGTCTGCGCTCTGAGGTCCCGCACACGGCCCTGCTTTGCATGGAGACTTTGCTCCTTTTACGGGTAAATGCCACGGCCGTTTTAGTCGGGCCTGCTGCCCGGTTGCAATCGTCAGGCTGGAGTAGTGCGTAAGAAAGGCAGCTCGCGTGCTCCAGCCCCTCCAATACTTGAGGCGTTCCGCTAGCCCAATCACATGCACAGCTCGAAGTGATATCGCGCAAGGATCGGAAGCGAGTTCCGAGCGGGGTGCAAGAAAGGTCCTGAGCAGCTCTCATGCCATTGCGACGTCTTCGACAACCGCGTCCTCACAACTCAGTACAGAGCGCGCAGAAGATGCAAAAATTGAACGCGAATGCGTAGAGTGAATTGACACATGAAACCATTGCGAATCAGCCCTAAAGACGGCGCCAGCCTAAGTGTGGCTAAACGCGGTCCTTGGCGCTCGTCATTCGGTCTTTCCGTTCACGCATCTCTGCAGCGACTCCACACAGAAGAATACCGGTTTACACTGTGCTACACCAGCGTACAAGACCAGTCCCTGCGCTGCGTAATTCTCCACCGCAAAGCCTCACCTCTCAGCCTCTTTCCGCGCCTCAGTCTGTCGCACTCTTTCTCGATTAGCGCTGGACGTTTGTGCGCGCCTTAAACATGTCTGATGCGGGGAAACAGAAGGGGCTGAAGAAGCTCTTTCACCCTTTCAACCACAAGGCCAGCGAGAAACTCCAGGAAATACAGGAGAAGCTCGAGCATACTAAACTGAGAGACGCGCATGTCAAGGCTGTGCATGTCAGTCATAAAGTCGGCAAGTTCAAGAACTTGTTCAATGCCAACCATCGCCATGACGAGGAGCATGAGCAGGCAACAGACGAAAAGCGCACAAGAGTCAGCCAGAACCATCGATTCAACTCGTTTGCGCCGGAAAGAGAAGGCAACATAGTGAAGTGGTACGTAGACGGTAGAGATTACTTCTGGGCTGTTGCCGAGGCTTTGGAGCAGGCGCAGGAAACCATCTACATTGCAGATTGGTGGCTGTCTCCTGAATTGTTCCTCAAGCGCCCTCCGTTCTACAACCAGAAATGGCGACTAGATCAGATTCTCAAGCGTCGTGCACAAGCTGGTGTGAAAATCTACGTCTCAGTGTACAAAGAGGTATGTGATGCGGCGGGATCAAATTTATCCCAAAACTAATACGTCAAGGTCTCGGCTGCACTCACCTGCAACAGTCAACATACCAAAAAGGCTCTTTCTGGCTTGATCAAAGAGGGTGAACCAGGGTACGGAAACATCAACGTGATGAGGCATCCAGATCACAATGTTTTTGAGAACGCTTCGGACATGACATTCTACTGGGCGCATCACGAGAAGTTCATTGTTATCGACTACGCTATGGCTTTCATTGGAGGTCTGGACTTGTGCTATGGACGGTGGGACAACAAACAGCATCCGCTGGCGGACGTGCACCCCTCCGGAATCCAGAACCAGATCTTCCCAGGTCAAGACTTCAACAACAACCGTATCATGGATTTTGAGGGTGTCGAGGACTGGAAGTCGAACAAGCTTAACAAGCTCGAGTACGGTCGTATGCCGTGGCACGATGTCGCCATGGGTGTCATTGGCCCGGCTGTGTATGATATCGCCGAACATTTTGCCCTCCGATGGAACTTTGTCAAACGCGACAAGTACAAACGCGACGAGCGATACGACTGGATCACTATGGAAGGACGGGAAGGCCAGGACGAAGATCTCATCGGAGTACAAAGGCCCAAATTCCCCGTCGGTGAATATGTACATCACCCGAAGACACCACTTTCTACCAAGAATCTAGACAATCGTGGAACGGTACATGCCCAGTTGGTGCGAAGTAGCGCAGATTGGAGCATGGGAATTCAACCGGAGGAGCATAGCATCCAAAATGCCTACATCGAACTTATCCGCAACGCACAGCACTACGTTTATATCGAAAACCAGTTCTTCATCACAAATACTCGGAAAGACGACAGTAGTCCTGTCCACAACCAGATCGGAGCTGCGATTGTTGAGGCTGTCGTTAATGCTGCAAAGGAGGGTCGAAAGTTCCGAGTCATCATCATTATTCCGGCAATTCCTGGTTTCGCCGGAGATCTTCGAGACAACGCTGCCGCAGGGACACGTGCGATTATGGACTACCAATTCAAGAGTATCTGCCGTGGAGAGGACAGCATTTTCGAGAGGGTCAAGGCACAGGGCGTCGATCCCAACGAACACATCTTCTTTTTCAACCTCCGGTCATACGATCGTATTAATGTCACCGACACGCTTAAGCAGCGTGAGAAGGAGTCAGGGACGTCCTACATGGACCTCGAACAGGCTGAAATCGAGGAACTGGAAGCGCCACTTGAGGACGGTGAAGAAGCACGAGCAAAGGCTGCGGAGCTGAGAAAGAAGTTTATGGGCAAGGAAGAGGATGTTGGGAAGGGTGACCAAGGTGGCATCATTGATCCAGATTCGATAGCCGACGATGCCATGTTGACCGAAAAGAAGCCCAGCACCGAAGACTGGGAAGGTGACCCGGAAGAAGAGAAGAAGCACTTCTTCCAAGAAGAGCTCTACATTCACGCCAAACTCTGCATCGTCGACGAGAAGTACGTAATCTGTGGCTCTTCCAACATCAACGACCGCTCGCAACTAGGTCTCCACGACTCAGAGCTCTCGATTGTCCTGCAGGACAGAGACGAAGTCGACATTGAGATGGACGGCAAACCCTACAAGGCTGCTCGGCTCGCCCACGACCTCCGCTCCAATCTGTGGCGTGAACACCTCGGTCTCCTCCCCCCACAAGCACTAGAAGCCTCGGACGACCCCAACGCCCAACCCCCCGGCGAGAACTCCCCCAATGACCCGCAGCCCGGAAAGGAGGCAGATTTCGTCTCTGATCCTCTCTCAACACAACTGTGGGACGAGTGGTGCAAGCGCGCGTCCACCAACACAGAAGTCTTTAGGACCCTATTCCACGCCGACCCCGACGACAACATCCTCACCTTCGAAGACTACGACAAATTCACGCCGAACCCAAAAAATGACAAGGAACACAAGCAAGGCCACTTGTACGATACTATCAGGCCGGCTGCGGAGATTAGACAGGAACTGGATCGTGTTCGGGGCCATTTGGTGTGGATGCAATTGAAGTTCATGGAGAAGGCGGATCTTGCTGAAAGAGGGTTGCAGGTCAACTCCTTCACCGAGTCTGTCTACACCTAGATTATGGTGCTGTAGAAAAGGGTTCATTTGGGTATTGCCGGCGAAATTCGAGGGATAATGTCACGCGCTATGATTTGGTGCAGGAGCACTGGAAGGACTGTCGAATTCCCCCCCCCCCCCCCCCCCATGCTTCGGCATTAGGGCTCTGGTTATCGTTATTATTGCGTAATGCTCATTATTTCATTCTCACGACAACCAACATTAACTTTGTGGGAGCTTCAAATTTCTTTTATGTGTAGCTTCGTGTTATCTGCGTCACTACCTCATCAGGCGTGACCGATCTCTTCCCCTCCAATCTCACATCATCAAGCGTTTTAGACAGCAGAATCCTTCTTCGCAAACGTCCTCGCAAGCGCCTCAATGCTATCCGCCACCCTCTTGAATTCATCCTTCTGCTCGCCTGCAATCTCACTCACAACGTCCGACGCGGAGTCGTCGTCGCCGTTGCTCCACTGAATCTCCATCGTGTTGAAATCTACCTTGACGTCTGCGCCGTACAGGTCCTTGGTCGCACTAGAGGGGAAGCCGCGGAGGGTGGAGACGAGGGATAATAGCTCCTTGACGTCATCACTGGAATGTATCAGTGCGAGTTCAGCTTGTGCACATGCGGGGATTGCGAAGATGAAAGGGATGGCACGATCGGTGGACTGGGTGAGGTGGCTTACGCGGGAACATCACCCTTCTTCTCGTCAGAAGTGCCGTTGTCGGATGTGTTTGTGCGGCGGATCGAGGCGGAGCCGTGGTGGTCGCCGATGACTTCGATTTGCTGGGTTGGTGTGCCTGCTCATTGTTAATACCGAATGGAGTTAAGAGATTGAGAGGTGTGTACCAGAGAAAGGCTTGGAGAGTGTGACCTGGAATTCGCCAGATGGGGGAGGAGCGACTTGACGAGGCATTGTGAATAGGTAAAGGGTTATGTGGTAAGTGTAAGGTTGTTTGTAACTCGAAGAGTATGTCTGAAAGCTTTTTGAAAGTGGAATGTTCAACGGTGGGGTTGAGCGCGGTATGTTGTCATTTTGTAGCATTGGATATGCAGGTACAAGCTCCTCATTGCTAGTTTCAGTCTTGACATCATGATGAAGCTTACCCGCATACGTGCTCCGCCTTTCGAACTTAGAGCTTGGCCATGGATCTCAATTGGTGAATAGGAGCTCTGAGCCGCATGAAAATCTATTTGTTGCTTGCGTCGTTGCGGGGCACTCTGTTCGCGTATGATGGGAGGGTGAATCGCGTGCTCACGTGCTATGACATCACTATTGTGTAAGGGCGTGGCGAACAGCCACACGCGAAGCTCAAATGTCGAAAAGAATATATTGGTGTAGAAAAGAAAGTTATATATACAGAAAATAGAAAATACAATGACCGCGGAAGCGCATTGTGCCTACTCTACGTCGGTTGCACCTTCGAACACCGCGACACCAAATGACCTCGACCACTTACTGCCTTCAGAGTCTTCGATAGAGACGGTCAAACGTTCAATGCCAGCTCCCTTCGAGGTATAAGTAGCTGTCGAGCCTGAAACTTCAACAGTCCCCAGAGTTGCACCCTCGACGGTGAAAGTAGGCTTCGTGAAACCAACAGCCAAAGCAGCGAGATCGATCTTGACCGAGGAGGACGGAGCGACAAATGCGTGAGGGTCAGCCATGAAGTTGAGGTACCCCTCGATAACATCATAACCCTCACCACCTGTGGAGCCGTCCCACCAATCTGCGATGCCATCGCCGTCTGCATCCCACGAGGCGCTTCTCTTCACCGTAGGGAAGTCTTCGAGACCACCAACATCTTTGGGGTTGTCGATGATGCCCTTCTTTCCACCAACGCTGCCAGTGTACGTGGTGGTGCCAGTAAGTGTCTCGTTGATGATACGCTTATCATGGTCGTCTTGAACTGGCTGCGACACACCACTGTCGCTCAGAACGCGTTTGTATGCTTCAGAGGCACGCTGGGTCTCGACAAAGCTCTCGAAAAACGGCTTGTCATGGAACTTCTGATATGTGACGTTCTTGATCGTCACATCGGCCCAACAAGCAACGTTGGTTTTTTTGCCAGTACCATCTCCAACGTACTGCTCACTGTCCTCGTCGAAAATACCCGGCATAGCATTACCAGCGCAGTAGTAAGATTGAGAACCTGGCATGTCATCCTCGTACTGCGCACGGAGAGTGTATGTGAGTTTAGAGGAAGGACCCTGCTTGTACAGGTTTGAAACGAACTGACCCTGATGGGCTCCGCCATCGGTGACACGTCCGCCAAAGTTGTACACAACATTGTTGCGGATGTCCAGTTTACCAGCGAAAGCAGCATTGTCATCCACACCACCAGCCATACTCCAGCTGCGCCCTTCAGCATGCGCAATCAAGTTGTGATGGAAGGAACCGACTTCGCCACCAATCGAGGCTGCAAAACCGTGGGCGGTTCCTGCAGGATAGTTCTTGTGTCCTGCAACATTGAGAGGCTCGCTGATCATGTTACGCTGGAAAGTGATGTTGTTTGCGTCACGAGAGGAGAAGGATTCATCGACTGTCCAGCCCATACTGCACCGGTCGAAGATGGCGTGATTAGAGCCTTGCATACCCATTCCATCCTACACGACATTAGCATCTCGTCTCACAGCCTGTATGATAGAATGGCTTACAATTGTCTGGTTCGAGACTTTTCCCGGGCGCACTCTGATATGGCGTAGGATCATATCAGTGGCACCTGTGAGGCCTAAGGGGAAGCCTTGGATGACTATACCCTTCCCAGGTGCCGTCTGCCCAGCGAGGGTGACGTATTGGCCGCTGACCGAGATGCGAGACTTCGTCGTAATAACACCACCAACATCGAAGACGACGGTGCGAGGACCCTTGGCCACAGTCAAAGCATATCGAAGTGTGCCCTCTTCTAAGCTGTCTTCGAGTGAAGTAACATGGAGCACTTTACCACCTCTTCCACCACGAGCGAATCGACCGTAGCCTTCTGCTCCAGGGAATGCGAGCTGGGCTGCTCTGAAGGTGAAGATGCGTCCTGGGTAGGTGCTGTTTCCTGAGACAACATCGATGCGCCAGTAGTAGGTTTCTTGCGTGTTGACATCATCTAGGATTGTTTTTGGCTCCGACAAACCTGTTGCGACGCTCCTAAGCTCAGTAGGTGTGGTACCGAGATAAACGTTGTAGGTGGCACCCGCAGCTTTTGCGGGTCTCCAGGATGCAGAAATATCGGTAGTGTTCTCAACAGGGACAACTCTCTCGTCGCGGTGGACCGGTGTGGGAAAGCTGATCTGATTCTCAATGGATGAGCTATCAATCTCGAATCCGTTCAAGAACGCTCGCCCATCACCGGCAGCGTCAGGAGTGTAAGCAATCTCAACTGCCTCACCCTGAGTTGCGGTGAACGTGGTGTAGGATGAAGCAGCCTCCCAGATGTTGTCGGTACGGATTGACTGCTTAACGCCTTTAGCGGCTTCTTTGCCGTTAACGGTCACTGTCAACGACGCCGTGGTCTTCAGCGCATCCCACGCATTGTGCCATGCCAAAATGGAATGTTCACCAGCTGGTAGCCCAGAGATACTCAATTTAATGGCAACGCCTCCAGCGTTGTCTCCATTTTCAGCTGTTGTCGAAATGCCTTCACCGACAACGCGTTCGCCAAGAGAAGTGATGATCCTGGAGTACACGACCTTGTTCCAGTTGCCGTTGAGTTTACCACTTGCTGCAGATAAAGTGAAAGATAAACCGGTGTCGTTGGTTACAAGCTTTGAAGACGGGCCCTCTGCTATGGTCCATGTGGTGAAGTCGGTGTCGCCTGTGTCGCGCACTTTTGCTGGATTGAGGCGGACGCGGGTGTTGGAACTGGATATCGATGGCGCAGTCTCGTTCGATTCACGGCCATGAAGGGTTGTTGGCAGGGCCGAAACTGCAGCCAGCAAGATGCTGGTCCAAAATATTGACTTCATAGCGCAGTTTGCGCTTGTTGGTAAAGAACGTGGTCAGAATAAGAATACAAACAGGCTACCAGCGCCAACATAAGGACTAAAAGAGTGTTTGGAAGTAGAGATTGGGTTGGAGGATAATGTTTGACCGGGCGTAGATTGTGAGCCACACGAAATGATCCTCCTCATCTTGGTCAGGCGTTTGATCGACGGTAGAGATGCATGGATAACCGTTATTGAATATCGAAATTTGCCCGAAACATCAAGGGTCTTCTGCACATGGAATTGTTCTCTCGCGCACCTTACTAAAACGCTGTTAGCCCGCCGATATTGGGAAGGAGTTGGTGGGCGCTTATGCGGGTAATGTTTCTGAAACATGACACCCAACATCCTGCTCAGCCTCGTATTAGCGTTTCGTTTCCGCGAAACAGCAACACGAGAAGACAGAGAAGCGAACTAGAGGATCTGTAGTCTTGTTACAATTCCCGGACATGGTAAGATCTAATAGTAGTTGTAAATCCCTAGAAACCTTCGTTCAGTCAAGGCTTACTATTTACAGGGATAACGAATCACATGACCTCGACAAGGAAAGCGACGACGATAACAACAAAAAGTCCAATGATGACACTGCTTCTTGGTACATCACCTCGTTGCTGGCTGCAGGCTGTACGGATGTCGGTACTGTCGAGCTACGTGCGAGCGTTCCTGTAGTCCTGGGCTTGATAGGAGATAGTGCTTTGACGATTATGTGGTTGATTCCCTGTTTGTCGTCATGCCCATTTGCAAAGACAAATTGCATTGCTGTGAAGTTGGAAGGCTCGCGCAACCCTGAAAACCAATTAAATCATGGAGAATATCAAATAAGTCCAGCATGAAATCGCTGGAAGGGGTCCATCCTGTTGGAACGTATCTGATAGCGAACTCCTCGGCTTAACAGTCTTCCGATGCTAGAGCAGCTATGGGTGAGCCACGAGGTTCCATTTTAGATGCTTCAGAGAAACTTTTCCTCCCAAAAGGCTTAATCATCGTTATCTGTAGCTGTGTTGTAAGGATGTGAATGGCCTCAAAACAAAGAGAATGTGGAGATCAGCGATACTGACTTTTGCGTCGTATTGCAAGTCGTCTATGTCTCAGCGGTAGCACCTCAAGGAGTACTGCTGGAGGCCTCGAGCGTTTTTTTTTCAAGTACGCTACGACTTCAATAGAAAATTTCGAAGGCTTATCATACCTCCTCTTGTGTTGCTGAGGTCTGATGGCTTGTAGCCCTGGGATGGTGCGTTGTTCTTGCGTGGAGACGAAAACTTCTCAAATCTACCAGAAAGTCGCTGATTCAATTTTAGTATCAGCTCAAACAACCAGGACATAGAACATAAGTAGGATGGGGCGGAGAGAAGAGTCACTACGGTAAGCAGGTTGGGTTTTTTACCCGAGATTGTTCAAAAAACACAGATTTTATGTGTTTATTGATAGATTTCTGTGTTTTTTTAGCAAAGAGGAGATAATAGTGGAAGAATAGGCCTAACAAGGTAACTAGAAGCTATCTATCTATATAATTTCCTCTTCTTTCCTTCTCTCCTTCTCTCTCTCTTCTTCTCTCCTTCTCTCCTTCTCTCCTTTCCTTTTAGAAGAGGATATAATAGCCAAGCCCCTTCTTTACTTCTAGAAAATCTACTAATTCGTAAAGGTAGAACAAGACCTTAGAAGGCACAAAAGGAACTAAGAAAGAGAGGAAGAGGAGAAGAAAAGAGGGGTAAGTGCTCGGAGCCGCAGATGTCGGGATGTGGGGAGAGAGAGTAGGGAAGAGAGAGAGTAGGGAAGAGAGAGAGAGTAGGGGGCTCTTAGAGCTTGGCGTAAGCAGATAGATTAGCCAATAATAAAGCAGTAAATACCCAGATTATATGTTTAAAAACACCCACATTTTCTAGGTATGTGCCTATCCAAAATCCAGATATTAATTCCAGATTACTCGGGTAAAAAAAACCCGACCTATCTACTGTAGTGAGTGGTTCTTGATGAGCGGAAGCCGGTCACCCCACCACCCGTGACTGGCAATCATCCCAACGGCATGGCCGCCTCGTCCGAGATGCGACCGCGGAAGAAAATGGCGATATCCTACCCCCCACCTACCGAAGCAAGATGCAGTATCTTTTTTTATAAGTTCAGTGCCGACCTTGACCCTGCGGCGAAATGTTGCGGTGCTTACCGTCGTGTTCTTGGATTGTTCCACCGCATCGTAGCGGAGGTGATTCCGGAGGAATGCATTGGACCTACACACCACAAGCCCATACGAATCGCATTCGCTTTCAGTCGCGGCTCAAGTTTCGAGCTCGCCGACATTGCGCCCACTAGTATACGGTGAATACGATACATACGGTAATATGGGTGTTGAGAGTTGCGCCCAAGAGCTATATAACTTTGGATGTAGAGCCAACTAGACGTTCTGTCTCTTTTCAACAAATTCAATATGTCATCTTTCGAAAACAAAGTTGCCATTGTCACCGGTTGCAGTAGCGGCATCGGTTTTGCAACTACACAGATCCTGCTCGCCCGCAAAGCCAAGGTATTTGGCATTGACATCTCTCCATTCAAGCAGGAACTCGATAAATCAGGTTTCACCTTCTACCAGGTCGATCTCACAAAGCCCGATGCCGCCAACGAAGCCGTAGCTGCGTGTATCCAGGAATACGGCCCAAAAGTTGACATCCTAGCGAACGTTGCCGGTGTTATGGATGCCTTCGGTAGTGTGGATACAGTGAAAGAGTCGGAATGGGAACGTGTGTTAAGCATCAATCTGACGGTTCCTATCCGATTGATGGCCGCTGTGCTGCCGAGTATGAAGGAGCACAAAGGAGGCGCTATTATCAATGTTGCGAGTAAGGCAGCTACTAGCGGTGCCACAGCGGGCGTTGCGTACACCTCCAGCAAACATGGTCTCGTTGGAGCAACCAAGAATGTAGCTTGGAGGTTCCATAACGAAGGCATTCGTTGCAACGCGGTCCTACCAGGCGGTAAGGCTTGTAATGTTGAATCAGAGAGTTACCAAAGGCTAACGACTAAAAGGTGTTGCAACCAATATCCAGTCATCGATTCAAAGAGAAGACTGGGATTTACCAGCCTACTTGGCTTCTTCGTACGTAAACCGTGACCATGATGGTCGAGGTGATGCTAACTGTGTTAGTGGTGTTATCGGGCTGCACACCCCAAGCGATGCCCAAGGAATTCCTCAAACTGATATCAGCCCGGAAGATGTTGCCAATGTGATCGTATTTCTTGCATCGGACGAAGCAAAAAAGGTGAACGGTGTGCTCATGCCAGTTGACAACGCCTGGTCCACGATCTAGACACAGAAATGGAAGACTATTGTAAGACACAGGTATTGCAGATTGAACCATAATTATGCAACTACAAGACCTCGTGATCGTTTCTTTCAGCGGCTGGTGGAGTTGGGTCGTGGAATCTGATTGGCACCTGCCTCTCTCGGTTGACGGTCAATTTGAAAACATCATGTCTTTGATATCCACCGACGACATCATGGTATTGCTTTCCCTCCACACAGTCTGCGAGGTTGAGGTCTGCGTACAAGATGCCCTCTTCTTTTTGCAGGAAGTCTACCTCTTTCTTCTCTCCGGTTGCCTCATCGACAGTGAATCCAGGAATGGGTGCCCCAGTGGGATCCAGGAACATAGTTGCTCCACGCTGTGAAGTTTTCAGTATGGTTGCAATACGCTCAGCATCCGAAGCGCCTGCAGCGATAGCCTCAATGGCTCCATCATCCAAGTGCCCACTACAGAGCACCCCGAAAGCTTTGGCTTCGAAGCAATGCGCCGCTGCCCTGATTCTATTGGCTGCAACGTTGTCATAGTTTTTTCCTTTCACTTCCTGAACCGAGTTAGGGTCTGCAACACGAGTGGGCCAAGTAGCAGGCCATGTTGAGATGTGCAGCTGCTCAGCTTGGGCAATGAGGCTGTATCTTGCGAGAGGATTCGTATTCTCGCCGCAAATCAGGTTTCCGATGTTGCCAAAAGGCGTTTCGACAACCTTTAGACCGTGTCCATCCCCGGGGGCCCAGGTCAGCTTTTCGAAGAAGGTAGGCATGAGCTTGCGGTGAAGGTTGAGGACTCGGCCGTCTGGACCAATAAATATGTTGGAGTTGAACAGTGTCCCTGAGCTGTAGCGAGTCTTCTCAGAGAAGCCAACGCTGAGATATACGTTGTGCTCTTGAGCTGCAGACTGCAGAGCTTGGATTTCTTCCCCATCTGCCAGAACTGACTGTTCTGCCATTTGCTTGAACAAATCGTGGTTCTCAGTCGGTGCACGCAGCGCGCTCCATACCGGGAACGCTGGAATGAATGTTTCAGGAAATATAACAAGGTGTGCTGAGTTCTTTGAAGCGATTTTGATGAACGACACCGCCTTCTGTGTAGTTGCTTTCGCTGAAAGGAAGACTGGCGCCGCGTGACACGCGGCTACTCGGATCGGCCCTGCCATTGTTGTGTGCAGAAAAAATTGAGGCAAAAGAGACAGACGTTTGTTGTAGAGTCAAACGACGCGCAGCCGTGCAGTACTAATGACTCCAGTCTCGTATAGCTGTGGGGGTACCGGTACCTTGGCAGCTCCGAAACTATGCCCCACCCACATATCAAAGCATCTAGCGGCGGAGGTTCTTCTGTGCCCGACGCAAACTCATCAAAATTATAGCTGTAACTGTTCAATACCGTCAATCATCCAGTGTAGTATCGTAACCATGTTCTGGCTAGTACACCAACTCTATCTTGTTCAAATGCGGTGCGGGATGGTCAGTTGGCGGTGCCCGCCAGCACCTTCACCACCCCAACTTCTGCATCAAAGATCACGACAGCAACAACGCAGTCGATTATCTTTCAGACTACCAAAGTAGTGTTTGAAGCCTCAAGAATCAACAACTAAGTAAGTGCTACTAAATAGCGCGATCGTCATCTGCTGTAGCTGTAACAAGAACGACCTAGAAAGGTCTGTAAGCGCGGTAGCAAACCTGATTTATTACAAAACTTGCTTATTAAAGCATGATCCTTTGAGCTTTGTGAAGACGCTCTTTGCTATCTGGTCGTCTGCGTCTATCGGTGTTAAATAACCGCCTAGCGCGAAATCCTGTTCCCAGTCAACTTTTCCGTCGGTGAACGCCACGTAATACGTTCTTACATCTTGAACTATACAGGCCGGCACACTTCATCATTGCAACCCGAGTATTTTTGCCAGCGCGAACCCGCAAGAATAGACGCGTGCCCAAAGCTTTAAGCGAAGACACCACGTTCCTGCATTCCTGGCTGATAAACCTGCGATCTCCAAATGGCTCGCATCGATGGTTACGATGTGTCATCTGTCCCGGAAAAGGGCCTGGAACGAGAAGCTGCGATAGCACAAGCTCATGGTTTTTACATTCGTCACCCTCCACGGCCACACACATTATCTGAAGCGGTTACCAAAGAGGAAGATCTTTTTCAAACAATTCACATGGGCGCAGTAGACGTCGATATCGAGAAATGGTTGGTTGTGATCGATGGCTTAGTCGAACGACCATTCGCTCTCACATTCAAGCAACTGCTGAAGCTACCGTCTACATCCGTTCAGTCGATCCATGAGTGCTTCGGAAGTCCTTTGGCACCTGCGACCACCGCTCTTTGGCGGATAGGTAACGTCACTTGGACAGGAGTTCCACTGCGTACCGTCCTTACTATGGCTTGCCCGCTGCCATCTGCAGATTACGTCTGGTCTGAAGGCCTGGATTCTGGCACATTTGCGGATGTGGAAGCAGACTGCTACCAGAAAGATCTGCCGCTCGACAAAGCTCGAGGCGAGGAAGTCCTAATCGCATACCAAATGAACGGAAAACCTCTAGGACGGGAGCGAGGGGGGCCAGTGCGACTTGTCGTGCCAGGCTGGTTTGGTACAAACAGCACGAAGTGGCTGAGTAAGATTTCTTTACGCCAAGGAAGAGCGATGGGTCCGTACACAACGCTTTTCTACAATATCAAGGACCAAGACGATCCTCAGCACAGGTTGAAGCCAGTTTGGGAGATCGATGTCAACTCAATGATTGTTTGCCCTGCCCCAGATACTATTCTCCACAAGTCTGAAGTGGATGTCGAAGGCTGGGCATGGAGCCATGACGGTGTAGCAAAGGTCGAAATCAAAGCTAGCGACACCGATGATTGGCGTGAGACTTACTTAGAGCCTCGGACCGATTTTCGTTGGCAGAAGTTCACGTTACAGCTCGCACTAAAACCTGGTGAATATGTGCTGACAGCAAGGGCGACGTCCGTTGGCGGTAAGTCGCAAGCCTTAACTGCGAGACGTAACCATGCACATCAGGTCCCTATCCGAGTTGAAGGCTGAGGAAAACAAGGCCTTGCATTATTTCAATTCCTTTCACCAATCTGGATCGATCTGCTTGTAAAGCACATCAAACTCCGACATCAGCGCAATACCGTCTTCTAGCCTTGGCCACTGCCTATCTTCTGGTACAACTTCAGGTCGCCCGTTCTTTATCCATTCTGCATACCTCTCATAAAGTTCGGCACAACTCCTAGCTCTCAATCCGAAATCCTTTTGCCACTCAGGCCAATCCCAGCTCAGCTCTATCACCTTGTCCGTCGCGTGGTCGTGATGCGCGATCTTGACAGGTCTATCGAAAGAGTAGCCGGCCTGTAGATACGGTCCTGGGGCGGTCAGCCTTAGCTCGCCTTTCTCGCCGTTGATCGTCCATCTGAGACCCGGTTCGTTTTTGAACTGTGGACCCAGGCGAAACGTTGCCACATTGTTGTGATTGATTCGAAAGAATTCTAATGCAGGGCTCCTTTTATGCCTGCCCACGGCATCTACGAAGTGTAATTGCTGACTTCTAGCTTCTGCACATGTCAGCACTACACGAAGTGCCTGCCTGCACATACATCTTTGCGTCCACCACTCAGGTTCTGGAAAGATGCGAGGCCGGCAGTGGCTTACCAATGTTGTGGTCACAAGCCAATCAGCGACCGGGAAGTCATTAGTGATGTCTGCCTGTTTCTAATTCGACCCAAGCACGACATTTCATGACACTCTCATCACAAAAGACATGTCCTTACTGCGTTCAGCCATATCAGCCTCTTTTACAGCTTACAAATTCATGAAAAGCGATCACCAACGTCATGCCCTTGTATGACATCGAATACGTCATACCACTGACGGATGGTCAGCAAGAAGCTCTGGCAAAGGCTTTCACCTCGATTCACTGCAAG
This sequence comes from Ascochyta pisi, assembly GCA_039634435.1. Lineage (NCBI taxonomy): Eukaryota > Fungi > Ascomycota > Dothideomycetes > Pleosporales > Didymellaceae > Ascochyta > Ascochyta pisi. The sequence continues at coordinate 1,291,334 of CP113329.1, read as the reverse complement.
CGCTTCCACACACCGTCTTTCTTCGTCATCGTTCGTTTCACGGATGTTTCGTCGCAGAAAGTTTACAGAGGCGGCGTCCTGAGGTACTACAACCGTGCTGTTCTGCGAACCCGTGTTAGCGAGAACCGCACGACTGAACAATATGGCGAACATTGTCAAGAGCTCATCAAAGCGTGGGACGATATCGTAGCGTCTAAAAGTTTGCAAACTGAGTTTGATAAAACCCTGAGGACCGTCTGGATAATGGGCGCCTTGACTACGGCGGTGGAAATGGGCTTTCAGCGTCCTGCAGCTGGACAAGAGATCAAATGGTTGAAAGATAACAGAGAAGGGTTTGAAAGACTTGCAGAGGAAGGAGACGAAGATATGCAGCAGCTCCTAGTAGAATTGCGAACCCGCGATGACTTCGCTGCTGTCTCTGGTGAAGACGATGTCGTTCACTGAAAAATTCCCATTCTTGCATGCAAAGCGATGCCAAATGTATGAGAAAGGAATTTCAATGCATCAAAAACAGTTGTTGGATCTGCAAGCTAGGACCAAAAAGCGATGAGAAGTATTATCGTTGCTAGCCGGACCAGTGTCGAGCAAGCACTGTCCAATGTTTAAATTCAGTACATCGCCCCTGCACAATTATTTTCGTTGCTCCATGTTCTGTGTATACCCTTGTTTATTGCAGCATAGCCTGATGAAGGCTCAATTGTACTGCTGATTTCTTGCTTGTGTCTTACGGATCTATTCCTCAGCCACTGTTTTTTTCATGCACACCTTCAACACTTTGCCAAATAAGATACGCTTTATAAATCTGCAAGTTAAACGCCCGATGTAGTATATACTGTACATTATATCTTCCGGGGCCAGTTGAAATACCAATCAGAGCAGCATCTGAAAAGCCGAGGTTTGGTCCATCGCACTGCCACTTCGATAAACACTGACGCTAACCCTATTTTGGAGGATATCTAGGCCAAGCAATATACATCCATGAGCATCGCAGTAAGCAGTAAGACCTATTTCGAAAGAACTAAACTTTAAGTCCGGTGACTATGTTGGCCTTGTCTAGTATTTAAGTCAGTCAGCTGTCGATAATAGATTTGCTATCATCAAGTAAACTTTTCTTCTTACTTTCTTTCCATCGAGACGATGCTTCAAGCAATAATTGCAATCTCGCTGTTCCTATCCACGAGTAAAGCATACCCCGCAGAAGGCCGTCTCAAATCCAACGCGACTTCACTGGAATGGTCACCATGCGACCTTGAATTTCCTTCGGAGGTCCAACAAGAGGTAGTTGCACATGGGGAATCTATTTTCTGTGCAATTCTACCAGTGCCTTTGGACTACACGGATCGGGAAATTGGTCAAACCCTGAGTTTGCAACTGATCAAGATCAAGGCGACTAAAGAACCTTTCAAGGGTAGTGTTCTTACGAATCCTGGTGGACCTGGAGGAAGTGGTGTGGACTGGATCGCCAGTGATGGACCATCAATTCGTGACGACATGGGTGGTTACCATGACGTTATTGGTTTTGACCCTCGGTAAGATCTTTTTTCGACAGTTATGCTTCGTCAAAACGCTAATGAACGTAGTGGCACCGGTAGAACCATACCATTCAATTGCGTTTCGTCAAATGGCACGTCTCTCAACAACAAGCGTGCAGAGTACAACTTCACGATCCCGCAGAATGATCTTTACTCTGTGCTTGAAGCGAAAGCCTGGCATGATGGCGGTAAGTTTGCCGAAATTTGCGCGGACACGCCTGGAAATGTAGACATTGGTCCCTACATCAACACGCCCTTTGTGGCCCGCGACATGCTAGAGATAATCGAAGCACTTGGAGAGGAACAACTTCAGTACTGGGGTATATCCTACGGTACCGTCCTTGGTCAGACATTCGCGGGTATGTTCCCAGATCGCGTGAAGCGTATCGTCCTCGATAGCACCCTGCGCTTTGATGACTACTATGCCGGTCATTGGATCACAGTGACTCGCGATACAGAGCGTGCACTGGTGAACTTCTTCACGGAATGCGTCAACGTTGGTCCTGGACTATGTCCAATTGCGAACTTCACTGGTCCGAACGCGACGCCAGAAGACCTGCATAAAGAATACGCCAGAGCTTTCCAGGAACTACTAGATGACCCAGTTCTCATGCCCGACAATTACCAACCTTCTCCGTGGTGGCAGCCCGGTGGCATAACTGTTTTCCAATTACTGAAATACTCGACTTTGGCTTTAGTGTATCGTCCGAGCCAGTTTGGCGAGCTCTACGTAATTGTTGATATAGTCTTGAGACGAGCTTGGGACGAATGGATCACTCTTTCCACACCGTTACCCACCAACTCGACCACACCAGAGGTACCCTGGAACCTAGGCGTTAATGCATTCCACGGCATTACCTGTGGAGATGGATCTTTCCAAGTCGACAACCCAGAAGATATGTACTCATTGGTGCTAGCTCAAGCTTCTGCAGGTACCTTCTCTGATGGTTTCGCACCACAGATTTGGCCTTGCGCACAGTGGAAGTTTGATGTCAAAGAGCGCTACACTGGGCCGTTTACCGCAATCAACACTAGCTATCCGATACTCTTTGTTAATGGCAATCATGATCCCATTACACCTCTGAGCGCTGCGTATGAGGCATCGGCAAATTTCCAAGGCAGTCGGTTAGTGGTACAGAATGGACACGGTCATGGAATTAGGAATCATCCTTCGAGTTGCACCAATCAAGTGATCGCAGATTACTTCAACGATGGAACTCTGCCAGCTGTTGGTACGGTGTGTCAGACGGACAAGACGGCATATGGTGTTTTCGAGGATTGGGTTACTTTGGTATTGGGCAATAGTACGGCCAACAGTACAGTTGCTAAGAGGTCTTTTATAAATGGCCGAAAGCCCTTTCTCGCATGAGAAACGCTTCGAATAAGACGGAAGAACTGGGTCAGTTGAGGGTGAGTCGTTGCTGAGATCCCAGGACTAGACCATACTGTCTAGTCATGATTGCCAGCAATTCAATGATTCATTTTTGGGGACCTTCGGGCGTAAATATGCCTCACAGTATGTATCTAGCACAATCCATCGAACTCATTGCCCCTTCCCAGCACAGCTTGCGTGTTGTTCTCGAATCCTAACTTGACTAGCGTGTCAGCAGTTGGGTCGTAGGTCGGCCAATCCAGACCATGCTGTGGGTCTTTTGCAAATACCGCCCACGCACTCTGCATATATCTTGAAGTCTCAATCTCGGCGGGTGTGCTGGGTCCAAGAAGGTCAGCAGTACCAAAGACCATGGGAATGTCGGATGAATGATAAGCACGAAGCCACGAAAACGGGTTCAGATTTGGCCATTCACCGAAATAGCGAGCGCGCCATATGGGGACGCCGAAGTCCTTTCGAGCACTAGTTTGTTAGTTAGTATGGAAACATCGATGTCGGCGATAGAAACTTACAGGGCTCCTTGTGCCCCAGGACATGTCGCGATGTTTCGTGTGAAGGCATCTACAGCGGTCTGGTTCGGTCCGGCTGGGTTGTACTGAACAAGTGAAGCACCTTCATCGTCGACTTGCGCTAAGATAGTTGGAAGTCTGGCGAAACGGCCACGGATCTGACGATCCGTGTAGTTGGAGAAGCTTGTCATGTTATCCGGCGATGGCGCAAATGACAGCGATCTTCCATCGTTTGAAGAAGCATTGTACTTGTTCAACACTGTAATGATAGCTGTAGCGTTTGCTTTTTGCATGCATGAGAACACCTCGTCATTGCTGGCCGAGGAGCAGCCAACTTGAGAAGCGAGATAAGTGAAGTTCGAGTTGGTTGGGTCATTGGAGGCTCCGCCTGAAGCCGTACCAGATTGTGCGATAAAACCCTTGACGATGGGATCCTCGGGGTATGCGTAGGCGTACTTGTCGACAGCCATCCCGCCGGCGGACTGGCCAAACAGAATCATACGGTCAGGGTCTCCACCGAAGGCTCCAATGTTGTCGTAGACCCATTCGACCGCTTTACGATGATCAAGCAGACCTGGGTTCAGATTCTTTCCATCCAGGGCGGCGGAATTTGGGTAACCGAAGATATTGAGACGGTAGTTGATGGCGACTACGATAACGTTCTGATCCTTCGCAAGTCGATCTCCGTATTTGTAGGGGCTTGCACTTCCACCCGAAGTGAAACCACCACCATGAATCCAAATCATTACTGGCGATGGTTCAGCGGGATTGCCTTTCGTTGGCGCCCAAATATTCAAGGTCAGACAATCCTCGCTCTGCTCCTGACCGGGAGTGAGAAGAAAGCCCTTGAGGTATTCCGAGTACACCGTTTTTTGGCCATTGTTATACTGTATACATGATGGCCCAAACCAAGATGCATCGATGGTTTCATTCGAGGGCCGCTTGGTAACTGGTGGTCGGAATCGAAGTTCGCCAATTGGCGGTTCGGCGTATGGGATGCCACCCCAGAAGGAGACGCCAGTCGTGTTTGACCAGGGCACTCCTCTCACTGCAAAATGGTTGGTATATACCAACAGCCCATCATGGTTTGACTCGGTTGGAAGACCATGAGCCAACAGCAAAAGAAAGCAGGCGACAGTCTGTAGAGATTTCTGAAATCCCATGATCATTTTGGACGACGTGTGGGCGGCTCAAGATGCAGAGCGATTGAAGATTCCCACATTATATACGGATGAAGTCTTCTGAGAGATCAGCGAGAGAGTGGTGAGCAATCATCCTTGGCTGGAGAAGCTTTCTTCCAATTGTTGAACCTGTGTTCATCTGGTTAGCGCTGTTATCGCAATTCCGGGGCCCCGCAAACGAGTCATGCGACAGTTGAAGAGATCACTAGGATTGCCTCGGCTAGTCATTACACCTTCTTCATCAAGCAGTATGCTTTAAGGCTTGACATCATACCTGATCAAGTTCCAGCTCGATCTTCACCTCCACTCTGTGCCCGGATGAAGCATTTCCCAGCGTCGACCGATATGGGTATCACGGAAAAGGTCACTATGAGCACCCGCGAAATGTTGAATCTTTGTTTTATCTGATATTCAAGTTCGCCATGAGAAGACAACAGTATGCGCAAAACTTTTGGCCATGGATCTTTGCAACTTAAGCAACATACTATTTGTTCTTGCGCTAGGAGCTGGAAAAACATTGCACCTGTGTGGTGTTTTGCACAATCAGGCTGAAGGCGTTGCGAAAGAAATTTGATCATAATTGAAAAATACCATCAATCCCGACTAGTGCCGCCCTATGTTTTGTTAGTTCCAGCATTCGGACAGGAAGCCTCGAAAATACGGCTCGCAAACTCGTGGCTATCTCTGAGGACCGACTGTTGAGGGCAGTTTCATCTTGATCTTGTAGACTGGTATTGGCGCTTTCTGTTTCCGTGGGTCAAGTTGTCCATTGCCCTTCGCGTCAATTGATTTCATAGCCTACTCTCAACATGGAAGTATGACATAGAACTTTCTTCTGTAAACTATTATCCGAAGGTGGGAGTAGGTATCTCAGATCAGTACGCCAGCTGCGGTTTGTGAACATTGTCATAGCTTTCTTTAAGGCTGGGCTTTGAGCTAGACATAGTGCATCCAAGTCAGAAGTGCAACTTGCCCACCCATCTATTGTATATTGCTATTGTCCACCCCGGATAGTCTCGAGTGAAGATATTGTACAACAGGTTGTCTAAAGTTCTAGCGCATTCCTCTCCGCAGTCTATCAAAGCAAAACAGATTATACAAAGTATCCTAGACGTGCCTCGACAGCCCCGGCACTGACATCTTACAAGCTCGCAACAAGCGCCGGCAGGACGCTGTTCTTGGTGAAGGCCCAGCTGCTAGAGCTGTCGTGCGCCCTCCATGCAGCACCGCTCCAGAAAGTGTTCCGCTTTCCCTGCAGCGCATACAGGTCTTTGTAGAACCCGGCCTTGGTTGCATTAGATCCAACAAGCAAGTTGTATGGGCTGTGGTTGCTGAAAGCCACAAACTCAGGCTCAGTAGCATTCAGTCCGTTGGCAGTCTGGTAGCGCTTCAGGTCTGCGACGATAGCTGCTTTGGCTTCGTCGCTGCTAAGGATTTCACCGACTTTGGTGCCGTAGTAAACAAGGCTGAGCGTTGGGTTCACACCTGTGGGGTTGACGTTGAAGATGGCAGGCATAGGGGGCAGGGCGTAAGGCTTGTCGATGGCGAGGTTTTGCAGCGTAATGTTGGTAGGACCCGCGTTACGGATGATGGAGGTGTAGTATCCGACGGCCTGGAATTGGCTGAAGATGCTCAGTTCTTCCTGATTGGTGTCGAATTTCGCGAGGCCAGAGACAGTGGGAGGAATGGTGATCAGGAGCTTCTTAGCGCTGATAAGAGTGCGGCCTTTGGGAGTATCGACGAGGACCTTGACGCAGCCGGACTTGCTAACACGTTCTGTGGCAAGCACCTTAGAGGAGAGAAGAACCGACTTAGCCGCGAGGAGCTCAGCAGTAGCCTTTTCGAAGAGAAGACTGTTGTCCATAACCGAGCTGGTCTGGAAGTTACTGGTGGTTGCGAGAAGACCGAGAGACAAAGTGCGGAACTGCTGCAGCGCAGGGAGCTCGAGGATATCGCCAAATGCTGATGTGATTCCATAGATAAACTGCACGGCATCTGCGATGTCGTACTTCTGCACAAACTGGCCAAATGGCAGATAGAGGTCCTCAGGAACGGGATCTGGAAGGTAGAAGCCGCCCTCCAATTGTGGGTACTTTTGGAGTACAGCAGCGTAGCGCTGCAGAGCTGCGGCCGTGGCTGTTTGATTTGAAGCCGGTAGACCCTGCAAGATCTTTCCAGTCCTAAAGTCAACATTCTGGGATGTAGCGCCGCCAGTGACGCTGACGTCGATTTTAGACGTGGTGAGGTTGAAGCGGGAGAACCATTCATGAACAATAGGTTCATCATGGTATAGCTTCACTCCCATATCGATAGGATATCCAGACTCCGGGTCGGTGTAGGTTTCAGTGTGACCTCCCAACCTAGCCTTTTGCTCAATCACTACAACTTTCTTGCCCTGATCCTTGAGCTGAATGGCTGCGTAGGTACCAACACCGCCACCGCCAATGATTACAACATCAGTTTTGATGACACGCTCTGGCTTGTAGAAGCTAGGGCTGAAGTTGTAGGGTCTGTGATCCGGGTTCGGCGAGGCGAAGGCCAACGGAAGGACAGCCACCGCGGAAGCGGCGATCGATGTGAAGGAGCGCATGATTATACAAATTAGAGAATTAATCAAATAGAAAAACTGTTAAAGCGTTGGATATAGTTGGATCGCTCTTGACTTTATTGCAGAGGAATCGTTCGGTATTTGTATGGTCACATCATGGGGCTCGGATACTCCTGAAAGTTCCCGGCTCGATCCTATTAGAGGCGTAATTATAATAGCACCGAGTTTAGACCAGGCTTCGTGACAAAAGTGGTTAATCAAAAGCGCACTTCCTGCATGCTTAATAGGCTTCAATCAGATTAATAGTCAGAACATGTTGCGTGTTTCTGTCTTGCTCATTTATCACTGGATGGGCGAAGTGCATGTCAGAACGCTACTGAATCGTGGTGCCAAGGCCAAGAAATTCACTTCCTTTGGTTTCCATCCCGAACCTGGATCCTAGCAATAGTTGCTGATTGTTCAGCTCTTCTAGCCCCTAAACAGAGGAAACTTTCAAATATAGGGAAGCTAGTAAACCTTCATCTTATTCAAGCAGTCATTGCACAGCCCACAAGCGGCACAGCTTGCCCAACTCTCATAATAACTGACTACATCTATGGATAACGAAGGCTATTGACCTCACCCTTCAGGTCATGAATTTTTGCTCTCAAATTCTGTGCTTCTATTCTTAGCCACCTCTCCCTGTTCCCGAGGCCTGTGGTTACATCCACCAAAGCTCTAGTTTCGTTATCGAGCTCATCAAAAATCCTCAACATTTCATCCAGGGTTTGATTCCGCGCGTAGTGATCTTGAAGATGGTCCCTTTCGTTGTGTTCTCGCTGGGTCAGATAAGGCTGGTGGTTGTAATCATTAAAGCCCACGCCAGGGTGACGGTATCGTGTCATAGTGGGTCGATGCTCTGCTCAGTGGAGTTGTTTCTGTTGATGATGTTATGCTGTGAATTACCATGATGGAGTCGGTCTGAGATGAAGCGCACCTTTATACCAGCCGGCGATGCTATAGATCGTTCGGCGTGTCGAACGTCAAGGTCCACGTTCGCATGCATATTTGCACTGCGTTGTCAGCAACGTGGCGCACAGCTCATTTTTGAGTATCGCCGACATGTGCACCGGATTGTAACGAACTTGTTGTTTGACATCTCCATGAGTAGAGGGGCTCTGACGGAGTGGACTAAACAGGTGGGAATTGATGTGTTCCTAGACTAGGTGAAAATGATACCACCGTCAATGACGATGGTCTGCCCCGTCATGTAATCGCTGTCCTTACTCGCCAGAAAACTCACCGTGCTGCTCACATCCTCTGGTACACTTGTCCTGCCTAGCGCAATCAGCTCATTTGTGTACTTCTTGATGGTATCGCCCTTGTTCGCCCCAGTCTTCTCGCCCAGCTTCTCATCAATGAGATCCCACATTGCAGTGCCGACTATACCAGGTGCGTAAGCGTTTACTGTGATCTTGTGCTCCGCCATTTCCATTGCAAAAGCCTGCGTCATGCCTCGTACAGCCCATTTGGAAGCGCTATAGTGAGATAAAAGTGCAAAAGGCTTGAATGCAACGATAGACGCTGCACCGAGAAGCTTGCCGCCAGAGCCTTGCGAGATCATTTGCTTGGCGGCAACGGAATAACAGTTGAACACGCCATAGACTGCGTGGAGTCAGTACGAACGAAAGCTATTGCCATTTGCAAACTTACCGTTGACCTCAAACATCCGCTTAAAGTCCTGTTCAGACAGGTCTAGGAGGGCTTTTACTTGGGCAATGCCCGCGTTCGCGACCATGGTGTTCAATGGACCCAGCTCCGAAACGGATGCTTGCACCAGGTCTGTCACCTCGTTCAAGTTCGACACGTCGGCCGTAAACGCGAACGCTTTGCGACCAAGGGCTTGAATCTCTTTGACAACTTCGTCGCAACCAGCTTTGTTTGCCGCAATGTCGTTGATGCACACGTCGTAGCCGTCGTTTGCCAGCCGTAGAGCTATAGCTTTACCACTGGTAGTTGTCAACCAGGCTGATTATACTTGTTTGTACACGCTGTCCTCACATTCCACGCGACGAACCTGTCACAATCGCGGTCCTACTGTGTCCTGCGGTTGGCGTTGCGTAGTTGCGCGTCGTCCACCGTGGCACCTGGGTCGAAACACGAGACAGTGTTGCAATCTTGGGCGAAGCCTGCCACACTGTCCGTACTGGAAGACGGAGAAGCATGGTTACGAGCAGAGGGAACAGTTTGTGAATACACTATAGGGAAAGTGGGTTACGGGCTATCCACAATCGAACCAAAAGAGGAGTGCTCGAGCCCACGAAAGAAGCACCACCAGATTCATATGTACCTCATCCAGAGATGGGGTAGCTCTCTAGCGGTTAGACGGGACATGCATCGACCCCTCTCGCACCTTCAAATCGGCAACATTCCAAGAAGCTCGGGCGGCTGCTCGGGAGGAGGTGACCCGGAAGGTGACGTCTGTAAGGGTTGGAGTTACTAGAGTATTTGCAGCAGAGCGGCAATGTTCCGTGGGCCCCGTAGCCGAACACACCACATGATAATCGTGTCCAGACCGGATGAAGCTGGCCGCGGGAACATGAAGTGCGGAGGCGGAGGAGATGAGAGCTGCGGCGGGAAAGCGGAGGTGCCACTAGTCCTTTCCTCTTTGGGGTTTAGCGCTTTTTCGCGAAGGTGCAGATGCAAGATGCGCGTTGCAGCATCAACAAGCAAACAACGTCACCCACGCACCGCGACATAGCACAACCAACACCATGTCTCGTCAAAGCATGGCACCGAATCGCAACCTTTCCCTCACAGAGGAATTGGAAAAGCTGGAGCAGTCCATCACCCTGACCCTCCAAGGTAAACAAACCCTCGACTACCCCACCAACGCGACTGACAGCAGCAGAAATCGATCACAACTTCAGCCGCGCACATCGCATCGTTACCACAGGGATTCTTCCCATCATCGAGCAATATGGAAAACACTCCGAGGCGGTCTGGGAAGGTTCAAAGGTGCGCATCCCTCCGCTTGTTACTCGTATAGCAGCGTTGCTAAGCCCTGGCAGTTCTGGAAGCAGTTCTTCGAAGCCAGCGCAAACGTGTCACTATCTGGATACGAAGCGCCGCAGGAAGACTCGATTGCGCAGGATGACACACAGGAATCGGAGACGTACGAGGATGAGGAGACGGTGACAGGAGACGCTACGAGAGAAGGGGCTGTTACGCCTCAACGGGCAACCTCGTCTCACGGAGAGCTCGAGGACACTATGACGCTCGACTCGCCGTCTATGGGCCACAGCACACCTGGAATGCCCCGTTCGCTCAGGAAAGGCAGGAATGGCGACGGCGAAGAGCTGGACGCAGAAGAAGAGGCACCGCAATTCGCCGGGCTCTCCTCGCCATACGAAGCGCTCAGGCAAGAGCTTGAAGGTGGGCCACAGGGGTCAAGAACGCCGAGGTTCGAACCAGTCACGCCTGGAAAGTCACAGGCTCTACCTGATATGATGGGCTTTGACTCTTCACCTTTTGTTCAGCCCACAACATCGAAGAAGCCGCACTTCAACCAGGATCCACTCATGCACCGCGTTCTGGACAAGACATTCCGCGTTCAGGCCACACCGCTCATCAGTCCCCGGAAGTACAAGCCGACTGGGGCCTTCACTCCGAGCACGGCACATGATGCTGCACCCACGCCTCGAGGGGCTGCAGCCACTTCAAGGCTGCCCAAATGGGACGATTCGTCTCCACCTTCGTCGCCAGCACCCCAGCTGCGTGCAGACATATTCTCGCCGATGAAGACGCCTCGCACGCCAGGCGTTAGTATACAGACACCTGCCAAGGGCAAGCAGCCGATGAGCGCTGCAAGAGACCAAGATTATGTCGATTACAGCGATGACGACGAGCTCGATTTCAGTCCGCCAAAGACAATTCAGTTCCACATCCCCCAGACGAAGCTGTTGCAGACACCCGGTATGTGTCCTGTCCAATGTTCTTTGAAGAGAATGTCGCTAATCTTGCGTAGCCCGAGAAGCCAGCAGACGTATCGTGGACGATCTCCTCATGACTGCTGGAGGTGACTTTACCGATACTACGAGCGGAATGGAAGACGATAGTCCGAGTGTTGTCAGACGTCAAGTGGATCTGGACGACAGCTTCTAGATGCTCGTGAGGGATGGGAGGGCGCGCCGTTGCTTCTGTTATGTAGACCGTGATACCCCACAACAGTAGAAGTTTGTTTGGATGTCTTCCATTTTCCTCAAAGGTGGGAGTCGCAGATGATGCTCTCGTGTCACGTACAGACGGCTGTGAAGGAACCGCTGGCATGTGACAAGCCACGACTGGTGAGCTAGCAGCGGCGCTAGGCGTGTATCATTGGCCGGAACCCTGCGACAGCTCCATCGTCGTTCCCCAGTATTCGCAGCAGCTCCCCTTGTAGAGCCAGATGTCCTTGTCTTTGCAAACCGACACTTTCGATTTTCCACCATGCCCAAATCGAAACGACCGCCAACGTCAGGCTATGCTCGAATAGCGCAAGCCGAGGAGGAAGAGGACTCGGACGCTGCATCTGAGGACGGATTCCATCAGAACCCGCTGTCCAACGCGCAATATGCCCCCATTCAGCCTTCACGAAACTCGCGCATGCGCATGCCCATGCCCGGCGACTCGGCCCCAGGATCGCCCAACGCACGCCGAACGTCGACCAGCCGGCGACACCGCTCGAATTCAGGCGTCGACATCAAAGCCATCAACGCGCGATTCGAGCGCTGGGCAGACGAGATCGCGCAGAAGTTCAAGTTCAAGAAGCAGAAGGAAGGCCCTGATGACGAGCAGCTCGAGATCCACCACTCGGTCTTCCAGGCGCCCGACGGTGTGCGACCAGCGACGGCCGAGTCACTCACCTTGGACTACGACGCGGCCGGCGCCTCAGAACGCATGACCAAGATGCAGTTTGACGACATCGTAGAGAGTGTCCGAACAGCCATTGAGCTTGGCGTCCATCCAAAGTTGATCACACAAGGCAGCTCGGGTAGCTACTTCGCGCGCAACACAAAGGGCAAGGTCGTCGGCGTCTTCAAACCCAAGGACGAGGAGCCATACGCGTCACGAAACCCAAAGTGGACCAAGTGGATACACCGCAACCTGTTTCCTTTCTTCTTCGGGCGCGCCTGCCTCATCCCGAACCTCAGCTACATCTCAGAAGCCGCCGCATATGTCCTCGATACCCAGCTCCGGACCCACATCGTACCGTACACCGACATTGTCGATCTCTCGTCAAAGTCTTTCTACTACGATTTCTGGGAAAGGCGCGCCTTTTACAGGAAGGGCAAGCCGTTCCCAGAGAAGCCAGGTAGCTTTCAAGTCTTTCTGAAAGGTTTCAAGGATGCGAATATCTTCCTGAAGGAGAATCCCTGGCCGGATCAACATGCCTCCAGCCTAAACGCCCCTTCTCGTAAGAAAAGAAGAAGATGGGCAGAGGACTGCAGACCGAGTGGGCCGTTATCCGACAATGAGGACGACGAGGAAGGTCCGGGCGCGTCTGATCCGCAGCGGCGACGGGGATTCTGGACACCGGCATTGCAGCAGTCTTTCAGAGAACAGCTGGAGAAGCTGGTCATTCTCGATTACATCATGCGCAATACAGACAGAGGATTGGACAACTGGATGATCAAGATCGACGAAAAGACACAAGAAGCTACGATAGTTGCTGAGCCGCCAAAGCTGAATGACGACGAAGAGGGGAAAGACGTACCGAGCCAGTACTCGCGCCAGTCCATGTCAGAGCTGGATCCATATGGGCGTAGGGAGCCTATGAGGGCGGCGAGTCGTTCTAACACCCCTATGCAGAATGGACCTACTCCGGGCGTCACGATTGGTGCCATCGACAACAGCCTGTCCTGGCCCTGGAAGCATCCCGATGCAGTGAGTAGTGCTACGTGCGGATCTCCACCAGCTATGCTAATCTTTCGACAGTGGCGAAGCTATCCCTTCGGTTGGCTCTTCCTGCCCGTCTCCTTGATCGGGCATCCCTTCTCCGAAGCTACTCGCCGTCACTTCCTACCACTCCTCACGTCAAAACAATGGTGGAGCGACACACAAATGGCACTTAGGAAGTGCTTCTCTCAAGATGCAGACTTCAAGGAGCGCATGTACGCAAAGCAGATTGCCGTCATGAAGGGACAAGCATGGAATGTGGTAGAAACACTCAAAACGCCTGACCACGGCCCGCTGGAGTTGACAAGACGAGCTCGCGTGTGCGTCTGGGACGACATTGTGGAAATACCCATCGCAGTTCCTCTGCGTGCGCCTTCAGCTGAGATGCGGCGGAAACAACAGCCTAGCCGGCACCAGAGACTAGATGAGGAGCACGAAGAGATGGACATCACAGCCCTGCAGACCCCACCTCAAAAACCACAAACGGACCTTCTCATGAACTCCCCGCCTCTCGACTCCGCACACGAGAACCGCTTCAACCTCACCCGCAATTCTTCGTCGTTTGACACCCGACGCGCCGATCGTCCACCCAACAGAGATGGTCCGCAATCTCCGGCCACTGTCAACGATCTGCCTTGGTCTAGTCGAAAGATGCCAGAATCCAATGGAAGGCCCACACATCGCCCGCGCATGAGCTACGACCTGCCCCGGCAGGACAGCAGCAAGCGACAGAGGCGATTCTCTCTCAACCTCCGTAGAGATGATTACGACGAAGACGAAGGTGACTTGGGTTATGCAGCGAACGAGGACATGGAGGGCAACCGTAAGAAGGTCATTGTGGAAAGGCTTGAGATGGTCAAGGGCAGGAATCCGGTGTTCACGTGGTGTTAAAGAACAGTGCAGCAATGATGATTTCATGATCAAAGGGAGACATTTCGCACAGCGGGCGTTGGATTAGGTGTTTTGCATGGAGGCGTCGGTTCGGTGCAACCTTGTAGCAACATCATACAATTGTTGTAGTAACACATGGACTTTGAGGCGGCGCACAGCTTCTCTGTAAAGAAGTCTTTGATACCCTTGCGTTCTCAAATCTGAGCCAGTTTCAAAAATCGGAAGCTCTCAGCGAGCTGGAACCTTAGTGCCAGGCACGCGTGAGCGATTTCTTGGATGGTGGCTGCAGACCCTCGGGAACAGGCAAACCTGAGTGCGTCATCTGATCTCGTAGGCAGCGGACGCTTGGGCCGTGTGGCTAGTGCCATCTTCAACAGAACATGGAGGGTCAACACCCTGCAACGGCCCTTATCACACAAAGAGCGTCCCGTTTCCGACATGCTTGTCTGATCAGCGCACACTCTCACATTCTGTTGGCCAAATCGCGACATGAAACCACGGAGCTTGCTGCCAGACCCTCTACCTTCACTTGCACGGCCCCCAGATCTGAGTGGCGCGTGGCCTGTACCTCAAATCGCGTCGACGCCAGGGATTTAACGCGCAACGACCGATTTCGCGGGCTTTCAGCGCTTCCAGCCATTCCAACACTGTCTTCATTGACATTGAAGACATCCTTCAAACATACCACCTTTCCAACAGCGAGCAAACGAACCCTTTGCATCTCGATGTTAGATGCCCTGTACCAGCGAGCATCGAAGTATCGCAGAAAAAGCTAGGAACCAGTCAGCCGTTCTGTTGAAGCCTGGGGACGCTCTCTCACCTGTATCAATACTCCTGTTTGCAACTGTACACTATGAATCCCGCTCTATTACTTGACCCCCGTGGGGCGCGCAAGAAAGGTAACCTTTATTTTCTGTTCTACTCTCTCCCACTGTTTACACCCTCTCTTCTATTCAACAACTTTCGGTTTCCGTCAGCCATCATGAGTCTGGACGATGTCGACCTTGAAATGGGCGATGAGCCGCTCTACGGTGCCCTTTCACAAACTTCTCCACTTGATGCCGTAGAAGAGTGGTTGAACGCGTCACATGACACCGTCGACAACCTTTTGTTTCCTGCACCGCCTCATTCGCTATTTGGCACCTCATACCCCGACACCGAGCTAACGCCCCACTTCTCAGGTGAACAAGCTGCGCAACAAAGTCAGACACCACCAGCAACGCCTCGCTTTGATCCTGCAGCACTTCTCAATCCAAAGTCAGCACCCAAGCGACCAGCATCATCCACCGGAGAAGAGGTCGAGCGCGGGCGTGCCGACCTCACCATTGCCGGCCAAGTATCGCTTGTGGAGCGCCTGCACAACGTCCAGGAGCGAACTGCTTCGCCTGCAAAGCGCGTCAAGACGACCGACGAGCAGCAGCGGAAAAAGGCGCCTTCAAACGGTGCTCATTTCGGTGGCAGCAGCGCTCTTGACTTGAACAGGAGCGGACATACGCCTGTACTTCCACCCCCACAGGTTGATCTTACGATGAGTATGAGACCCATCTCTTGCCCTCGCTTTGTACTGACCTCTGCCAGGCGACGACGATGAGATTGAAGTTGTCCAAGACAATATGTCACAAATGATCTGCATCGGCAAAGTTGAACAGGCATACATCATGATGCACACTGTGCCGTTTCCCGACACCAAGAAGTACGTCGGCAACCAAGGCGCGTTGGGTAGAATCAAGGTAGCCTTCCGGAGAGCCGGCCAACGAACAAATCTGACAATTCTTGTCACCGATGCTGCAGGCAAAGAATTCGGTAAAGTTGACAACAAAACCGCGCAAGCCATCGTCCCGCTCATAGATGCTGCAAAGAGCAGCGGCATGATGTGGATGGCTTGGACAGACCCACGAAAGCGGCAGAACAATGAACCCACCGCACCTGGCTCCTCCCACCACAAACTCATTTCCATGACTCTGCAACTATACTGTCCACGCAAGAATGCTCACGGGATCGGCAAGTACTTGAAGAACAAGAACGCGAAGTTAACAAGGCCAATGTGGGAGCTTGAGAGGTACGATTACTTCAACCCACAGACGCAGGAGACGGCTACGAGGGTTCAGTTGCAGCACCCAACTCTCGATCCCAACCGCGATACAAGCGCCCACACATACGCTTCGGGTATACCGACAAGCAACTACACCCTGCGCAGCGTCAACGAGATCCGCGAAGATGTCCAGAACGTCTTTGACACGGTCATTGGCAGCTCTGAGGAAGTACCAATGCGCGAGCCTTCTTCACACATCAGGACTGAGCTTTACCCTCACCAGAAGCAAGCTTTGTATTTCATGTGGAACAGGGAGCAAGAACGCACCGAGGAAGAGGCAGACAACTCTGATCCACTCTGGAAGCCACGATACCGTGACAACGGCCGCAAAAAGTTCATTCACGTCATTACAGGAGAAGAAGTGGAGTTGAAGCCCAGATCTTGCCGTGGTGGTATTCTGGCCGATGAGATGGGTCTGGGCAAGACACTCAGCATACTCTCTCTCGTCGCTGATGACGCATCCATCAAGGATGGCCGAGAATTTGCAGCAAAGAAGCCTCCACGAAGCGCAGACCCGGGCGCCATCCAACCCATTATGAACAGCAGAGCCACACTTCTCATCTGCCCTCTCAGCACAATGACGAATTGGAAGGAGCAGATGAAGGATCATTTTCCTGCTGGGAGCGCTCTCAAGTGGACCCGCTACCATGGCAGCGAGCGATTTGGCATGGATCATCGTGAGCTTGCAGATCATGACATTGTCATCACGACCTATCACATCATTGCCAAAGATCTGCTTGATAGGAAGCGCGCACTACCATACATCAACTGGTTTCGCATTGTTTTGGACGAGGCTCACACCATTCGCAACCCTACGAGACAATCCAAGATCACATGTCTGCTTCCCGGGCAGCGACGATGGGCTGTCACAGGAACCCCGGTTCAGAACCGCCTTGAGGTACGCATCCACTTACTAACATATTGCAGAAATGTACTAATTATGTGCATAGGATCTTGGTGCCCTGTTCACCTTCATCAATCTCACTCCCTTCCACAACCCGCATGGCTTCAATCACTACATCCTTAACCCCTTCAAAGCCGCCGATCCGGAAGTTGTCCCCAAGCTACAGCTTCTTGTTAGCACAGTCACCATCCGCCGGACTAAGGAGATTATCAAGGATGAAGTACCAAGGCGTAACGACATGATTGTGAGGTTGAGGTTTTCATCGGCAGAACAACAGTTACATGACTGGTTCGAGACAGACACACAGCGCAAGATCAATGCTGTCACAGCAGGCGAAAAGATGGGAGGTCACTCATACGCACGTATCCTGACGGCTATACTGAACCTCCGACTCATCTGCGCGCATGGTCGCGACCTACTGAGCGAAGAGGCTCTGAAGACGACTGACGGCATGTCATTTGATCAGCCAATGGAGATTGGCGACGAAGATGAAGACTTGCCGTCGCTTACTCGGCAGCAAGCGTACGAAATGCTCGACTTGCTGTGCCAGACAAGCAGCGATACCTGCGCGTATTGCCAGAAATCCATCGTCTTGGAGGTCGACACGGAAGACGAGGACGAGGACGGCGAGCCCCCGAACTTGATCGGCCACATGACACCGTGCTATCACATTGTCTGCTCAAAACACACCAAGAAGCTGAGCACAGACTACAGCGACAACAAGCTCGAGAACGGCATGGTTAAGTGCCACTTCTGCGAGGACACTGTGAAGCCTGCACTTTTCGAGCTCACACGTGATGATTACCAGGTTTTTTGCGATGAGCGCGACAAGATGCGTAAAGATCCCAAGCTCTCGAAGAAGATCAACAGCTATGTCGGCCCACACACGAAGACCCAGGCTCTCCTCAACGACCTTGCTGAGTTCCATACGTGGAGCCACGAACACCCTGACGAGCGGCCGATTAAGAGGTAAGTCGCCGTTCTTATAATGAGCTCATTAATTGACAACTTTCAGTGTTGTGTTCTCCAGCTGGACAACCCACCTTGACCTCATCGAAATCGCACTTAAGAACCATTCCCACACATATGTCCGCCTTGACGGTCGCTTGTCCCGTGAGGCGCGCGACAAATCGATGCGCGTCTTTCGCGAAGACCCCTCGATCCGTGTGATGCTTGTTTCCATCGGCGCCGGCGGACTGGGTCTCAACCTCACCACAGCCAACAAAGTGTTCATGATGGAGCCGCAGTTCAACCCCGCTGCCGAAGCGCAGGCTGTTGATCGTGTGCACCGCTTGGGTCAAGATAGAGAGGTTACGATCAAGCGGTTCATCATGGAGAAGAGTTTTGAGGAGAAGATGCTGGTGCTGCAGGAGAAGAAGAAGGCGCTTGCAGATCTGACGATGGCGAGGGAGAGGAAAAGCAAGGGCGAAGCTACCAAGCAGCGGCTGGAAGAGTTGAGGAGTCTGTTCAGATGAGCGAAGGGTTTGGAAGGAGGTCTTTCGACTTGATTGTTTACCGACACGGTGCTGAGCGGCAATACATACGAGCGTCTTGGGTCATCTTGGGAGGTTGAAAATCTACTTGGGAGCGGATATTTCGGCGCGATTATGCGCCTGTGACGTCCATCTGGCGTGGCGTATCCGGAGTCATCTCTCTGTAACTCTCTCCAGCATTTATAGCGCAAAAATGCTCATATCTCTTCCCGCACAGAACGACCATCTCCTTCCTATCCAAACTCGCAACACCACCAATCCCCTCTACCTACCTTTAACTACACATTTAACCCAGCTCCCCAGCATTAACCCGGCATTATGTGAAGCCCAGAGCAGCCCAGAACAGCCCAGCTTAGCCCAGCATCTCGATCCTAACCATATTATTCGGCCCTCACGGCTGACGACGACTACCGGAACATGCGGCTCAGGCTCTACAAACGAACACGGCAACAACTGCAGATATAAACTCCGAACGCAGCCCGTTATTGAGAATGCAATGGAAAGCGCATAAGACCCTGGGACACAAACCAAATAGCTCACCATGAACAGGAGTAACAAGCATTCAGCAGAGACGAAAGAAAACCACTACTTACAGAAAAGGCGAGCACAAACGAAAAGAACTCACCAAGTGGTATCCTCTCACAAACCACAGTACCGACTATCCAACAACGGCAACGTCGCTGCCGGAATAGAGATACTGCGCAGCGGCGTAAGTACCACAACACTTTCTTTCTTTCTTCCCTCTTGGCCCCACTCACTCACTCACGCCACCAACCAACCAACAAACACCATCTACCTCCCAGCCAAACAACACACACGCGTCGAGCAAAAAACCCAACACCACTACACTCACCAAACCAGCCCTCATCGCAATATGAAAACGCCACTCGCACTCACTCATTCAGCAACCGACGCCACAGTGGCGCTCGGACGACCGGATGCTGCTCACCAGTAAATGTGGCTGCGGCTAAAACGTAGCGACGCAGCAAGTGTGGCATTTAAACCGGTGTGTATGTGCATTGCGAATGACTCGTTTCCGCGCTTTCAAGGTGCGGGATGTTGTTGTGCTTGTGCGTGATTGTGTACTTATGCGTATGTGGTGGTGAGTAGGGCTGTACTTGTATACGTGGATGTGTGGAAGAGGTGGTGGAGGTGCTAGTGGAGGAGCGTACGGTCAACAGCGGTGTAGTTGATTGATGATGGGTGATGGATTTCGAGTACAGCAACAGCAACAGCAACAGCGGGAAAGCGGTGGAGTGTTTGCGGTGGAATGGATACTTTCCGGTTCCAGTGTGGTGCAAACTACAATCAAGGCGAGTCAAGTCAATGGTGAGGTGTGAAAGTAATATTTGCTAATCATCATGTCTTGTAGAAGTAAGCGCAAGCGCTACAGCGTCCGGTGCCAAAAGGACAGCCAACGGACGTGTCGTCAACCCCTCGCCGAGAAACGAAAACTACGCCTCCTCCAAACACTTAAGTGGTGTAGAAGAAGTCCGGACGGTTGTCGCCCATGATCTCAATCTCCTCCTCGGTCTTGTTGTGCATCCAGTGATCGCGCTTGCCCTCCTTGCGCAGCCTGTTCTCGCGCTTGAGCATAAAGTGCATGAAGACGGTTCCGCCGAAGAGGAACAGGAACTGGTAGGCGAGCACGATGCCATGGCCGGTCCAGTAGCGTGGCTTCTCCTTCTGCGAGTAGATGTTGGAGGAGACGACTCCGTTCATGTTGCCCCAGCCGACGACGACGCCGACCATGACACCGCGCTTCAGCGAGCCTTCGACGTTGTTGGATGCCCAGGTCAGGGTGTTGGAGACGGTTGGGTAGATGCCGACGGCGCCGAGGAAGGTACCCGCGTACTGGACGTGAACATTGTTGGTGGCGAGGAGCATGGCGAAACCGATGCAGCCGATGAGCGAGATGACCATGTTGCAGTAGCCACGCCATTTTGTGCGGTCAGCAACGAAACCAGTGACAACGGTCATGGCGGCAGCGACAGCGTAAGGAGGAACAGACATGAGCTGAGCCTTGGTGCCGGTGTAGCCCATACCGAGGAGGATGGTGGGGAGGAAGAGCGAGAAGCAGTACAGGGGGCAGAGGCAGCCCATGTAGATGACAGCGTAGCCCCAGGTCTTCCAGTCGGTCAGCGCGGCGTAGACATGGCGACGGTCGATGTGGCCGACGGTGGCGCGGGACTGGCCATCAGCGCGGAGACGACGGAGGGCGCGAAGCTTCTCGTCGGCGGTGAGGAAAGAGGCGGTGTCGGGGAAGTTGAAAGTCATCCACCAGCAGACGACACCGACGGCGACGGTCATGAGACCCTCAATGATGAAGATCCAGCGCCATCCCTCGTAGCCGCCGATGCCGTTCATGCGGGTGATGGCAGCGGCGAGGAGACCACCGAAGGAACCAGCGAGCGCAGCGGCAGAGAAGAACATGGCGGCACGGAGACCGAGCTCCTGGCGTTTATACCAGCAACTTAGGTAGTAGTTAACTCCAGGGAACAGGCCAGCTTCAGCGATACCGAGGAACCAACGGCAAGCGAGGAGACCAGCCTTGTTGTGGACTACACCCATGAGGGTCATGATTACGCCCCACGCGAGGATGATGGCAGTGAAGAAGACGCGGGGGGACCACCTCTTGATCAGGATGTTGGTCAGGGGCTCGAAACCAGCGTAGGAGATGAAGAAGATGGTGAGGGCGTTGTTGTAGTCGCGGCCACCCATGTGCAGGTCAGGCTCCATCTTGGCGACACGGGCGTTGCCAATGTTTGTGCGGTCCAAGAAGCTAGGGGACAATGAGTGAGGGGTCCAGACGAAGGTTTTGGCTGGATTCACTTACGAAAGGAGGTAGAGAAGCGAGAGCCATGGAATCAGCCAACAGTCCATCTTCCAAACGAGAGCCTTGTCCTGGGTGGAGTCAGTATGGGACAAACAGTGAAGAGCCAGGAAGGAAAGCCACGTACAAGACGGGCACGCTCCTCGTCACTCTTGCCAACATCTGGGTCAGGAAGGTCGTCGTATTCACCGACGCCGCTGGAGCTGACATCTGAGTTGTCGGCGTAGATGGCGGCCGACTTCTCGTTGTCAGAGCGCATGGTGTTGTGAGGGTCAGCGACCTCAAGGCCTGTGGCGGTGCTCTTCTCGGCGACCATGGTGAGCAGATGGTGTGGGAGAGATACAGGAGTCTTGGAGTGCAGCACTCTGAGGAGAGGCGGCGCCCGGGGTCTCTATATGTACTCGAAATGCTCCACGCAGCGTGTCAAAAAAGGTGTAGGTCCAGCGCTATGGACAAGGGTGCGTGCGTGCATTCTAGCGCCTTCACTGGCCCCGGGTCCCCATGGGGGCGGTTGGACAAGAGCGCAGCGTAGGCGGATCCTGCTTGGCCCGTTTACACTGTGCATCCGAGCGTGGCGGAGTGAGATTGCCAGAGGAATGGGCTCCGGGCTATTGGATGCAGGACAGAGCCGTTCCACGAGGACACGGCATTTGTCAAGGCTGTCACACGCGCTGGCGTTCTGGACACGGTGAGACTGGGTAGCCTCCCGTCCAGCAAACACGCCCACGGACGGCGCACTGTCGGTTGGTAGAGGTTCGGTTTCAGCCTCCAGTGCCCCAGCCAGGAGCGTGTACCGGTTCCTTGACGGCCGATTACCAACACCAGACGCATTGTCAAGACTGGCCCTAGGCAGTCACCACCCCGCCAGCGGCCGGGCCAAGAGCATGCTTCTGGCAAGTGTTGGGTTAGATGTGGTTCTCGAACCCTGGGGGCGGCGTTGCGGTCGAGGCTGGGCGCCCTTCACGAGGCCAGCAATCTCGCGCCTTCAAGCCACCCAAGCCCTTGGCACGACGCCCACCCAGGCCACAGCAGCTCGCAGATACGGATGAGGCCTGGGGGGCAGGCGAGGGTGCCTCGCTGCATCAACGCAGCAGTGCATCTTCACCCGGCAGGAGATCGAAGCTTTGCCAGTGCGCCTCTGACCGCCGCACCGAGCGCCCGCTCTTGTACGACGTATGCCAATGTTGCACCTTCACCATGGACGTTGCTGACGCCTGCAGATCTCTCCAACGTCCATCCTCCCCGCCTTTTGCGAGTGCGGAGCGCGGATTCCCTCTAGCTTGGCCACCGGCCCACTGTGGGGCTTTGTCATGGTAGTGCTCCCCGCATGGAGAGCCCCCACGCTGAGTACGTGCACAACTTCCCCAGACAGCGCTACTCGCCAGGTCTGGAAGTGCACACTAATCAACCGCCCAACACCAAACCCTACGCGTAGCCCTGTATCATCGCACAATCGGTCAACGCCCGCGGCAGGCCCTCACACGGAAAGCCATCGCTGACGGGCGCCCAGTGCACAGCAGCATCGGGTAAAAGGAGACTTGCCGCCCTGCGATTCGCCCGCAAATCGGCCATGGCGCCTATGCCAGCGGGACAAAGGGAACGCTGATCCGCCGCTTCTCAAACATGTCGCCTGTCTGCGTTGGGAGCTTGTAATTACCCACCCCTGCACTTATCCTTACACTGCCAACGCCTGCTATCTGCGAGCCCCCGGGGTACCTACTTGTTTCCAACAAACACTACAGCGATTACACGCGCTGGCGGTGCGCTATCAGTGCGACTGCAAGCAACCAACGGCAACACGATGCACCCGCCAAACCTGGCTTCCGGATCCGTTGTATCACTTCAATCTGTGTGAAAGGTGCCAAGCACCTCATGGTGGTGGCCACACGTGGCCGCCCGCCGGCCTTGGTATGCATTGGCTTACCACCGAGTGCGGCTATCCTGCCATACTCGCCTGGACTTGCGTGCCGACCTGTTCACTTCGGTTTGTCATTCTTGCGCTGCCCCGAGACGGAGTCGCACCCGCTGCAAACACCACATCTGAACCGCCGATACCAGGCCTCTCCTACCACCCAACATCTCCTCTTCTAGCTCCCAAGCTGCCGATGAGCACAGTGCGCCAGCCGATCCGCCATGTGCCGGTGGCATGGCACAACGCCGTCTCGCGTGGCTTGCTGCGTTGCGCGATGCACGCAATCGTGACGGTTTGGCTGTCATTTGCCATGCCTGGGCACCGCTGTGCTAGATAGGTATGCTGTAGCTGCGTGATTCCACTCGGCCGGTCGACCGGGTGCGATCAGCGAGCGTTGAGACCATTCCAGGTGTCTGGAACTGTCACGTAGTCCCCGTTGAACCAGTCTATCGATTTGGAAACAACAGCAACAGCCTGATTCACTACAAGCGCGGGCCGCTGGTTGCTCCGGATCTCTTCTGGCTAAGTTCGCAGTCCTGCGGTGAGAAACAGTGTCCTGTACGTATGCATGTAAGTATGTATGTATGCAGGCGAGATGATACATGGAATCCAACAAAACAAATCTTCCAGCAGGATAACACATGCACGTCGAATACCATCCTACGTCCCTTCTCAGACTGCTTACCTGCGCGCTTACCTACACAACCCAGGGCGACCCTGACCTGTCAACAAGCGCTACCGTCGTCGTCTGTGCGCACAGCGGTGCTACCCCAGCTTTCTCTCACTTGCCCGAGATGACAGAACCCGCAACAAAGGTCCATCCGCGTGCACTGGCACTGGGGTAAAAGCGTATGACTGTGCCTTAATCACGCGAGATTGAATACGTGTTGGACGCAGGGGCACGCACATATGGACGTGTTTTGTCTTGTTTTTGTTTTCAGTGTCACGGTAAGGCGTCCGTCAATATTCGTGTTGGGTTTCTCCTTTTCTTCAACGCAGGGTAGGTAGGTATTTTTATTCTTCATTGTATGTATGTATGTATGCACGTATGCTGTTGAGGAACAGTGGCGCCTGTTGCGTTACCATCTCGGCTACACGCAAACATCCATACGCGCAACACTAGGATCGTGGTCGGAGACTTGCTCGTCGTACGAAACCCACGTGGTGAGATGGACATGCTCGTACTTTGCTTTCGCGGTCAGGCTGGGCGAGATGAACATGTGATCGAGCTGCTGCGCGTTCATGTCGAACAGGTACGTGTAGCGCTCCAACTCGTCGATGCCGGCTACGGCGTCCATGTCCTTGAGTCCGGAGACCTGGACGTACTGCTTCAGGGGCTCGACAAAGGTGAATTCGTTGAAGTCGCCGGCTGTGATGATGCGGGCGTTTTTGTCCTTGCTAAGGATTTCCTGTGGGTATCGTTAGTTGCTGCTTCGTATTCTGTGTTTCATCCATCGCTGGAGGATGGTCCTTTCGTGCGAAGAGTGGCGTTCTGCGTTACCGCGGCCCAACAATCTGCATCAAGCAGTCTGCAGCCTTCCCGCAAAGTACGGGCTTGGAGTGTATTGGTGAAACCTTTTTTTGGAACGTACCTTGACAAAGTTTGCCGTCAGCGTAGCCTGCTCCAGCCTGTCGTCAACGCCTCCGTTCACAGGCGGGCGAGCGTCGCCCATAATGCTGCTGCTTCCTCCCTTCGATCCAAAGTGGACGTTGATGGTGAAGAAATTGCCGGCGCTCTTCCCCTTCTTGCCAATGACCTCCCACTGCGCGACCAGAGGCTTACGGCTCGCTGTCCATGCCTCACTCGCGGGCTCAATACGACCCGGGTTGAAGCTAAGAGCAGGGCCGTTCACAACTTCGGTCTTGTCGAGAGCGCCGCCTAGGTTGGGCTTGTAAAGACGAACAAGCGAAGGCTTGTACAGATACGCGACGCGGATGTTACCACCGGGCGCACCTCCGTCTTTGTCGTCAACAGGCGCGATGTTGACGAACGTGTAGTTCGGGCCTCCGGCTGCGCTGATAGCCTTGGTAAGAGTGCTCAAGGTAAGGTTGGCAGATACGACTACCGAGTGTTAGTGTGGAGTGTAGGTGGGACGTAAAGTACTGCCTTACCTGCGTCGTTGGTAACGCCGTTGTCGTCCTGGACTTCTTGAATGAAGACTACATCCGGGCTCCTCAAGTAATCGACGATCTGCTCGGCGACGTGGGGAAGGTGCGACGACGTTGGCGCCAAGTTCTCAACATTGTACGCGCCGAACGTGATACCACCGCAGTCGTTCTTAGACTCGAGCTTGGTGGGTTTGGGGGTTAGAGGCTTCTTGGAGTCGGTGACTTTCAGAGCAGTGGATGGCAGGATGCGGTAGTAACCGAAAGCATAAGTGACGACACCGGTGATCTCCTCCAGGCTATCGCCCATGCGAGTCTCGGTAGGGTTCTTGCTACCGTCGAGCGGCGAACCGACAATAATAGCTTCTGGGTTGGCATCCTTGTCAGTCGTGGTGATACCGTCGCGGTCGTTGGTTCCGGTAACCTTCCAGCTTCCAGCAACCCAGGTGTCGCCGTACTGGTTGGGCTTGGTGAGCGCCCTGGCTTTCTTGACAGTGACCAGCTCACCGGTCAAGCTCTCCCAGAAGTCGAGTCCATACTTCTTCGGCTCAAGTGTTGGGTTTGCAACACTGATTTGCGACTTGTTGTTTGGCACGGCAAAGACGTCACCGCCATCCAGGCTGCTGTACTGCTCTGTAGGCGGGCTGCCAGTATCCTTGCCAATGACCAGCGGTGTCACCTTGTTGCCCTTGCTGACAACCTTCTCCAGGACTGGGTTCGAGACTTGCGTCAGATAGATGTAGTCCTTGTTGCTGCGGTATTCGAAGACCTTTCCACCGATAGTGATGGCATCGCCAACAGTCAAGTTAGCGCCAAAGGTGCGACCGAAAACGTAGACAGACTCCGAAGTCCGCTCATCACGATCAGGTGTTGTGGAACGGATCCAAAGGCCATCGGGGCCCTTCACAGTAATAACTCCGGTCACGTTCGACACAGTCTGGTCCTTGAGAGGCGACAGGAACTTGTTGCCATTGATCTCAGCAATGGTGGTCGCAGAAGAGACGGCAAGGGAGGCTGCAAGGGCGATCAGGCGCGTGAGAGGGGCCATTGTGTTGATGCGCTTCGTCCACGAGCGACTTGATCTACAGCGAGCTGCCCCTGCTCTTATACACAGCCGTCTCCGCGGTCTCTCTCCATGTGCCACGAAAAGGTCACTGCCCAGGAACCAGGATGGCTCCGCGCATCACCGTGTGAGCCATGACGCTTGACTTGTTCCTGGCATCTGCACCGCGAACCTAGCTCATTGCCTATGATAGCAGGAGGAGATCCATTGTCGGAGTCGCGCGAAGCTGTCCGCTGCTTGGCATCAAGGCGTGCGGCGACGCGTGCAATATCTGATAGGCCAGGAGATGCCGAGGAGTCCGCCCAATATAGAAGGTGGGTGGTAGCGGAGATTGGGCGGCGACTGCCGCTAGAGTGGCTGGTGGATGCTCCCTATCATCCACAGATATGCTCGAGATAACACACGTGGAGAGAGATGGCAATGCGATGTTCAGGGGAAAGTTGATGCAGGTTCTTGTTTGTGGCGGAAGCTACGGATGGTCACCAATGACAGCGACGCACGTGCGATCAACATTCCTTCGAAGGGTCTGTTGTGCGTCCTGTCTTGTCAATCCATCTGATGAATGCTTTGCTCTCGATACTCCAGGCGGTGTGAATTGGAAGGATTTATTTGGTTGGTTCTGCTTCATTGCTGCATTGGGCGACTCCTTGCGCTCACGGACGTTGTTGTGAACACGGAGACTGTTGTGCAAGCTCGCGAATGAGAGAAGCATAAAGACCCATACAGTAATTATGGTGAAAACGAAAAATGATTGTCAACATCCGATTTTACACATCAAATGTTGCATGACTCGGTCACGTGAAGCACGCGCCAGCAGTCTTCTTCTGGCACCTACGCTCTTCCATTTCATCAGCATAAACAACCATTTTCTACACTCTTTGATCAGCGACAGAGAAGGGGTATCCTTGCAATAGGCGTTATGGTACTGCCGATAGCCTCTCTTGAAGACAGTCATGCCTGTTGTTCAAAAATCAAAGACTTGAGTCTTATCGAGTCGCTCCAACCACCGTCACGACTGCCTTTATTTGAAGAATCCATATCCGCTGGTAGGATCCACATCTGATTCGAAATCTCACATATTATGGAAGTGAACCTTGGGCCCTTACAGCTACCAATCGGAATGCTTAACAGCCCCTCCAATCGTCGCATCGCTGTAGCGGACTGCATTCCTCTTTCCCCGCAGCTGCGCAGGCTGCTGGTGGCAAGCTCAAAAGTACAGCCTCTCTCCCTCATGGCTTTCTTGACGATGGAAGAACTGGTTCCAGAGACCGCTTATACCCTAAGAAAATTGATGCAAAACTGCCGTATCTTTGTGAAGGTAGAGACAAACGCTTACCTACACTGTCTACAGTCTCTCAAGTCGTAGTCTTTGTTGTTGGTTTTGCATGGATCACCACTACAGAGAAGAAGCTGGTTGCATTGGCTCCTAGCGCTGCTGCTTCCCCTCTCTGCCTTCACGCACCTTCACCTCAACAAACATGTGTCGCCAAGACCACACGGCAGGGTGGCGATTGTGACGCAAATACCCAATGGTGATGGCTTTCTCAACTTCTCTATCACTCTTTACTTCACGGCTTCAACATAGAGACTACCAGATGCTTCCCTCAAAGACTGATGGCATCTTATATGTCGCGCACTCGCCTGAGGACTCAACGGCTGACAATCATGATGCGCAGCACATACATGATGATCGAGACGAGTGCATCACTATCAAAGCGCAGGTTCTGAAGGACCTGAAGCCGTCTTTCCATCGTAATACGTACGTTTGTTGTCACACTTTGTTTTCCTAATCTGATCGACTCAAAGATACTTTGGAGCGCTTCTCTTCAACGTATGCGCCTTCGTGCTACCAGCGCTTTACGGTACGCTTTCGAAGCTATGGGTAGCCAACATCGATTCCTCTATGGTCGTCACGACTGATATCTACACATACATCGGCGTTGTCGCCGAAGTCCTGAACGAAGGCTTACCCCGTGCTTCGTACCTGATTATCGGTGACAAGACCAGCCGCACTTTTTCAGAGAGATTGCAGCTCACCCATACCCTCATTCTCTTCCAATCAATCCTAGGCCTTATCATGAGTATTGGCTTCGTCGGTGGTGCTTCAACCTTCGCAAAAGGCTTCGTACCAGCAGAGGTGCGAGAGGTCAGCGTGACGTACGTTCGCATATCCGCCTTCTCCGCTTTCAGCTCTGCAGTAGAATATTCGGTCAACACATCAACCCGCGCGCTCGACAAACCCGATGTACCACTCGTTATCAGTTCGGTCAAATTTGCTGTCAATATTGTTCTAGACTTGATCATCATCTCGAAATTCCACGTTGGAGGGATTACCCCCACAGTCAATATGCAAGCCGGCATCGCGCTTGCTTGTAACCTGACTTCAGCGTTTGCAGGTCTGGCTTATTTCATTCATACAACAAGCTCCAGCACGAGATCTGTGATTAACCGGGATCTGTCGAACCATACCCTCAAGCCATCGCTATCAGCACTTCGCGTACTGTTCAGGCCAGGCTTCATATTCTTCATCGAGTCTTCAGTCCGCAACGCGCTGTATCTTTGGCTAGTGCACGGCATCATCGGTCTTGGCAGTGAATATGCAACAGCATGGGGAGTATTCTCGACTATACGATGGGGTCTCGTCATGGTTCCTGTGTCGGCACTCGAAGCTACTACGCTCACATTCATCGGACATTCGTGGGGACAAGTGCGTGCAACTTTCGATAGCCTCAACAACTCTCTACTGCCACGTCTCTCGTCTCTTCAAGTCTGGTACATCGTTCGATGGGCATTCTATTCAGTCGGTATCGTTCTTGTCTTCGAGATCCCACTCTGTCTCCTGATGTCGTTCCTAGGCGCACGACCTTTTGCGCGATACTTGTCCGGCTCAGGAGAAGTCTCGCGGATTGCAGCACGTATGTGGCGCACTATCGACTGGTGTTACATCCTTTACGGTGTCTCGACGCAGCTCGCGGCTATTCTGGTGTCCACACGACCAAGGTGGTATCTGTACCAATCGCTTGCTTCAAACATTCTTTATGTACTACCTTGGGCAATTGTGTGTCAAGTCGTCGATCTGAACGCAGGAGACGCTTGGACGTATCACAGTCTGGTCTTTGGGGGAAGTCTGGTGTTCTCTTTCTTCACAATACTTGTTGTCGACAGCGTTTGGGCAATCAGATTGCGGCGAGGTAAGATGAGAGCATGACGTTTTGAGTTCGTTGGCATAGAATGTACACCTGGCAGTGGTCTGAGGCGATCGGGAAGTTGTGAATGAAGTCTGAAAAGGATTTACACATTATGTTAATGCCTACGTATATAGCATCTGACCAGAAGGTCTATTTCTTTACTACATCATCTGACCTTTCCACAAACGCTACAACACCCTGATATAATATGCAAGACTATTCCATCTACAATCCCACCATACAACGCCTTGCTGAAATGCATAGATCGTGAACAATTCATCAATAATGGATAAGGCCTACTTCGCCTTACAGTCGCTGTTCAGCTCGTGCTTGGGCCACTTATGCCCGGTCTGGTCCCATAGCTATCTCCTTGTTAGTACAGGTCACCTTTCAGATGTGCAGATTACTTGACTTACAGTGAAGTTCGGGTTTGTGTAAGCGTTCATATGGTCTTTGATGTATTTCGTCGTCTCGAAACCTGGCGGATCACACGTGACCAACTTCTCCTCGCCCTTCTTTTGATACCATCTGACATAGTCAACTCTCATGACGGCCGGAAACTTCATGTGTTCCCAGTCAATCCAGGTCCAGGAATTACTGATGCCCAGATTGAGGATAAGGCTCATAGGTTCTTCGCTCACTTGTCTCGCTTGGATGTTTCCGTTCGGTCCGATGGCACGTCCGTCCATCATGAACATGGTCTGGTCGCCGACTTTCCAGCTGATGAAGGCGTCTTCGCCTTCTCCGGGTACATACTCAAATGAGTAGCGTTGGTATTGCTGGCCATCGAACCAGTTTTTGTTCAAATTTGTCGTTGCGGAAATAGCCTGCTGGAAAGGGCCGCCAGTGTAGCCGTTGTACCAACTCTGAGTGTAGTCTGGAAATGCGGTGTAGTTGTAATTAGGATACCAGTAGACGTCGAACGGGGCAACCTGGAAGGATTGAGTAGCGATGGGCATATTGTGCGGTGGGTACGTGGCACCGACTTCGATGATGTCGATTTCAGGTGCACCACGGCCGGTGCCCGGAGTTGGATGGTCTTCGCCAGGGCAGGTACAGGATGAGAGGCGTTGACCGGGGAGCCTAGAAAGACCGTCTGATGATGACTGGTTTGGGGTGATGCCGACGTCACAGGCCTGGTACGTGTATGGCCACATACCATCAGTTGTACTCAAATAACCCGGTCGGCCTAGATTTCCCATCGTCCAGGCACCAGGCCACATGCCTGGTACCCCAGCCGGGCCAGGAAGAGAGACGGAGACCTCGAAGATGCCACCTTTGAAGCAGAGATGGTTCCAGCTGTTCAGCATACCGGACCGGAAGTTGAGGCCATGGTTTGGGAACTGGTCCAGTCGCAGCTCCAGTGTTCCATCCCAAGTTGTTACCGCATCCGGATCGTACCATTCCAGATCTTGCGTTGCGCCGTACCAAATATCAGGAGCAAAAAAGTAAGGATCGTCGCCCTCGTAGAAAGTGCGGTTATTGTCGTTGAACTCATCACTGAACACCAATTCATACTCGTCGCCAAATTCACCCTTCTTCTCCATGGCGGACTTGGGGGTGTCCGGGTCAATCAGACCCGTCCTGATGTTTTGCAGCAGTGGATACTTTCTGTCGTTCACGATTGCCCATGGTTCGGCTTGGGGGTACTTGGACATTTGACTCAACGGTGTTCCGTAGAATGAGTTGTAGCCGATGATGCCCAGTGCCGAAAGAATTGGAAGCCCCAGGAATACAAAGAAAAGTCCGACTATCATGATGAATAGACCAATCGTGGAGACAATGTTATCTCGATCGAAATGGTCCTTGACCTTCGTTTTGTATTTGATGTCATCATCAGATCGTGGCATGTGCATCTCATCGTCCGACTCATCCTCATCACCAATCAACGGCCATGATGCCATGCCCTTCTCTTCATATGGCGCAGCAAGACGGTCGTCTATAAGTGACACGTTTTTCTCTGAGTCGTACAGAATGTTTATCTTAGTTGTGGATACATTTGGTGTAAGGTTGGGCGTGAGGAACGGATTCACTGGATAGACTGTAGCCAAGGGTGTGGTCGTGCCAGATGTTGGCGCAGACTGAGAAGCGAGCTTTTCAGATGATATGCTTCTTGCCCCGGCAAAATAAGGATTGAAATAGCGCGTGTAGTCGCTGCCGAGATCTTGCATCGTTAATGGGCTACCGACTGGGCGCGCATTCTGGCCTACAAGCTCTTGTGTGCTTTTGTTTCGTGTTCGCAGCGGGTGCCGATGCGCAGGTTTGAGGAACGGAAGTCGTTGTGATAGGAGGTCTACCGTAGCTTCTGGCTGAGTTGTATGTATCTGTGCATCTCCGCTCGACTGCGACTCTTTCGACTCGAGTGTGCCTTGGCTGTTGGTGGAGGACCTCGCTAACTTTAAGGATGGCGATGGTGACGGTGAGCGAGAGGTCAGCCGTAGTTGCGTCTGTGGCAAAGATGTGGTAGAGATCGACTCGGACGAAGAATGAGCATCATCGTTTGGCGCTGCTGTGTGCATTGAATGAGTGGCAGCAGCATGAGAGCCTGCTGCTTTTGTATCGCTAGGGCGCAGTGAGAATGCGACCTTTTCTGCATTCAAGGTGGCGGTTGATCGACCTGACTGCTCCACGTCTCCAGCTTCTCTTGCCAGCGGTCCCCGCGATGCGGGGCGCGACACTGCCTTTTGTGGTGGGGTCATGGTTGCTCTTCTTTCATTCCACAGGCTCGGGCGGTCTCTCCTCCACAACACTCCTTAGCTTTAGGGGTTCACAGTGGCCAGCGAAGTCAGTACCTTAGCAATTATTGCACACAACGTTGACTGGCGCGGTGGGAGACTAAGGCGGGTGGGATCTGGGCGGGGCGAACGATTGAGGCGGAGTATGCAGTGTCCAATATATCCTACGGAGGCGCTCGTTGTCGAAAAGCTTGGACGTGGTGTGCGACCGGGGTACTACAGTTACACAGGAAGGGGGCGGTAGCGTTGGTGCTTTTGGAGGCGCAGCATTAGATACGTGAGCGAGTGTAGAAGGAATTATTCCATAGGTATTCGAGACAGCGAGCGAGGTGAGTGTGAGAGCAAAACAGGGGACGCAGCGCTTTTTTTGGGTCAACATCCCAGAGGACGAGAGTATTGCTCGTGTTGATAGTGAGCCCGAGAGACGGGTAAACGTGCTTTGGCCGTCCAATCAATGTACCCTTCACTTTCATGAGGAAGAGCACTGCAGCCGCATCGAGGGTTGTTAAAATGAGTCCGAGCTCGCCTATGCTGATGCAGCACGAGCTTGCTGAATGCATGCACCAGCCCGAGGCTACCGTGCCGTACGTCTAGACGAGTCAGAACGAGGTGAATGCATCGCGAAACAATTCGCTAGATTGTTGTCGAACGTTGTTGATGAGATCTCGACAGTAGATGCCAAACCACAGAACGTTGCCCCTGTAAGTCATTGCTTTTTCTGTCTGGGTTGCAGGTCAGACGCAAAGGCACCCGCTTGGAAGGCGTCCGCTTATCTGCGATGCCAGTGTTTAGGCCAGCGAAGCTAGTCCTAATAATTTCAAAACCTTAATTGTGAAACCTGAGTATAGCAGCTAGATAGCTAAGTAGGTTAGTAAATTTAAATAGAGTTTTCTTAGAATTTACTTTATTATTCCTAGTTATTATAGATATAGCTTATTATTTAATATAATTAGTTTAAGACAACTTTTATAGTAGTTAGAGAAAATAGTATTAATATAGATTTACTTTTTTAAATCTCTACTTATAATATTAGAATAGAATAAAACTTAAAAAGCTATAAAAAGCCTAAAAGTTTTACTTCTAGTAATAGATTATTACTTAGCTGTTTTATATAGAAAGTATAGTATTAAAGTCCTATAGAATATTAGTAGAAAGTAGTATATTAAAGTTATAAATCTACTACTTTACTACTTTACTACTTTACTACTTTACTACTTTACTACTTTACTACTTTACTACTTTACTACTTTACTACTTTACTACTTTACTACTTTACTACTTTACTACTTTACTACTTTACTACTTTACTACTTTACTACTTTACTACTTTACTACTTTACTACTTTACTACTTTACTACTTTACTACTTTACTACTTGACTACTTTACTACTTTACTACTTTACTACTTTACTACTTTACTACTTTACTACTTTACTAATTTACTACTTTACTACTTTACTATTACTTTACGTATTAAAATTCTCTAATAGTTTAGTAGTATACTAGTATAGTAGTATAAAAATAAGTATTTAAGAAATCTTTAACTTAGTAGCTTTATATTCTACTAGTTAAATAGTAAGCTTAAATAAGTAATTCTGTATTATATAATAATAGTATAGAGTAACCTATCTTTACTTATTTTAAGTGCTTAACTTTAGTCTATAGTTTTTAGCTATATACTTATCTAGCTAGTAACTATTTTATAAAGAGTTTTTTTTTACTCTTAACTATTAAAAAGCTTCTAAGTTTATTAGCTATATAATCCTTTATTCTATAGTTCTATTTAAGACCTACTACGGTAAAGTGTACTTTTAAATAAGTACTAAATATATAGTATCTAGCTCTTTAAAGTCTATTGTTAAGCTAAGGAGTTTATAACTAAATTTTATCTATTATCTACTTACTTCTCTTGTTTATGTAGTATGACCTTAGGTAGTTAAATAATTTATAGTCCTAAAGTACTTATTTCATAAATTATCTTCTTATATTATTCTAATTAAAGAATTTAGACTATTATAGTAGCTATTTTAGTTTTCTACTTACTAACTTAATATCTACCTATAATATTTTTATCTATTAAATTTCTACTTCTACTAACTAATAAACTTATAAGTATATAGTTAATTAGCTAACTAGCTTTAACTTTTATAGCTATTATATACTAGTATATAGAGCTATAAGCTTATTAGCTTAGTTACTTATTAAAAACCTATTATTTAAACCTTATAGCCTAGCTTTTTAGTTATGTAATACTTTACTATTTTGTATAGTATATTCTACTAAAAAATTACTATTATTAGTAAAAGAATGTTTAAGTTATAAGTTTTGATATTTAATAGTCTTTAAACTTAGTTAAGTAGTATAGTTAAATAGTCTCCTAATTTACTAGTTTAATAGCTTACTAGTTTACTAGTCTCCTAATAGTAGTCTATTAGTCTACTAGTTAAATAGTTTAATAGTTAAATAGTTTAATTGTTTAATAGTTTACTAGTTTACTAGTTAACTAGTTCAATAGTTTACTAGTTTACTACTTGTATTATTTACTAGTCTAATATTTTAATTGTTCACTAGTTTAATTATTTACTAGTCTAATAGTTTATTAGTTTACTACTTTTATTATTTACTAGTCTAATAGTTTAATTGTTTACTAGTCTAATTATTTACTAGTCTAATAGTTTAATTGTTTGCTAGTCTAATTGTTTAATTGTCTAATAGTTTAATTGTTTACTAGTCTGATTGTTTGATTGTTTACTAGTTTAATAGTTTAATAGTTTAATAGTTTAATAGTTTAATAGTTCAATAGTTTAATAGTTTAATAGTTTTAATAGTTTAATAGTTTAATAGTTTAATAGTTTAATAGTTTAATAGTTTAATAGTTTAATAGTTTAATAGTTTAATAGTTTAATAGTTTAATAGTTTAATAGTTTAATTGTTTACTAGTTTACTTGTTTAATAGTTTACTTGTTTAATAGTTTAAAAGTTTAATTGTTTAATAGTTTACTTGTTTAATTGTTTACTTGTTTACTTGTTTACTTGTTTACTTGTTTACTTGTTTAATAGTTTAATTGTTTAATAGTTTAATAGTTTAATTGTTTAATAGTTTACTTGTTTAATTGTTTACTTGTTTACTTGTTTAATAGGTTAATTCTTTAATAGTTTAATAGTTTAATTATTACATAGTTTACTTGTTTAATAGTTTAATAGTTTACTTGTTTAATAGTTTAATAGTTTAATAGTTTAATAGTTTAATAGTTTAATAGTTTAATAGTTTAATAGTTTAATAGTTTAATAGTTTAATAGTTTAATAGTTTAATAGTAGCTTAGTACTATAGTAACTATAGGCAGCATGTTGTAGCAGCAGCAGCCTAGCAGCAGCAGCGTTGTCACGCTTTTGTGGCAGCAGCGTTGTCACGCTTTTGTGGCAGCAGCGTGGCAGCATTAAGTTGCAGCAGGTAGGCGGTGTAGAGTGTCAAAATACGCTTAAAATTCACGCTAGGATGTGCACAGACAGAAAACGACAACTTTGCACAGCGACAGCAAGGCGTACAGGCACTATTAATGGCTAAAAATTGAATAGGAGGTAGAGGGTACCTAACGGAGTTGAACGGTGCCCCTTACGGGGGGTGCAGGCGCCTGCGGCGCGAGATGGTTTTGTCGTAATTATTATATAGATGTGATGGAAACACCTGTCGAACTCGCGTGCACGGACTCCCGCAATATCGAAAGAAAACGGCAATGCTTCCAACGGTCGCGTTCGACCTATGACAAGTCCAAGCTGCAGTGAGCGGCCCGCGCGGCTGTTGAGTTTAATACAGACGCAGGTTGAATTGCGACTTTCTTCGAGTCCGAACAGACTGTTCCATGGCGACCAGGAAGCCCCGGACAATAAGGCCAACACGAAGTAGTTTTTGTGATTACGAGCAGCGGCTGAACAGTGCGTTAATCTCATTGATTATTGAGCTTGTGGCTATCTTCCGCGTGCTTGCCAAGTTATCGTGCTAAGGTGGGAAGGCTCATTTTACCGAGCAGTCTTGCAAATCACTTGATATAGACGTTGACGATTGTTACAATTGTTGTTCCAGCGGCGCCCTCTCTATGGTGAAGAGTATTGGGTGGTCTGTCTCGACATGTACCTCGTCAGCCTTTACGTGGTTGCTCGTGCTGACCTGACCACCCATTTGCGTTGACCAGTCTTTCACGTCCCACTCTAGTCCAGCTGTGCTGATAGTCGCAGCACCATAAACCGGAACAAGGCCGAGGTTCTCTGTAAAGAGTCCACTTGATAACAAATTGCAAACGATGGTCCGTCTACTCCTAAGAATGATGGAGAGACTGGATTCTGAGAAAAGCCACAGTCGCAGGTTTGGGTGTTTGGTCTCTTCTCTCGTCATCTCGTGCAAGAGCCCGAGACCTTGGTCTACACGGCCGGCAAGAGTACCAAGGATCAGCACATCTTTCTGCGACGCTGCGTTATCTCGCGCAGATATCTTCGACATTGTTTTCCCGAAATCTGTGCTGTACTGGTCGCCATCTCGTGATACCTCAACGTCGTGGGATTCGTAGTATGAGCGAACATCATCTCGCAGCGAGTCGAGATCGCCATGAATGATACTAGGAAGCTTCATAAAAGTCAGTGGTTTCGCAAAGACGGACTAGACTCTAAACACTCACATAATGAGCTCTTTGCTTTTCGAGTTCACCTTTGAACATGTCGTAAAGCCGGTTTGCACCACCATCGGCGCATATTCGGTAGTTTGTATGCCTCCATAACCGTGAAAACGTAGCAAAGTTGGTAATAGGTTGATTTAATATGAGGAGATCAGGCGGATTCGTTGCTTGCTCAGGATGATCGCCCTCGGCCAGGAAGATGGCGGGGTCCAGCTCGCAAGATTCAGGCGCGCTCATGCTTTCATAAGGAACGTACAATTTCTACAAACTTTACAAACGAAATATCAAGGCCAAAGAGGAAGGTGTAGATGACGCGCACACACGTGGGGGAAGGCACGATGAGGTCCGATGAGATTACGCGAGACGCGCTAGAGAGACTCGAAGCCAACCTCACCTTGATCAGTCATCTTCAGCATAATTGAATATCCTTCTACCGAGTCCAAAACGCTTTCTTATCACTGTCTTGCTTCGACTTAACCTTATAGGCGTGCAGTGCACGCATGACATGTCGCTGTGCGTCAGAAAACCCGGCCCAGGCGGTCCCCGAAACCAAATCCCGAACTTCATCAACACCGGCCCAGTGGCTTCGAGGCAGTGCAGCTTACTCTGCAAAGCTTGTGCTTGCTCCCCACCATGCTGCCCACTTTCTGGACGCGAGACAGCTCCATGTTGCTCCCGCATCTCGCTTATTCCCTCTTGTGCGCAAGGATTGAGGTGAACGGGTTTTTTATGATCCCGCAGGCGCAAGTCTCGAAAATGAAGGACAGAACAGAACTACAGCAGGGTCATCGGACGTTGTGCGAACAAAGACGTATGGAACGTTCTCGTCCAGGAGTCTAAGACATTATGTGTACGCTGCCGTTTTGTCATCGAAACTGCTTATGCAATGGTACATTACCGAGAATTCTGGCGCATATGTCCTCAAGCACCAAGCATCTAGATGTGGCTGCTTGCAAGGTCGCAACAGAGCAATTCTAGCAGACTTCAGCTAATGTCCGTGTTTCAGCATATCTAAGTGATGACTCCGCAATACACTGGTCATCAGCATCTACTTGGTCGCAGAAGCGGCCATGCACAAGTTTGGTGACACTTGTGGGAATATGACAGCTGGTCAGGCTGCCGGTGTCGATTCTGCTAGAGCTTGCCCGGACTTCACCTGTCACCAGCTTATTGCCCGACCTTATGGGTCGAAACCAGTCCCTGCCTAGATTATGGCACCATGCTACAGCTAGCCCAGTCACTTCTACGGGATGACGGTATTTGCAAGAGAAAGTCTGTTCAAACTTCGCGATATCGTGACCTATTTCACAAGGCGAGCTATCTAGCGCAGGGGTCCCCCGTCAATGTTTCCAAAAACAGATCGGGAAAAGTGGGCCAACATCAACACCACAGATTGACGCCAACTCTTACACTTGACCGCCAACAGCGCAACATGCCAATGCACAACGGCTATGGCTCGTACTTTTGAAAGAAGGATCTCTGATTGTCACACCTCGACTGCTGCCCTCGGTACTACGTGCACGAAATCTTCGGTAAAGGTCAGCGATGCGGACTCGCCTACGGACATCTACATGTTACCCATGTAACCGATCGCGCATTGACTCCTCCAAGTTTGAGCCTCAGCGCCATGCAGCAACTCCGGCTCCACAATCTGATCAAGCTTCGATCGTCATCGATGCTTGCACGGTACCTGTGAGCCTGCAGAACGCCCCCTGCTCAGCCGGACTCTTGAAACCTGCACAGCTACTTCGGACCACATTTAGCATAGTTATGTAACCCAGTCAAGTCGGACTTCTATTCGCGTCAGGCATTTTGGAATGCTCGAGCTAGATCGCAGACTGACAGGAGGACGCCACAACCGGGGCGGTAGGATCAGTCTAGAGTGTCCATCATTTTCTCCTAAAAAAGCTATGCATACTTTGTCGCCGATGGAGTCTAGCGTCATGTTGACTACTGCACCGGGCGGCCATTTCATTGACCCTGCAGTATGCGCCAAGCCCGATTACTGCTCCAAGTGAGATGTATATCACACTCGAGTCCCGGACTTTTGGGATACAGTTCAACTACACACTCATTCAGTACTCTCAGATACAAGCGCGAATCGCTGGCCGGAACTACGCTTATCTTGAGTCATACATTCTTTCCAGGCCGATACCACACTCTTTCGCAATGGATCGATCAATGAAGATCAAGCCAGTACTTCCGAGCACCACGACATCATCATGCTCGACAGCGCCATCTCACACGCCCCCGAATCCCTACGCAAGAGATTCGTCAAGACGAGCAATTGCATGCGTCACTTGCGCAAAAGCAAAGACAAGATGTGACAAAGCTGTCAGTCATCAACAGTTCTCCACAATACACACACGCTGACTCATCTGCAGCTACCATCTTGCTCTCGCTGTATAACGAAAGGCATCAAATGTGACCCTCGGTCTACGCGTCGCACGTCAGATAACAACTACCGATCGCTTCCCACCAAGAAACCCTTTGTAACATCGAAGCGCTTTCCAACGCCCGGCGTCCTGCCATCATCAAGCGCATTCCCTTCCCCAAGAAGCGTTCCCTCATCCCGGCCACGGAGTGTCATGCGCGCACCATCACACATAGATTTTCGGACCGCAGTCAAGATGAGTCAGCAAGCAGCCATCATATCCGGAGTGCCGAAACTCACCCCCCTGCCGACGTATCACAGCCAGGTAGTCGACGAGTGCTATTCGTACGAACCAAGCCCAGAGCCCGACCTTTGCCGGTTCACGCCAGAAAGTGAGCAAGATGGCTTTCCATTCTCTCGAGGCGTAACGCCGCACACACCCGAACCGTTCGCATACCATGAACCATTTTCTCTGGTAGACAATCTAGACTATCTAGACTGCCAGACGTGGTCAGGCGATGAACTAGTATCTATCGGACTTGAATTCAGTGATCTCAAAATGCCGACAGAAGGGTGGATGACACCTACACCGGAACCGGAGGAGATGAGCCGCGCGAACCTATTTGCACAAAACCCCGACTTCGCAACCTCATTACAGATGCAAAGCAACGCGGTGATCACATCGAACAGACCAGCCGAAGCCTGGTCGACTTTCCCACACGACAGTACGGTCGCAGACGCAAAGACAGCTACCTCGCTCTCCCTCGACGACTACCCCATCGACTCGGGCGTCGTCATGCAAGGCGAGTGGACGCCGCAGAACACATACATGAACATGGGGAACATGATCACTTCGGCTCCCTACGCGCCGAAGATGCAGGGGATGCCTGTCACGGCGCCGGTTTGGGAAGATGTATTTATGGCGAGTTCGGCAACTTATTGAACGGCACGCAAGCATTGGAGGTGTTGAGGATCGTGTGGTTGATACCCGTAGGCAATGATATTGTTAGCGTATGAAGTGTTGTGGTGAAGTAAGTGGTGAACCATCAACTTAGACGTGAAGATACTTTGATTTGGAGAAGTAGGTCAGCGCGACGCGGAACGAGAACGATGTAGCGAGTCTATGTCATGAAGCAATCAATCAACCAATGCCCTTAATCTCTAACTATCGCATACTACCTACTCCACTCCACCAGCAGACAGCAAAGAACAAACACTACCATCCCTCTACCGCGAACCCAGCTCGAGACCTCCTTCCAATTTCCAAGTCTTACCCACCACACCCCACCTCTCTCTTCATAACTCCAGGTAGAGAGGATAAACAAAAAACAATAAACGAATCAGTATTACTATATCTTTTAGAACACAAATACATACACACAAATACAAGTACAAGTACAAGCACACATATAAGTATTTACAAAAGCACAAGTTCCCAACCCAACAAAGTACTTGTTAGGACTAGACTCTGCCTACCTAGCTATAGCAGCCGAAAAGGTACGAATGATCACTCTAATAGTGACAACGTGGCCAGAACAGTACTTATTGCTAACCTGGTCAGAGGTGGTTCTCCACATGCCGGGCAGCCTGGCTTTTGTCACGTGACAGTACTCTACTAGTGAACGATATAAAACAAGAAAAAAACTAGCTATATATATATATATATACATACATACATACATACATACATACATACATACATATATACATACATACATACATACATACATACATACATACATATATACATACATACATACATACATACATACATACATACATACATACATCTACATACACCTCTAAACCCAACAAACAAAGACACAGTAACCATCCTCTTTTCAACATCCACCTCTATCTTCGATGATTTACTAACATGTACAACTTTTAAGATTACTATAAAGATTACTATAAAGATTACTATAAAGATTACTATAAAGATTACTAAAAAGATTACTAAAAAGATTACTAAAAAGATTAATAGAAAGAAAAGAGAAAAAGCAAAAACAACGCAACTACACACAGGTACAATAAAACACATGTAGAAGCAAAAGACTAGCCTCTTGCTCCGCGAATAAGTAGGTATATACTGCAACACACACCCTAGATTACGTGCTATTAGAGGACGTAATTTGCTAAGAGCAGACAGCTCACTAACAACGCTGCAAGAGTAGTCTTATAGCTACAACGCTACTTCTTTTTACTTAGCTTGCTTAAGGTTACCTACTTTAGGGAAATCTACCCTAGGCTTGCTAACGCAGAAACGTGCGGATAATAAGGGCTTATAACTGTAGAAGCAAAAGACTAGCCTCTTGCTCTGCGAATAAGTAGGTATATACCGCGACAACACATTCTACCTACCTAACACTTACAACTAAGAAGTTTAACTCTTTAAACATGGTTAATGTATGTATTTCTATTTATTATCTATCTGTATATGTAATCATAACACTAAAAGAAATGTAGCAAGATAGAATGAAACGTATCTTCTGATAAGAACAGTCACGAGTTCTAAAAGCTAGCTGGATGGAAAGGAAGAAGAGGGTGTTTGCATGTACAATAGCTAACATGTCTGGTCTGGTCTAGACGTGAGATATTCAAATTCTTTAGATAAGACGTTGTTTTACACTTTCATGTACATCAAAATTTACGAAC
The DNA here is from genome assembly GCA_039634435.1 of Ascochyta pisi. NCBI lineage: Eukaryota > Fungi > Ascomycota > Dothideomycetes > Pleosporales > Didymellaceae > Ascochyta > Ascochyta pisi. The sequence goes on along the minus strand of CP113329.1, from coordinate 1,249,340 downwards.
GATGAAAAGATGAATGTATTACACAAGTCTAGACACCAGGCTGCCAAAACCGCGCTATCCTACTTCAACTCTATATCGTACGTGCAGACGCCGACCCAAATGCTGCTTCCTTGTCTCGCAGACCGTCACCTCACCACGTCTCGCTCGACCAGCAGCTAGCCGGCGTGCTCGACAATCTCGCTGACGACCTTTCCGTTCTCGATCCAGCTCCGGATCTGCTCTGGGAGCGGGTTCTCCGAGTAGTCGTCCTCGCTCGGCAGGTTGATGTTGATGCTCGAGCACTTGCTCGTGAAGATGTCCGTGTTCTGGCTGTCCTTGCCGAGGTAGATGGTGGCGCCGTCGACCTGGTCGAGCAGGACCGTGGGCAGGGTGCCGATGACCTGAAGGGCAAAGTTGGGGCACTTGATGACGTCGACCGAGGAGATGAGCGAGTCGATGATGATCGAGGTGCGCGACGAGTTGTCGATGGAGATGGCGTTGGCCTTGCCGTTGATGCGGATCGTGGTGTTCTTGCAGCGCGAGATGAGGACCGAGTGGTTGAACTCGGCGTCGAACTCGACCATCTCGCCCGGGCTGTCAAAGTTGTCCTGGAAGAGGTTAGCCGAGGACGAGCGTGTAGGGTGAACGACTTACGATGATCCACTTGTTGCCGTCCAGCTCCTTCTTCGGCGGCTTCTTGGTGCGCATCGTGTCTGGCTTGCGTGGAGGCGCTGGGCTCTTGCCGCGCAGCGAGCCGTTGCTGTCGCTCCGTGTGGGCACAGGCGCGCTGGCTCGCAACGAGGGGTTCTTGTGTGTCATCTGGCTCTGGTCGACCTTCTTCAGCCCCTTGGTAACGTCTGCGCCCCGGTTCAGGTCGTCGAAGACGGCGTTCATGTCGGGGGCAGCCTTCTTGGCTGGAGGCGCCGCACCGGGCGGCGGAGGCGGGCCTGGTGGCGGGGGAGGACCCGGTGGGGGAGGGATACCGCCCGCTGGCGGCGGCGGCGGTGGTGGTATGGCGCCTGCAGCAGGGCCTGAGGGTGCGGCAGAGAGGCCCTTGGCGGCTTCTTTGGCATCGATGCCGTTGCTGTTCCAGGCGACGCCGCTGGGGTGGTGCTTCTTGGCGTAGTCGGCGAGCGCCTTGAACAGCTTGTAGTAGGCCTGGACCCACTCGACGTTGGTCTTGTCGGGCTTCTCGCGGTACTCCTTGAGCACCTTGTTGCCGTACATCTGGGCGCCGCCAAACAGCTCGGTGATGTACTCGTGCGGCTTGGGGCCGCCGCCGCCTCCAATGGTGACCCAGCCCAGCGAACCGACGCCGTCGGCGACCATGGACAGCGGGTCCTTGAGGGCGGGCTCGCGGTTGCTCTGGCGGACCTCGTCCGTCTTCTCCATCGAGGCCTGCAGGTCCTTGAGGAAGTCCATGATGGTGTGGTCGTCGGGCTTCTTCGCCTTGTTGGCGATGGTCAGGAACTTGCGCTGGGCGGCGAATGCGCCCTCGACGGCCTTGGACTGCGTCTCGATGACGCTGCCCAGCTTGCTGCTCAGGTCGAGCCATGTCTTCAGCTCGGTGGTGACCAGCTCGTCGAAGGCGGCCAAGGAGGCGGGCAAGCTCTCGACGGCTTTGGCGGCGGGCGCAGCGACGGCAGGGGCGACCGAGGCTCCGGCAGGGGCGACGGCGGCGGCGGCACCGCTGTTGCTGGGCGTGTCATGGTGCGCAAACGACGACGAAGCTATGTCCTCGAGGCGCGACGTCGCAGCTTCGAGCCTGCGAATCATCGAAGTCAGCACTCCATCTGGCTTCTTCTCGCCGGCGTCGCGGGGGCCGATGGTGCGCTTCTCAGGCTCGCTCATGGTGGAATGGGGAGGGGTGGGTGGAGGGACGAGGTACACACCGCTTTATTAACGTCGTCAAGCTATTCATATTGTTTTGGGCCATGACTGCGGGGAAGGTGCTGCTCGCGCAGGGAAGCTGTGTGCTACGGCCAGGAGCTCGGGGGCTGACAGAGGCGGCCACCTGCAGCCTGTGCACGCGCTGCGAACGGGTGGAAAAGACGGGCGCGTTTGGGGAGAGTGAGACAGGCCGGTGTGACGTGTGATGAATGTACTGTCTGCCTGGATAAGGTGTGAGAGCGTAGACAGGAGAGTTCAGTACCATGGCTTCCTCAGGCCATGGCCATGCGGAGGGTCCACGTCTGCGCTAGTGCTGCACCGACCGTGAGCGCGGGGGTCTGTGAGTAGTTGGGTCCAAGACACTTTTCGACTCTGACTCTGGTCGTGAACGCTTGCAGAGGTGGGAGTAGATGAGGTTGGCATGTTCCAGCACCGTCAGACAAGACCCACTTTCACAGTCACGATAGATCAGACGTTTTTTTAGTGTGAATACCCAGACGAGCTCAACATGGCAGACCTCAACACGGCAAACCTCAACATGGCGAACCACAACACGGCAGACCTCAACACGGCAGACCTTAACACGGCAGACCTCAACACGGCAAATCACAACCCAGCAACCCACAACCCAACAAACTACAACACCAACATCGACTTCTGCACACTCGGCATGTTCATCCTCGACGAAATCGAATTCCCCGCACCCAAGCCACCCGTCCATGACATTGTCGGCGGCGCCGGGTCCTACTCAGCACTCGGGGCACGCCTGTTCTCACCGCCGCCTGCATCCAAAAGCGTGGGCTGGATCGTCGACTGTGGATCTGACTTTCCCTCGGAGCTGCGAGACTACCTTGCGTCATGGGATAGCGGGGTGTGGATGCGTGAGACACCTGACCGCTTGACGACGCGGGGGTGGAACGGGTATGGAGAGAATGAGCATAGAGGTAGGTAGGCGTGTGGTGGGGTGGGTTGGGTGAAGTGAATGGTTCTGAGTTGGTGAAGTGAATGGTTCTGACGATAGATAGCTTTCCGCTATACGACGCCCAAGCTTCGGTTAGCGCATGAAGACCTCCAGGGCACTGACTTGCTGTGGGCCAAGTCGTTCCATCTCATCTGCTCGCCGGTGCGGTGCATAGCGCTCGTCAAGAATATCCTGGAACAGCGCATGGCCACCTCGCCCACGACCGAACGCCCGCTCTTCATCTGGGAGCCGGTGCCGGATCTCTGCGTTCCTGGCGAGTTGGACCATTGCCTCGAGGCCCTCAAGCACGTGCATGTCGTGAGTCCCAACCACGGCGAGCTTGGCGGCTTCTTTGGCCAGTCCACGGATGGGTGGGAGCAGGTCGACTACCGCCTGATTGAGTCGCTGTGCAGCCAATGGCTTGACAGTGGCATTGGGCCCAACGGCAGCGGGGGGATCGTGCTGCGCAGCGGCAAAGACGGGTGTCTGGTGGCGCGGCGAGGGTCGCGGAGGTGGCTGCCTGCGTACCACGACGACAGCGACAAGGTGGTGGATCCCACGGGCGGCGGCAACGGGTTCCTGGGGGGGTTAGCGGTTGGGTTAGTGCGATGCGGAGGCGTTGGGGCGCTCGAGGAAGCGGCAGCGTGGGGCTCGGTGGCAGCCAGCTTTGCGATTGAGCAGGTGGGGATGCCGGCGCTGGGTCACGATGCACGGGGCGAGAGGTGGAACGGGGTGGTGGTGGAAGAGAGACTCTCGGCGTTCAAACAGAGGCTGGGTAGCTATGTACAGCCGTAAAGCGCAGTGGATCCCTCGCTGCCCGTCTAGTGCGCCTGCTCCTTCCACTTCTTCTCGTGCTCGACAATCTGCCTGCTCCAGCTGGGGGGTGTTAGCTGCCGTGTCGTGGGGTGTCGTGGTGTGTTGTGGTGTGTCCGGGGGACGTACTATCGACTGGGGAAGAACCTGCCGGGCTCGGGCATCTTGTCGCGGTACTCGCGCTGGGCGCTCACGGTCCAGGCCATGCCGACGATGCTGACGAGAACGAAGCCGACGACGGCGGTGTTGGCTCTCCAGTTGGCGGGCTGCGCGTACCAACCGCCGGCCGGCGACCAGACGTGCTTGGGGTATCTGCGGGCGTGGGTCAGTAATCGTGGTGTGTGGGTCAGTAATCGTGGTGCGTGGGTCAGTAATCGTGGTGCGTGGATGCGGGCGAGGGTCAGTGATCGTGGTGCGTGGATGCGGGCGAGCGGGCGGGCATTGGCGGCGGAGACTCACGGGATCTTGCCTCCTCCGCCCATGGTGAAGTGTAGCTGTGGAGAGGTCGAGGTCGAGGTCGAGGGCGAGGTCGAGGTCGAGGTCGAGGTCGAGGGCGAGGTCGAGGGTGGGTGTAGTAGCGCTGGACCGGCTGCTCGAGTGCTGTCCGTCGGTGGTCGCTGTGAGGGTTGCGCGCTAGTCGGGGGCTTGGCGGCCGCGCTTCCCAAATTCTCAGCAGCGCATGGCCGCGAGCGACGTCCCAGGAGAAGAGAAGACACGCCCGCTGCTGTCCCTGTGCCTGTCGCCGTTGCTGTCGCCATTGCTGTCGTCCCGCCGCCTCACTCGTCTCCCCATGAAGCGCATCCCCCTCTCGCGCTGCGCCTCGCAATGGCAGGCTGCCCCGTCGCCCTCGCCTCGCCGGCCCTCGTGCCTCTATGCCGCCCAGCAGTGCCTGGCCGCCCGTAGCAGCAGCAGCAGCAGCAGCACCACCACCACCACCACCACCATCACCACCACCCAGACGCGTCGCCAGACCACCGTCTCCATACCCAACGACGGCGAGCTGCACGTCGAGCTCCCCGAAGAGCCCTCCCTCGTAGCCCGACCGCCCACCCTCGTAGCCCGACCGCCCCCCCTCGTAGCCCGACCGCCCCCCCTCGTAGCCCGACACCCCCCAACGCCCGCGCCGCGGAGAAGCCGCTGGCCCACGCCGCTCGAGAAGCTGCCATCACCACACCCCTCGGCCGCCGACCGCTCCGTCAAGCTGCACGCCCTGCGCAGCCGCCTGTCCCTCCCCGAGCGCTTCCCCCTCCAGACCCTCGCCCGCACCCTCGTCCACCCCTCGGCCGACGCCAATCCCGCCTTCAACAACGCCTCGCTGTCCATCCTCGGCCGCCATCTGCTCGCCTACTACACCTCCGAATGGCTCATGTGCAACTACCCGCGCCTGCCCATGGCCGTCGTCTTTGCTGCCGTCGACGCCTACATCGGCCCCAAGGCCCTGGCCACCCTCGCCAGCGAGTGGGGCATCGAGGCCGCTGCTGAGCCCGGCGGTGAGCTCGACCCCGGCCTTCTCCAGTTCAAGAGGATCCAGTCGGGCGGAGAGCTGCCCGCCTCCATGAGACGCCACGCCCCTTGGAGCTGGAACCTCACCACCACACACAAGATCATGAAGACGGACGAGTTTGGCTCCGACACCGCCGCCCCGAGCCCGCACGCGCTGAAGAGCACCCCGGTGCCCATGGAGGAGGCTGCCCAGTCGTTCGTCCGGGCCCTGATCGCCGCCCTGCACCTGCAGCTCGGCGCACCTCTCGTCAAGCGCTTCTTCCGCGGCCACATCACCAGCCGCCACCTCGACATCAGCACCCTCTTCGACTTCCGCACACCCACCCGCGATCTCTCCAAGCTCTGCGCCCGCGAAGGCTTCGAGGCTCCCGTCGCCCGCCTCATCTCCGAGACGGGTCGCCTGAGCAGACACCCCGTCTTCATCGTCGGCGTATACAGCGGCAAAGACAAGCTGGGCGAGGGCGCCGGCAGCTCCCTAGACGAGGCACGCACACGCGCCGCCGCCGCCGCCCTCAAAGCCTGGTACCTCTACCGGCCTGTTGAAGTCACCGTCCCCAGCAGCACAGAGGGCGAGCTCGACACCTCCAAGTGGCGGCCCAACATGATCGACTGCGGCGAGGTCATTGTCTAGACGCCTCACGCCTCACGCCTCACGCCTCACGCATCACCGCGTCTGACCGCATCATCAAACCGCGACAACAACCCACTCTTCGGCGCACGGCACGCTTTGCTTGTTTGTTTTCCACAATGTACACAACCCACACATGGCCCGCTTCTTCTTCACTTGTATTGTATGTACCACCGCCATGATCCCACTCCAGCGCATCAACGAGAGAGAAAGACCGAGAAAGAGGAGAAAGCATGGAACCAGACAGAAGAGCCCTAGTAGAAAGGAGCAGACAGTGCATGAGACCGAGTACGTAACAACAGATAAGATGGAGGAATACCTGTTGTACAACTCAATATAAGCAAATGTATCACGTATCAGTATCTCCATGTGCCACTCTAATTATGATACAATACCAACGAATCTTAATTCAGACTATAACTGCTTTGTTTGTTTAAAAACGTACTACTCTACCCCTGGTTAGTATCTTCTTATCCCTATCTATTCTAGCAAGGGAGGAAAAAAGAAAGTAGAGAGGGAAAGAATGTTATAACACGGTAAGATTAAGTAAGATTAAGTACTTGTAAAGCTAGGTAATAGGATTATAGAGAATTATAGAGAATTATAGAGAATTATAGAGAATTGTAGAGAATTATAGAGAATTATAGAGAATTATAAAGAATTATAAAGAATTATAAAGAATTATAGAGAATTATAGAGAATTATAAAGAATTATAAGAATTATAAAGAATTGTAGAGAATTATAGAGAATTGTAAAGAATTATAGAGAATTATAAAGAATTGTAGAGAATTATAAAGAATTATAGAGAATTATAGAGAATTGTAGAGAATTATAGAGAATTATAGAGAATTATAGAGAATTATAAAGAATTATAGAGTCATGGATTGATACTACATATACACACCCAACAACCCACAACTCACAACCCCTGAAATACAACGCTACTACGCTACGCCATAACTACAGAAGAAAGGAGATATCAAAGATAGAGAAACGCTGCAGTTCCTCACACGTTGGTTGTGGATGGCTGCGCGAGAGTGGCTGGTGCAGAGGGAAGGGAATGTAAAGGAGGAAGGGTATATATTCTCTCGTCTCATCTCATCTCGTCTCATCTCGTCTCGTGGCGTGTCGTTTCTACTGCCCACGTAGATCATATCGTGCGTCAGATAAATGCTGGTTCCATGCTATTGCTGAGGTACTTCCTAACACACGAAATAAAAGTATCTTATCGTTCAAAACAACCCCGCTTTGTTTCGTCACGAGACAACGTGGGTCCGTCAACTCGCGTTTCGAACCCATCGCCATCTCGTAGCGGGTTGTTGACGTCGTGTCTCGACTATCACCATCTCGTAGCGGGTTGTTGACGTCGTGTCTCGACTATCACCATCTCGTAGCGGGTTGTTGACGTCGTGTCTCGACTATCACCACCCACCTGCGGGCTCCAGTTTGCGAGACTGCTGCTGGAAATAGCCGTCAAAGACGCTCAGCTCCGGACGTCGCGGCGGGGAATCCGATACCCGTGGTCGGCTGATGGGATCGACGTCGACGAGAGTGCTGGCTGGTGGGCTGGTCATGCCAAGGGGAATAGACACCTGTCCGCTGTAGCCGCCGCTGTCGAGGCTTCGTCGTCTGCCTCCCGTGACTTTCCCGGACCCGAGACTGCCGATGATGACGCCCATCTTGATGCGCTCTTTGGGCCGCGGTAAGACCATCTTCTCGATGATGCTCAGCCATTCTGCTTCCGCTTTGAGCTGTCTCAGCCGTCGTCCTGAGCCGTTGAGTCCTGCTCGGAGGTTGGCGTTTGTTGATGCTACGAGCCGGTTTCGCCAACTCCCCACCCGGTCGAGATGGGCGTGGAAAGACGCGTCTTGCGTAGATCCCGCTCGGTACTGTGTGAAGGCCGCCAAAGACTGGTTTTGCGCTACTGTCAGCATGGTCAGGAAGATACACCCCAGTGAGAAGACATCTGCCGGTCGCTTGCCGCGTGACACTATCGCCTCTGGCGCTGCGTATATGTAGGTTTGGTCCTGGAAGTACGTGTGCAGTTGGTCGAGCCGTTGCGATGTGGCCATAGTGGGGCTGAATGTGTCAATGTTGTGACCGATCTCGAACGGTGCAAGCAGTATGCGGGCGCCGTCGACTAAAACCTTCCGTGGTCGAATGCTGCGATGACAGATCGACTGCGAGTGGAGGTATTCGATCGCGGATGCAAGGTCGTACATCCAGTCTACCAATATGCGAGAGCGAGAAGCGTCGTTTCCTGGCATTGCCAGATACTCGTCTAGGCTGCACTGTGCTTTCTCCACCACAATGCCCACATGACTTGGTTGGGCGTACGAGCAGAGTAGTTTTGCTATGCTCTTGTTTTCGAGTTGTTTGAACTTGGTGATCTGTTCCAGTAGAGCTGCCTTCTGGGACGGGCGAGTCGTGACAAAGCGCTTTCGCACCAGCACACGATCATCGCTGCTGCCCAACATTCGCACTCGATCGACGCTCTTTTCCGAGTTTTTCGAGGTGCGAATGACATTTTCGGATTGCAACGGAACAGTCTCACGCGCCACAAAGTCCATGTGGCCCCCGTTCATCGCCATCTCCTTTGACGTCGCGCGCCACTGCTCCTCCACAACTTTGCGGGCGTCTGCTACAATGCCCTGGAGCCGGTCTTCGGGGAACGGCAGGCTCTCATCTCTCAAATCAAAGAATGATGCTTGCCGCCAAGAAGCAACGTCGTCACATATGTAGAGGAGTATCGCAAGTCGTGGATTCGATAACGTCCACTGCCATATCCTCTTGATCTGGCCTGCGTCCCAGCCTTGCCTTCGACAGAGATCATAGAACCATCCGGAAAGAGACTGGCCTTGCGAAGATAGAACGGAGGTGTTGATGAAGCCGTGCACCAACGGAGTCAGAGGAGCGACAGGTTGGCGATAAGGATTGGGAGAACCAGGGAAAGATGGCATCGGCGATGCAGGAAAGTCAACATTATGGAACGACTCTCCGTTTGGCGAGATGGGAACAAACCCTGCAATCGGCTTCATCGGCCGCAGAGGTTGGGGCGCAATCGGCGTTGGTGTGGTCGATCGACTCGTGTAGGGCGGGGTACGGTTGGGGCTGTTTTTGGGTGAGGATTTGGGCGACTTGCTCGACGCGACTGAACTCGGGCTCGTCATGACATTCGACCAGGGGTTGTTGTTTGTCGTGGTTGGTGTAGCACTTCGACTGGTCGAGGTCGAGACCGAAGAGGACGTCGGAGAAGAAGGCCCTCGACTGTACCAGGTTGGCTCCTCGTGCAAGTTGACCATAGATATCGTGTGCGATAGGCTGTATTGTGGTTTGTGGTAATCACCAGATGGCGTTCGCCATGGTGAGTTCGACGTGTGCGCCATCGTTGGGAGGATGGCAGACGATACGGCAAGTGCGCTCGGATGAGCGATACAACACCAACAAACCAGGTTGTAGAAGCAGCCGGTAGTTCAGGCGCGAGTAGTTAACATAAACGACAGTACGTGGTATTGAGGTAGGAAGTCAATGTGAAAGCAGACAGCAGAGGAAGATCAAGCGCAGAAGCCTCGGTCGCCAGCAGAAGTACTAGAGTCGACTTGACCCGGGGCAATGTAAGGCTGACCTCCATCAACAGCGCAGAGGCCTCTGATGTGTTGGCAGCGAGTCGCCCGCATTTTGTGCCACATTAGTAGAGGTCTACAATATATGGCCTTAGGTATGTGTGTTGGGCGAATGCAAACTGGGCAGCATCGCACCCTTGCGGAATAGTCATATGCAAGCGAACGTGGCCACCTGAGACTCGCCTCTTGCGTAAGAGTACAGCTTGCGCACAGGTTCGCAGTGAAGCAATCTCATGTGGTGCCAGATCACCCAGGGACCTCGTGTGTAGCGTGCGAGCCGTCCCGAACGTCTTTCCGCCGCAAGCGTCATTCGTTGGTGGTGGTGAGGCTGCCGCTTTCCTGCAGCACCGAGGATGCCGTGTCACGAGCTCGAGCCTGAGTACATGCAGGACCGTCTTGCTCCGCGAACGCAGAACGCAGCATTGGTAGTAACGAACCAACTAGAGGTCTTTGAAGTCATGGTTGCTTGCTGATCCGCAAGGGCTCGGCCTGGATGTCCGGCGTCACCTGCTCACCGTATCTTGTCGACACCCAACAGGCGGGGGGACATGCGTCTCCACGACTGTGGGTATGGGGACCACAGTTAGGTCTCTCTGTTGTTAGTGCGTCGAAAGGAGTTTGCGATGCTTATCAGCGTACGGGTGTTGCGTGAGCAATCAATGTCCGTGTATCTCTACTCAGGCGGCAGCGCCTAATTACCGGCGGCGTGAATTGTCCGAATCGCGTGCTCGCTAGAACCGCCGGACAGCTCTTGTCTATGGTCTAAATCTCGAAGTGGATAGACCACTGAGGCTCTATAATGTAGTCGAGTGAAAGCCAGAGGTTTGGACGAACAAACAGATGGAACCGTCGCGTCTGCGCGTTGAATGAGAGCAGCCACAACCGCACGTTCTGAACGCGTCCTGCTTCCTGGCCACCACGCGTCCATCTCTCAACGTAATCGAGTAGCCCGCACGTGGTACTTCTTGTTGCAGATATGCTGACTTTGGACTGCATGTTTTGTCACAAGCTCAACAGCTGATATGAGAAGCCAAGGACGCCTGACAGCTCTGATCTGTTCTGCTGGCGCTCGAAGAACGACAGCGGAGATTGCGCTAAACAAAACCCATTGACGGTCATTATCGCAGTGGCTCAACTACCTTGAGACGACGGTGGCGCGTACGACGGGGTTCAAGGGAGATGTGTGAGAGTGAAACCAGGCACTCGGAAGAGCTCGGTAAGGATGGCATACGCGACGTTCATTGGCCATGCTGTCCTGGCCTCACAAGCGCCTCTAACATCATCCGTGCACTACGACACAGAGCCTCAACACCAGTTGTCTCAAGGGGTACAGTATCGTCATGCCTGCTCCGGTCGCGCTCCCAGACCCATCTGCGTCGAAGAAACATCTGGTTGGTCTCCGCCAGTGGAGTCTCCAATTTCCTAGTTTGAGCTTATTCTTAGGCGCTTCTGCACAAACGCATAGAAAAACTCCGTGTCACCTGTCGCAGACTCGAGCAGCACCGGTCTCATCACTGTAATGGCATTTCCGTCCAGGCTTGGTGTTGCTTCTCCAGTAGGACTGCGAGGACTGACTCACGCCATGGAGAACCCACCACCGGACACCAAGACTGCGTGGTTCCGTTGCTCGCCGCTGAGCCACTTTGTTGTCCACGTTTGTACCAGGTTCTTGCTACTAATGAATCGCATGTAGAGCCGGTTTCTCATGAGGCGTTTCTAACTCTTCACTTCTTCTCTCTTTTCCAAGCTTTCGCTGCTAGGCACTCTCTTCTAGTACGCTGCTGGTCGGCCCTGTGACTTCATACTAACGAGTTTAATCAAACCTACATACCTAATACCACTCTCTACGATGTTGTTCAAGAATGCTGCGCTGGGCGCAATGCTTGCTGCTGGACATGCAATCGCCCTCAAGCTTGGCGATGTCAACGGCGTATTGCGACGAGGCGAGGATCTGGAGGAGGTACTACGACGAGATACTGGGCTTCTCGCCACTCTTACACAACGACAAGACGCAAACGCTGCCGACACAGCCCCGTTAGCTTCATTGACACCGGCCTCTGGAGATGCGTCCAAGGCGGATCTGCAGAAGTGGGAGGAACAGACGCGGGCAGCATGCATGCAGACACTGGGTAACCTCAACGGCCAAGCCTCGAACCCAAGTGGTATTGCCGTCTGCTACAACGTCCCTTTCCTCGACAACTCGACAGGTGTCTTCCAAGCCGAGCTCCGAATGTACAACGTATCGGCGCCCATCGACCCCTGGAAGAGTGTCACTGCTGCCGATGTCAGTATGACATTATCGTATCTTGGTGCTACAGTACAGGCCATGAACATGAACAACACGAAGCGAGAGGTCAGCGAAGCTCGAGCTCGCGCTAGATGGAGCGACGGAACGCTGGTCGAGCGGCAGACAATTAGCGGCATGACCGAATTGAAGACGCTCATGTATGTTGGCAAGATCAACTCAAATCTGATGGGTCCGGCTATGACTCAGTAAGTATATCCCATGCTTCACCAGACCAACGGCGGCTAACCCAGTCCACAGGGAAGCTCTTCAGCCGCTGCTCGTCCCTCAAATCGACCTCGCTGCACGGAACCCTGCCACCAACGCAGACGTCACCACCACACTCTCTAACAAGGAAGCTCGTTTCGTCAACGGTGTCTTTGCTCAGAAGGCCGATGAAAACGCGCCCTCAAACGCTGATCCCACCGCCGCCGCAGCAGCTACTTCTGCTGTCTTCCTGGCCGCTCCGTTCGTCGTGCCCGGTACGGCTCTCGCTTTCTTCCCTATCGGCTTGCTCGTAACTGGTACCTGGGGCGTGTTCTTCATCCTTTCAGTTGGCCTGGGCACATATGGCCGCATTCAATTCCGCGATCAGTACAGGAGACGCATGAATGCGGAGAAGGCTAGGAGCGTGCGCACCATCTAATCCTATGACCCACAACGTTCATTATGAGTTTTCTTTTCCATAGACATTGTACATAATTCACCATCCTGGCGATGCAACGAGAATGAAGACCAGAACGGGAATGATAGGGCATTGAGCAAGGATGTGCTGCATCGCACGGAATCAGAATATCTACATACCATCACCAGAAGAAATTGTCTTAGATCATGTACTTATTTCATGCAAACTTGTCGCCGTGTAGGACTCATGTACAAGTGCCCCGTCATTAGCCGAGGCGCTCCCCTCATTGGCTCCTGTCATCTCAACGTACTTGCTCGACGCTGATTCGCCAATTGAGGCCGTTACCGCTGGCAAGACAACACGCCCTGTGCAACTACATTATGACTGTATACATTTCTTGGATACTGACTCACCTATAGAGACATACAAATAGAAGATTCAGTCGCCACTTCTGTCTCGTGATATAACATCACACATCGCGTCAGCATTCAGAGCACCGAATTTCATTACAGCGGATACCATGTCGTTACCAGTGAGGTCCAAGGATGGAGTCAAGTTTGGAAAAGAATTGAGGGAGAAGGACTTCCTGTTTGGAGAAGGGTTTCTGAATCTTAATCATGGTAAGTTCTACATGATATCTCCTCATTTGTACATTGGGGTTTCCGGCCATCGATGTTCATGACAGTCCGGATTATACAATCCTTTATCAGGTCTCGATGAAACGAACACCCGACTCTACATTGGACCCAATTTAACACTAGTCAGGCTCCTTCGGTACCTACCCGCGCTCAGTGAAAGAAGCCCAGCGTTCTTTCCAAGACGCAACAGAAGCGCGACCAGACGACTTCATCCGCTACAAATACCCGGTACACCTCAACGAGTCTCGCAAAGCCGTTGCAGAACTCATCAAAGCCCCTCCCAAAACTGTAGTTTTCGTCCCGAATGCCACGACCGGCGTCAACACTATCCTCCGCAGCCTCACCTTTGCCGAAGGCGACCACATCCTCTACTTCGCCACTATCTATAAAGGATGTGGCCTGACGGTCGAATATATCACTGAGAGCACTCCCGCAGAGAGCACGAAGCTCGAGTACACGTATCCCGTGGAAGACGACTGGCTCGTTGCGGCCTTCAAGCAGAAAGTTCGGGAAATCGAAGATGCTGGAGGTAAAGTCAAGATCGCAATTTTTGACACTGTGGTCAGCATGCCCGGTGTACTCGTTCCGTTTCAGCGCTTGACCGAGGCTTGTAAAGAACTTGGAGTACTGAGCCTTGTGGATGGAGCGCATGCGATTGGGCATTTAGAGATGGATATGGGGGAATTGGATCCAGACTTCTTCGTGAGTAACTGTCATAAGTGAGTACCTCCTGCCCCTCGATATCCATGACATCGCAGGGCTGACTAACGATACAGATGGCTGCACGTTCCCCGCGGCTGTGCGGTTCTCTACGTCCCATTGCGAAACCAGCATCTCATCCGGTCTACTCTTCCAACATCCTGGGGGTTCAAGTCGTTAGACTCGGTTCCCAACACTGTCAACCCAAAGGGCACATTCGGTGGAGACGTGGAGTCCGAGTTCGTTGGTAACTTTGAGTTTGTCGGTACCATCGACAGCTCACCGTACCTGTGCATTCCCAAAGCCCTAGAATGGCGCAAGGAACTCGGCGGAGAGAAAGCCATCATCGAGTATTGCACTGCGCTCGCTCAAGACGCCGGTAATCTCCTCGCTAAGAGCCTAGGCACGGAAGTGATGGACAACAAAACGAAAACGCTGAGCCAGTGCTGTATGACGATGGTGCGCTTGCCGATCGATGTTGAGAAAGCACAAGAGGCAAGCAAAGCCGCCGGCCTTGGAAAAGAGCAGGTGGGTCGGGAAGTGATAATCTGGCTGCTCAGGAAGATGCGTGATGACTACAACACGTTCCTCCAGACAATGTTCTATGGTGGTGCGTGGTGGGCGAGGCTGAGTGCGCAGGTATATCTGGAGTTGAGTGATATTGAGAGCGCAGCGCCGTTATTGAAAGAGCTTTGTGAGAGGGCTGACAAGGGCGAATGGACTGGGGAGATTTGAAAGAATTGATGGACTGTGTTCAGCTGTAGGAAACTTACAACAATTCAGTAGACCAACATATAATAGCCTAGACGGCTTGCGTTAAATGGCACTGATCTCATTATAAGAACGTCGGATATAAGACAAAATTGAAGATGTTACGGTAGATGAGAGCCAAGCTGTACAATAAAAAATCACTCACGCACATTCAGCAGGGTTCGTCTGCGGTTGCTAGGTATTGTTGCAGTAGCGCTGCGGGATCACTTGAGACGAGTAGTGGTGATATGCGGCTGCGTTGCAAGGACTTTGTTGTTTAGGGTTCTGACGGACCTACATTCCGTTAGTTAAAGGCTGACTGGGTGATAACCTGACATTTGAGACGTATCTAGTTGCACATGCAAATGCTACACACTGGCGTGTATAAAACAAGAGCAGAGGCATGCGTTCTCTCTGAACTGTAAACCGTTCGGCTTCTCGTTGGAGCTGACAATCAAGACGATTGTAGGTGTGTAGGTGCGGTGGTGTAGCGTCCACGAGGTCTGCACGTTGCTAGAGGAAGGCACTAGGGCCATGCCCAGGTTGATACCACAGTGAGAACACCCACACTTACCTGCCTCACTTGTGGGTGGGCTCTTATGGTCGACACCAGCTCCATATAGGACTCACCACATACATGAAGCCTTTCGTCGTCCTCGCCCTGCCGCACACAATAAACCCCATGTCGCCCTTGCCTCACCGCCACCAACGGCCGTCCACGCTCTTACAACAACATACTTGACAACCCTTCTGTCACCATGGCTGATAGAGGCACGAAGGTGGTAGTGACGAGCTGTCAATGACACCGTGCCCTTACGTAACCTCGAAGAAAGACCACGACATTAACGCCTGATGCCTGGGAAGTCGCATCACACCCTGTCTATGGCGGCCAGAACCCTCCCAGTTACACATCGCCATACCTCGCAGCCCCACCCACAGCGCCGAACCCCCATACCTGGGATGCTGCATCGCACCATTCTTCGACCGGGACCCCGGCTACAGATCGCCATACTTCCTACAGCATGGAGCCCCAACACCTGAAGATACAATAACATAGGATGGAACCCTTCAGGTTGTTTTCGACGCATGATCACTCATCAACCAGAGTGCCAGTTCTCAGCCTTTGCACCTTTGGGCTCTCGTAAAAGGCACATGTTTTGCCCTCTCTGTCAAGCTTAATTTTCTCTTACACATGACTAATTGTCTAGCAGCAACTACAAGCCTCTGTTCGAACGTTGGAGTCCGTGGCAGCGACGACAGGCCTCGATTCGGTTGCTCAGGAAATGTGGTACCATCACAGATCTGTGTCGGAGTCGAAGTTACATTGTGCTAGCCCATATGCAAGTCATACCACACAGGACAAATCGGTGCAAGCGTACTGCGGAGGATTGGATTCTGTGCGGAGGGACTCTGGGGTATATCGATAAGAAACCTGCGCGTGCATTGTTGAAGAACATGCTGCTCAGCGCCCTGTGCTACCACGATAGGGGCGGTCCGTGGCGCAAGCTCAATAGCGAGAGTTGGCGCTGTTGGAAGGAACCAGAGGGGCAGTTATGCAAATAGCGGTTTTAGACAACAAGAACTGGCGTGAATGTGCATGCGTAGAGGGCCGAGAGTACAAGTGTCTGGTTTGACGTCAAAGCCAGGACGCGCTAGAAGGGGGCAGGAACAAAATTTGAGCGGCCATTCGGCGTAGCGCCCGAAGGGACAAAGAGGGTCGTTGGGCGTAAGCGCCGCAACAACTGTGTCCTCGAACGGGAGAGCAACGATCGACCATGGCCAGACCTTGCATTCGTCTTCCGATCTTGAGCGACCCGGACTGCAACCGTGGATTGAGTGTTCGGCAAAAGTGCTCAAGTCAGGTGGCAAGAATGTATGGCTGTTTGATTTGCAGGTACGAAGAGAGGTACATGTATGCGCAAAAAGTGCCCTCCTACGTCTCCGCTGGTGGCCGTAGCGCAGGGCTACATAGCGTTCGGCAGGTATTCTGCCACAAACGTAGAGGGGCAATCAGGGCAGCTTGTGCAGCCTCGTGAAAGGCTGGACATTTCAAAACCCCGGAGATAAAGGGACGCAAATACTCAGTTAACCAACCTATGCAGCAAAGCAAGGGACGGGGAAATTGTCGCAGGCTGCTGATTCTGAGCTGCTGCATAATCCACGACCCTCGGTTTGTTGGGTTGGGATGTAGCGGCTAGCCTCACAGAAGGCGGTGAGCGCGCATACAGTACTTTAATTTTTTGTTTTTTTGCCACACCCTGGAGGTAATCAGCGGGTGCTCAGAAGAGTTCTCCCACCCACGAAGGATATGCCAGCCTTGCGATGTGTTACACACAATGTGTTACATACAAGGTGGCAAGCAGCATAATGGGAATGTCGGGGCAGCAAGAAAAACTTCAGCATGTCGGCTTCGATTGGCACCAATGGAAGGCCGTGTGGGCGAACTTCGCCCGGTTGTGGAAGGAGCGCCACGCACGCGCTAGCCTATCGCCGCACGGTCGCGAAAACTGCTCCCACGATTTTTATAATAAGCCCCGCCTTCAGTTGCTGCCCTCTTCTTCTTCACCTACGTCTTTCTGGGCCAACAAAAAAAAGCTATAGTCGTGATCCAGCTGGTACAGAGAGCTGTCTTTCACGTTTCTCGCGTTGTGCGATTTGATACCCCTGTAGACCTCTGTCTACTTTTTCACCGAAAGGTTTTTAGGCCCCGCCGCCTTCGCTTATAAGAGGACCACCGCCCTCTCTTCACGAGTCTCTGCCTCCCTCCTTCACACACACACCTCCAAAAATGGCACCAGCAGCGCTTCACGACGCTTCGGCCATTAAGAGTGAGAACTCTAAGGCTGTCAAGGTCCTCGAGGAGCTTCTCAGCAAGCTCACCGTCTCCAAGGCTCAGGATGAGATCAACGCCTCTGCCAGCTCCATTGCCACCTTCATCAACGGTGACATTGAGGAGGCTGATGCCCCCACCAAGTACGTCGAACCCCTCCAGGTGCAATCATGCAAACGCCAGTACTTACCCTTCTCTCCAGGGCTGTCGAGCTTCTGAAGAAGCAGCTCAGCAACAAGAAGGATGCCGTCGCCCGTGAGCGTGCTCTCGATGCCATTCGTGCCATCGCTCAGCACGCCCAGGTCTCCGCCGCCGTCGAGCCCTACCTCGTCGCCCTTCTGCCGAACGTGCTGGCCGCAGTCGGCGACAAGATGAGCGGCGTCAAGGTCGCTGCTCAGACCGCCGCCGAGGCCATCGTCGCCGCCGCCAACCCCAACGCCGTCAAGGCCATCATCCCCCACATCTCCCACTCTCTCGAGAACGCTCAGAAGTGGCCCGAGAAGATGACCGACCTCAAGTGCATCGAGACACTCGCTGCCTCTGCCCCCGCTCAGATGGCTTTCCGTGTCCCTGACTTGATCCCCGTCATCTCCGGTGCCATGTGGGACACCAAGCCTGAGGTCAAGAAGGCTGCCTACGCCACCATGGAGAAGGTATGCGCCTTGATCTCCAACAAGGATATCGAGCGCTTCATTCCTGAGCTCATCAAGTGTATCTCCAAGCCTGAGAACGTCCCCGAGACCGTTCACTTGCTCGGTGCCACCACTTTCGTCACTGACGTCCACGAGCCTACCCTGGCTATCATGGTTCCTCTTCTTGAGCGTGGTCTCGTCGAGCGCGAGACTGCCATCAAGCGTAAGACTGCCGTCATTATCGACAACATGTGCAAGCTTGTCGAGGACCCCCAGATTGTCGCTGCTTTCTTGCCCAAGCTTATGCCTGCGCTCGAGAAGAACCACGACAACCTCGCTGACCCCGAGGCTCGTGAGAAGACCCGCCAGGGTCTCGACACCCTCATTCGTGTCGGTCACGTCAAGGACGGCAAGATCCCCGAGATTGAGAGGTACGGTGACATCTCCACCATCGCCGGAAACCTCAAGGCTGTTCTTCCCTCCAAGTACAAGCTCGATGACAAGTTCACCCCCGTTGTCGACTACATCGGTGCCATTGGTGGTCAGCTCATTGACGAGAAGGACTACGAGGGCCTGAACTGGCAGGCTAACGCCGGCCCCTTCGTCGCCGTCCTTGTCGGCGAGGAGGAGGCCAAGGACATCACTGAGAACCTTCGCAAGAAGTCTCTGCCTGCTTCCGTTGCTGAGGACGTCGCCGAGCCCGATGAGGAGGAGGGCGAGGACCTTTGCAACTGCACATTCAACTTGGCCTACGGTGCTAAGATTCTGCTCAACCAGACCCATCTCCGCCTGAAGCGTGGTCAGCGTTACGGTCTTCTCGGACCCAACGGTTCCGGTAAGACCACGCTCATGCGCGCCATCAACAACGAGCAGGTCGAGGGTTTCCCCAAGCAGAACGAGGTCAAGACTGTCTACGTCGAGCACGACTTGGACTCTGCCGATACTGAGATGACTGTCATTGGCTGGACCATGAAGAAGCTCCGCGACGTCGGCATTCAGGACGAGCAGCCCGACATCGAGAAGACTCTTATTGAGTTCGGCTTCACCAAGGAGCAGATCGAGGGTCCCATCACCGCCCTCTCTGGTGGCTGGAAGATGAAGCTTGCGCTTGCCCGTGCCGTGTTCGAGAAGCCCGATATTCTTCTCCTCGACGAGCCCACCAACCACATGGACGTCAAGAACGTCAAGTGGCTCGAGGACTACCTCATCAACTCTCCTTGCACATCCATTGTCATTTCCCACGACAGCAAGTTCTTGAACAACGTCATCCAGCACGTCGTCCACTACGAGCGCTTCAAGCTCAAGCGTTACCGTGGTAACCTCGACGAGTTCGTCAAGCGTGTGCCCTCTGCCAGGTCCTACCACGAGCTCAGCGCCTCCGACATGGAGTTCAAGTTCCCTGAGCCCGGTTTCCTTGAGGGTGTCAAGACCAAGGCCAAGGCTATCCTCCGTGCCACCAACATGAGCTTCCAGTACGAGGGTACCTCCAAGCCCCAGATTGCCGACATCACCTTCCAGTGCTCGCTTTCTTCCCGTATTGCTGTCATTGGTCCCAACGGTGCCGGAAAGTCCACTCTTGTCAACGTCCTGACTGGTGAGCTTGTCCCTACCTCTGGTGAGATCTACCACCACGAGAACATCCGTATCGCCTACATCAAGCAGCACGCTTTCGCCCATATCGACCACCACCTCGACAAGACTCCTTCCGAGTACATCCAGTGGCGTTTCCAGACTGGTGAGGACCGTGAGACCATGGACCGTGCCAACAAGATCATCACCGATGAGGATGAGAAGGCCATGGACAAGATCTACCGCATCGAGGGTACCCAGCGTCGTGTCATTGGTATCAACTCCCGCAGGAAGTTCAAGAACTCCTACGAGTACGAGTGTTCGTTCGCTCTCGGAGAGAACGTCGGCATGAAGAACGAGAGGTGGACACCTATGATGTCTGCTGACAACGCCTGGATTCCCCGTACTGAGATCATGGCTTCTCACTCCAAGATGGTCGCCGATGTCGATCAGAAGGAGGCTCTTGCCAGCGGTCAGTTCCGTCCTCTGGTCCGTAAGGAGATTGAGTCTCACTGCGCCAACTTCGGTCTCGACGCTGAGCTTGTTTCTCACTCGCGTATGCGTGGTCTGTCCGGTGGTCAGCGTGTCAAGGTCGTCCTTGCCGCCTGCTCGTGGCAGCGCCCTCACTTGATCGTCCTTGACGAGCCCACCAACTACCTCGACCGTGACTCTCTCGGTGCCCTTTCCAAGGCCATCAAGTCCTTCGAGGGTGGTGTTATCATCATTACTCACTCCGCCGAGTTCACCAAGAACCTCACTGAGGAAGTCTGGGCTGTCCTTGACGGCAAGATGACTCCTTCTGGTCACAACTGGGTCCAGGGTCAGGGTGCTGGTCCCCGTCTTACCGAGAAGGGTGAGGAGGAGGAGAAGGTTAGTACATCCACTCCTTTTAGAATTGACGCATGCTAATATGGTCACAGTTCGACGCTATGGGTAACAAGATTGCCGGTAAGTGTTATTAGGCTTCTATTACCACGACACCTTACTAATATCCCTGCAGCTACTGAGAAGAAGAAGAAGCTCACCTCCAGCGAGATGCGCAAGGTACGATTCAATTCCTGTCCAAACCAAGATTCACATTCGCTGACTCCCCTACAGAAGAAGAAGGACCGCATGGCGCGCCGCAAGCGTGGTGAGGAGGTGTTCTCCGACGAGGACGACTAAACTTCTCGCCTCCCGAAAAAGTCTTTCTTTGTTCTTCATGATGGTTACGGTGCATGCATACCAGGCTAGATGTTCGCCTATGATAATGATGGCAGTAGTGGTCATGGCTGGCGTCTGGATCTCAAAATTTGCGAGAGTTTTGCTTTGACAGCCCGCACTTTGCGGTTCGATCTCGTTGCAGATAGAAATAGATTCCCACAACACTTCACATTCACAGCTTGTTCTCCCAGTGATGTAATGTACTTTGATCAAAGCGCTGTTACTTATCTCTTCCCACGACTGCCATGAAAGACTCATTGGTGTTCTTATCGGATAGCCTCTACCATCGGTGCGGTGATGCGAACGAATCGCAGAGACGTAGTAAGTTCGAAACGATCACTTCTCTATAAAAAAGGGAACCGGGCCAGTTAATCGTGCGCGGAAGAAGCACAACGATCTGTGTGTACGAGTCTGCAAGCAAGCACCGTGTGTAGCGTAGCTAGCTGAACATGGATTGCACGTCGAAAGCATACTAAAGGGCTCCTGTGATGAACTTCAAGAGTACAAGTTTCGTAAGCAGCACCTTTCAACAACTGACATGGACTACTGGTCTTGCGCTTTGCGAATGTCTTGCATTTGCCCGTTGATAAGTAATTCACTGTACATGGCCGCCCGCAAAGAGTAGCTTGCCTACATGCCTAATGAAGTTGGAGATTACTACGCGGTGATAACAGCGATGACTTTCCGTTTACTAACAATATCGGTAATATCCCCATCTGGCAAAGAAACATTTGTATGGGATATCTCATGTGAAACGCTGCAAAACCAAGACCCACGAACCCCGACAACGCCTTCTTCTCCCCCCACCTCTTCACACGCACACACACGCGTTATGTAATCCCCATACGCTCAAAAACACGTGCTAGATCCTTCATCTGAAAAGGCTTCGTCACAGCATCGTCCATCCCACTCTCAAGCACCTGCTTCAGCTGCTCCGGCCGGGCGTTCGCCGTGACGGCGATAATGGGTAGGTGCTTGTTGATACTGCCGTCGCGTTCGGCCTCGCGGATTAGGCTGGTGCATTCGAATCCGTTTAGGACTGGCATCTCAATGTCCATTAGGATGACGTCGATGGCAGGAGGAGCTTCGGATGGGTTTGCGCCGTCTTTCCAGTGCTGAGTTGTTTTGATGAAGTTGAAAGCTTCTTGGCCATTGTCGGAAGTGTGGACTGTGTGGCCCTGGCGTTTGAGTTGTTTGCTTAGGACCTTTTGGTTGACCAGGTTGTCTTCCACGAGGAGGATGCGGAGTTGGGCTTGGGCCTGAGCGGATTGGTTCTGCTCCACTGCAGGGAGAGGTGCTTTTTCGCTGATTGTCTTGCTTGGCTCGGTGGAAGACTCGATAGACAAATTTGGGTTGGAGGCTCTGCAGGCTTTGACAGAAAAGACAAACATAGACCCTGCGCCGAGTTCTGAAGTGAAACCGATCCGGCCGCCTTGTAAGACCACTAGCTTTCGACTCACAACCAACCCGAGCCCAGATCCTCCGTATTTATTGTAGGTCTTTGGGGAGGCTTGCGTAAATCGAGAGAATATCCTCATCCTCCCTGCAGTATCCATGCCACAACCGGTATCTTTGACACTGCACCATAGGTATACGTCGTCTGCTGACACAACTTCGTTGATGGTTGGTAGAGGTACTTCGTCCTCAACAACAGTGAGATTGTCGAATATCCGGTGAGGCAGCGACGAAGAGACTCCGATGCGAACGACAATATTCCTGGTTCCGGTTTCTTCCCGGGTGAACTTGATGGCGTTGGTGATGAGGTTCACCAAGACCTGCCTGATCCTTCCAGGATCTGCTTTGATCCAGTCGATACCAAGAGATTTCAAAGAGAGGTCGGGAAGGACTGCGAACTCTATGCCAATTTGTGTGGCTGGAACCTTGAATGTCTTCTCAACTTCTCGTATAAAAGTCTCCACGTGGAAGACTGTGGGCGAAATCTCAAGTAAATCTGAATTTAGTTTGGACAGAGCCAGAATATCATCAGTTATCCGCTTCTGATGCATAGAGCAAGAGAAAATAGTATCTACGAGATCACTCATATCTTGATTGAGCTCAGAAAGTCGGTTAGTCAGTGCGTCAGCAGATGTTTGAACCAAAAGAGACTTCGTTTCCTGGAGAAGCTGCGACAAAGCCTCCGTGGAGTGTACTACGGCGCTCAAAGGATTTCGAATCTATAAGATGTAGTTAGTGTATAGCAATCAGAAAATGCTGGGAGCCTTTACCTCGTGGCTTGTCATGTCCACAAAGCTGCTGGATGTCAGAGCATGCACACGGACAAAGAGCTCCTTGCATACCTCTCTTGTTGTCGCCTAGCTTCCAAAGCTTCTTTCAGCCTTTCATGGTACAGAGCTTCGGAGAATTTGAAACCGCTAATGTCCGTCATTGTCGTTGTGATCTGACTTTGTTCTCCACATACCACCTCCGGATATGCTGTGAACTGTACCCATACTGGTTTGGACACACTTTTGATGCCTCCCGTCCACAGTCTTTTAAGCCTGACTTGACAGATAGCAGACTTTCCAGATGATGACACGTCCTCCAAACATTTGTCAAGTCCTGGAACATCTTCAGGAAAGACAACCGAGCGGATATCGACATCGTGTGTTGGCATAGCCATATGTCCAGTAAGCTGAAACCAGGTGTTGTTGACGAAAGAAGGGCGTCCATCTTGTTCCATTATCAATATGCCGAGTGGAGCGTTCTCGATGAAATTCAGGAGGCGTGCCTCAGTCAAGTGAAGCTGTTGTAAAGCCTTTGTGCGCTTGTTGATTTCTTCCTGTTCAATCTCTTTTTGTGCATCGATATTGATGGCGTATCCCGAAACACCAATGACCGTGGCCGAGTCGTCAAAGATAGGAACGCACGCGATCTGTACCCAGTGGTGTTGCTTTCTTCCTAAGCTCCGGAAGCGTATGGAAAATGTGGCTGGCTGACCGGCAACCAACTCTTTCCAATGAGTGTCCAGAATGGACTTGTCTTCTGGCTCACACAAATCATGAATTCTCAAGGTAAGCTGCAAGTCGCAGTGCTCTGAATAACCGCTCAAATAACAAAACGCTTCCTATATCATGTCAGTCATGTGTCACGACCAGTCACCCTTTGAATTGAAAACCCCACATTGTTATATGTGGCTTCCCCAGACAAAGCGCACTCGAACACACCGACGCTATTTCCAGTTTTTAGAGCTTGCTCTGAGGCGGAAAAGTAACACTAACCTGGCAGCTTGCATAATATGGAGCATACGTCGCACTTTTCCTGTCGCTGCGGCAGCTTCTTGCCTTTTCAGAGATAATTCTTTGGCGAGAATTTCTTGTTCTCGAGCTGCTCTTTTCTCATCATTTGCTCTGACTCTTGCTTTGGCCTCCGCCATAGAGAGTCTGGCAACATGATAGGCAAAAACGTGATGTAGAGATCTTATCCACGCCTGGTAAGCCTCGTCGTAAGGTCGTCGTGGAGCCAAACCGAGGATCAAGACGGCAGGAACAGTGTTTTGCTCCCTGACAGTCGGTAAAACAATGGCATTCCGACATTCATCGCCGTAAGATCGGAACTTGGACGCTTTGCACATCTCTTCTGGCAGACTTGCATCTTCAGCTTGAAGAAGCTCGAGAACGCCAGAGTCAACCGATTTGAAGACCTTTCTGATCCAGGCTTGATCTGAAGTGCTCTCGAGCTTGGCTTGAGGTAGCATTGGGAAATTCCCTACAGTGTTTGCGAGTCTAAAAACCTGCGTTCCAACCTGCGGATACACGTGATCTATATCTTCCTCGTCCAAGATCTTTGGATCCGCGTGGTAGAGCACGGAAAAGGCCAAATCCTTGTCGCCTTTAGAGATGCCATCACAAAGCGATGGCCATAGGTTGTTGATATCGGTTGCGGTTTCACAAGCGTGACGAAGGTCATGCAACAACTGATCCCTGCGAGACTGTAGGACTTCAGTGGTGGTCTCGTAGGTCGTGGCGTGGTACCCATCAAGTGAGAGCGGCAGTTGGATCATGGTAGCCGAGAGAAAAACTTCTTCGAGTTGCCCTTGGTTGTAGAAGAAAAAGGGCACATGAACTTCGTTGGCAGGCTTGGACCTGGTTGTTGCGCTTTCGACGATACTGTCTATCGCTTGTTTTTGTGCGATCAAGGCTGTGTTGAGGCCGATGGGTCTTCCCTGATATAGAGGATGGTGATCGTGAAGTAACCGACCATAAGCCGTATTGTAGAGAAGTATCGAGTCTTGACCGAGGAGGAAGAGTTGGGGCTGTGGGGATAGTATCGCAAGATTAATGAGTGTCAGTAACTCCCGCGGCCACGAGGATATTGGCCCAATTCCCGAGTCGTCCCAGTTCAGATTGCAAATGTATTCCAGGTCAGCATCTATAGCCGAATCGCCAGTTGACTGAGTGAGGAAAGCAAGATGAGGAGTGTCGGGAGAAAAGCAACAATTACAGCAGAGGCTCGCAAGCAGGGATGGGAATTTGGTCAGATTGGCAAGTGGCAAACCATGGGCAGCCGTGACCCTCTTGGACCCCGACTACATCAACTCTAGATTGGCTGGCCTGTACAGCGCCTTCTCACATCCGCTGGACCAGTGTCCGTGCATAATAAGACAGACCTACGACTGCTTTAACATCTATGCATAAATCTAAGAAATATATCATCTTCTAATGAAGAAAGTTCCTAGGAATTTCCTGTTACGTTTTAATCGTTGTAGCTTTTATAGTTATTAGAGAATTAGCCTGGTCATCTGTAGGGCTGGATTAGGCCTGTGGTATGCTGGTCCAGCGGTGGTGGTAAGACGCTGTAACTTTACATGAGTTAAATGCAAACACAGTGACAAGCCATCTCGAAGACAGTTAGGCTTGTTGATGGTGCCGCAGTTATTGTTGGAAGCGGAAAGCATTTTTGGAGCATCCGCACACGTGTGCTGGATTTCGTAGCTGCTAGACACAGTCAAACAGGTCAGAATTGATGAAACCCGTGCTTAAGAAAACATGATTGCCCAGCGAGCAGAGGAACGCCTGAAAACGGCATCGCGCAGTGAACACACTTTGGTCGATAATCCAAACCTTCATGTCATATAAAACTTAGAGTTATCCGCTGTATACACCAATCGTATTGAGTCGTGGTACGTGCGAACAGTGGAAGAGGGTCTCATTAGGTCATGTGGCTGTTGATGGTGTATGGGCTTTAAGGCAAACGCGAGGATAAAGATGCTGCATTGCTGCATTTGAGCAAGAGATATACAAATGCAGTCTTGCATATATTTGACATTGATGGCGTTGATGGCGTTGGTCAAATTCGATGTGCACAACTAGACAACTGCGATCAACGGTACTCGAGACGTGATCGCGCGTCGCGCGTCGCCAAATGACGCAATCTATATTTGCCTAGCGCGTCGCGCATCCACACGCCTGAACATCTTTCCTTGCCATCTGCGTATAGTATGACCACCGCTCTCTGCTGTTATTCCTAGGATACTTTTGTTCCTGCCTTGGTGTCAGGGCACTGAATTTCTCTTCCATGGCCATTTCTTCGAATGTCAGTGTGGTATCCGACCCCACTCCCGGCTCTTCGCCACCACCAGCCAATATGGATGACGACAACGTGTCGAAGACGATGCAGGACGAGGAGACGCGTATGAAGGCACAACGCCAGAAGCAAGACGCGAAACGTGACGCGCAATTGGAGAAGGAGAGACAGGAGGACATCAAGAGTGGTAGAGAGGTGTTGGACAAGAAATTCCAACAATTGGAGTTTCTGATGAACAAGAGCAAGGTCTGTCCTTACTGTGATCCTGTGCGCTATTTCCCGCTGATTTCGACGTGTACAGCTCTACGCGACTGTCATGCTTGCGCAAATGCAGCGCCAGGAAGACGAGGAGAAGGAACAAGATCAAAAGACAGACGGCCAAGCCTCCAAACGCGAGAAGGATGCCGAAAAGGCGGCTGCAGAGTCGCAACGACGCGCCACACGGAACTCCACCGCGAACAGCACATCGACGCCTGACAAGAAGGCAGACAGTGCGCCAAAGAAGAAGGGGAGAGGGAGGCCGAAGAAGGAGAACTCGAACATAGCCGACTACTTCAAGAGGGAAGACCTGGAGAAGAAAGTTGAAGAAGAGGCGACAGACAGGGACAAGGACAATATCAAGACAGGGGACATAGGCATCCAGGACCTCAAGTCTGCACGACAACCGAAGCTCGTCACCGGAGGTACAATGCGATCATATCAGTTGGAAGGGCTGGAATGGATGCTTTCATTATATCAAAACGGCATCAATGGCATTCTGGCAGATGAGATGGGTCTAGGCAAGACGATACAAACCATCTCCATGCTCGCACACCTGTGGGAGAACAACTCGTTTGGCCCATTTCTGATTGCCGCCCCGCTCAGCACAACGAGCAACTGGGTGGCTGAGTTCGAGAAGTGGGCACCAAGCATCCCAGTAATGCTGTATCACGGAGACAAGAAGGAGCGTGAAAATCTTCGCAAGACAAGATTGAAGAATCCGGGCACAAAAGACTTCCCCGTCGTTGTCACCAGCTATGAGATTTGCATGAACGACCGGAAGTTCCTGACCCACTTTGGCTGGCAATTCATCATCATCGATGAGGGGCATCGCATCAAGAATCTTGACTGCCGGCTCATTCGCGAACTCCAACAGTTTCAGTCTGCAAATCGTCTCTTGATCACTGGAACACCACTACAAAACAACCTGGTTGAATTATGGTCCCTGTTACACTTTCTTCTACCAACGGTCTTCGATAAGCTCTCAACATTCGAGAGTTGGTTCGATTTTTCTGGTCTAAAGGACAAGTCGAATTTTGAGCAGCTTCTCTCTGAGGAGCGACAGCAGTACCTGGTAAAATCGCTTCATGCAGTACTGAAACCGTTCCTGCTGCGGCGTGTCAAGACTGACGTCGAGGCTCTGATGCCCAAGAAGCGCGAGTATGTGCTCTATGCGCCACTTACCCCAATGCAGCGAGAACTGTACCAGGCGATCCTA
Organism: Ascochyta pisi; assembly: GCA_039634435.1. NCBI lineage: Eukaryota > Fungi > Ascomycota > Dothideomycetes > Pleosporales > Didymellaceae > Ascochyta > Ascochyta pisi. The sequence goes on along the minus strand of CP113329.1, from coordinate 1,221,712 downwards.
GACGGCACAAGCCGATCATACCTCGAGGACAAGGCAGTTGAAAGGCTAAGCGTCGGTCTTGCGAGCCGGTCTGGGACGCCGCTGAGCATTCGCAGCACTAACAACCTGAAGCGCAAAGTTGTCAGCGGTGCCAATACGCCCAAAAAGAGCGCGAAGTCGTCTCGTGCCGGCACACCTGTGTCAGTAGCTTCTACACGTAGTCGCGGTAGAGCTAAGAGGAGTTACGAAGAACTGAGTGACGATGAGTACTTTGCGGGCATCGACAAGGAAGACAGCACGCCCGAGAAAGAGGAAGAACTCGACTCAGAGGGTGAAGATGAGCGCATTAGGGCGGCAACATTCGAGATTGCAAAGCGCCAGCTCCTACAGAAGAAGCTTGGAAACCCCATCATGCAGCTCCGCCTTTGCTGCAATTCGCCCTACAACTTCTTCAACCCATTTCTCAAAGCCGAAGTCGAAGATGGCGAGACATTCGCATCCGATACGGAGATCGACGAAACTATTGTCTCAACATCAGGCAAGATGCTGCTTCTTGATTCCCTCCTTCCTCCCTTGATCAACGACGGCCATAAAGTCCTCATCTTCAGCCAATTCACCACAACTCTTGACCTCATTGGGCAATACCTTACCCTGCGCTCTTGGTCACACGCCCGCATCGACGGTTCCGTCGCGCAGTCCGAGCGACAAGCCCAGATCCTCGCCTTCAACAAGTCGAATTCCAAAGATGGAACGAATGTCTTCATCCTATCCACCCGCGCCGGTGGCCAAGGTATCAATCTCGCCGCTGCCGACACTGTCGTTCTCTTTGACTCAGACTGGAACCCTCAACAAGACCTCCAAGCCATGGATCGCGCACATCGTATAGGTCAAACGCGCAACGTCATTGTCTACCGCTTCGCCACTCGCAACACCGTTGAGCAGAAACTCCTCGAATCCGCAGAAGCCAAGCGTCGCCTCGAGAAACTCGTCATCCGCAAAGGTGGTGTGCGGAACAACGTCGGCAGAGGTGTGGAGAAGGAGCAAGAAGTTGAGGAGCTGCAGAAGTTGCTTCGGAGAAGCGACGGCGAGCGATTCGACATCGCGGGCGAAGGGGAGGGGAGGCTGTTTAGTGATGAAGAGCTGGCGATTTTGCTGGATCGAAGTGATGAGGCGTATGAGAGGGCGGAGAAGGGACTGGATGTTGGCGGTGAAGGGCAGGTATTCCAGGCCGTGGGCAAGAGGGAGGAGGGGGCTCTCATGGAAGGACTGAGGGCGTGATATTTCTTGTTGTATACCACATATTTTCGCATGTTGATCGAGACAGGTCTAGGCTCTTGTCAGAATATTCTTAAAGTGCATTGGCACCACCGTATAAAATCGCGCGTAGTCTTGTTATTTCAACTTGTCGACTGCACTCGTATTTGATGTTGTATTCTACTTTTTCTGCTTCTCGCCCTCAATGAAGTCCTTGATTGTCTGCTCCAACCCCACATCCTCAGAGAAGCCCAGCTCCTTCGCTCTCGCTGTGTCGTACTTTGCGGGCCAACTCAGGACAATTTTCTGGATACCTTCATCTCTCTGCTCCTTCACTCTGGACCGAACATCCTTTCCAGCAATCTTCTCCAGCGCATCCAGGATCTCGCCGCTCGTTGCTGTGTAGCCTGGCAGCAGAACCTGTCTGAAGTGGCCGAACTTCTCGGCGGGAACCTTGATGGCGTGCACCAGGTTGGTGGCCAGGGCACGTGGTGAAGTTAACCAGATACCGATGCTGGGATCGACGGGAAGCACTGAGTCCTCTCCATTGACAGGCTCGCGAACGATGCCAGAGACGAAAGACGACGCCGCTGCGGTGGGAGCTCCAGCACGAACAAAAACGGTGGGTAGACGGACTACACGTCCATCGATGAGACCTCGGCGGGAGTAATCGTTGACCAGGAACTCGATCATCAGCTTCTGCGTGCCATAGCTGCTCTCTGGCATAGGGACAATGTCCGTCTCGGTAGCCACGTTCTTGACCGCCGCACGACCAAAGACCGCACACGAACTTGTGAATACAATCTTGACGCCAGGCTGCCTAACTCGGGCAATATCGATCAGATGCCTCACGCTGTCGAAGTTCACCTTCAGACCCAGGCCGAGGTTGGCTTCTGACCCGCTCGACATGATACCGTGCAGGATGTACACAGCATCTGGAGCCTTCTCAAACAAGACATCAACTGCTGATGGGTCTGTAAGGTCTGCCGCAAGACACCTCACATCCTTGGATTCTGTTGGGTTCGGTGGCTCCTTGACGTCCGCAAGGACCAGCGATGTGGATGGGTCCGTCTCGATGAGTTTCTTAGCGAGGATCTGGCCCACAAAGCCGCCAGCGCCGGTAATGACAACTCTCATGATGACTTGTGTGTTTTGATGGTATATTGGTGTTCGTGGTGTGCAGCAGGACTGAACATGCAGGGACCGACGACGATGCTAACACTTATGACGTTTCTCCGTCGGCGAGAATACCGACTTGGGATGAGTGGGATGATGGGAAAAGGCGGGGGAACGTGGGCCGACAGCGGGGTCGGCAAATCGGCGGGCGGACCGAAAAGCCCTGGACATGCTTTTTCTCACAACACCACAGTTGTGTCTCGTGATGCTCAACTAGTCGAAAACCTCCAGGCTACAACAACAATCCCAGTGGCTTTTGCGTTGAGATGTCATTGCTGCAATTTCCCTCCAGTTTCCCGCATGAAGAGCTTGAGCCGCGATTCATCTCGGCCCGGTCGCTAACCTTCCTCTTCTTGGACCGCGGTCGTCCTCAAAGTGGATCGAACACCGGAATTTCGATTGATTTGCGATGAAGCCGCTCGTATGCCTGCTGCCGATCCATCGCCCCCGTGGAGGCGATGGGTCAACAAAAGGCGGAGTGCTGCTGTGACGAACCTAACAGAGAAGTCTGCTGTTGTTATTCGATTTCGCCATGGCTCTCGTTCTGACCGCGCTTCTGGGCTTCGCCCAACTGCCAATTGCGCAAGCTGTCGGCTCCTTGAAGATCGAGACGACTTCTGGCACAGTCCAGGGTGCAGTTAACTCGATCACCCCGAATGTTGCTCATTTCCTAGGTGTGCCCTTTGCTGAACAGCCTCTTGGAAAGCGCCGCTGGTTGCCGTCAATTCCCAAGTCGAAAGAGAATGGAACCATCGATGCCAGCAACTTCGGACCGGCTTGTGCGCAATTTGAGGGTAATGCTGAGAGCGTTTGGCTGACAGACGCCCCTGAGTTTGTCATCACACCAAGGAACTACTCAGGCGAGGACTGCTTGTCGGTGAATTTGTGGGCCCCTTGGAAAGAGGAGGGGAACTGCACCGAAGGAACGTATGCTGCTGAGGAGGAGAAGTTACCAGTGATTGCTTGGATCCATGGAGGTTCGTTCCAGACGGGGGGCGTGACAGTTCCTTATCAAGATCCTAGTCGATGGGTGCAGAGGAGTGGAAAGCACATCGTTGTTGGCATCAAGTGAGTAAACCCACAACCTTCTAGGGGTAGTCATCGCGTTTGTCTAGAGTTGACATATGATATAGCTACCGCCTGGGGATCTTCGGACAGCCAAACGCGGCAGGCCTTGCAGATGACGAGCAAAATCTTGGACTCCTTGACCAGCGTCTGGCTCTTGAATGGATCCGCGACAACATCGCGAACTTTGGTGGCGACCCAGCAAGCATCACTCTGTGGGGTCAATCTGCCGGTGCCATATCCGTTGACAACTACAATTTTGCCTACCCGGAGGACCCAATCATCTCATCCTTGATCATGCACTCCGGAACCTCGTTCCTCTCTCTTACATCGGTAGATCCTGAACACACAAACTTCACCACTGTCGCCTCCTCTCTTGGTTGCAGCAACCGCAACGCTACTGCGGAGATCGACTGCCTCCGCGCCGTCCCGTTCTCAGAAATAATCTCCTTCCTCAAAACACGGTCCGACAACGGCACCACGCCGGGACTAACATTCAACCCAATCATCGACAACCGCACCCGCTTCTCCAACTACACCGCGCGCGCACTCGCCAGAAATTTCACCCGCAAGCCCGCCATAATCGGCACGACGGTCGACGAAGGCAACGTCTTCCTTCCCTACAACCGCACATACGGACCGGACCTCGCCATCGCCGACACCCTCACACTGAGCTACTTCCTCTGTCCAAGCGTGCAAACAACACACGATCGCTTCGCAACAAACACCACCACATTCCGCTACCTCTACGGCGGCAACTTCTCCAACATCGCACCGCAGTGGTGGGAGGGCGCCTACCACCAGTCCGACATGCCGCTCGTATTCGGCACGCACGACATTGCGCGCACCAACTCGACGCCACTGGAATACAGTGTCAGCGAAGCGATGCAAGATTTCTGGCTGGCGTTCGCGCAAGATCCAGTTGTTGGGCTGCCGCAGCAGGGGTGGGAAGCGTACGAGCCGAGTGGCGAGGCGGTGTTGTTTGGCTGGGAGGGGAAGGCGGTGCAGCCGATTAAGGAGGCTGATCTTGAGGCGCCTTGCTCTGGGCTTGTGCCGAATGGATTGCCCAAGCCGCCGACGTTCTGAGCAGGGACTCTGGAATTGCGTGCTGTGATGCGTCGTGGATAGTGGCTGAGACAAAAAGTCAATGGCGCTTGTTGTACCCGGACGCTGCAATCTGAGATCTGCATTAGAAAGTATGGTATGGAATCGAGGACAGATTCAGATACCTGCGCTACACAATGTAACAAGGCCGTATTTGTCTTTGGACTTTTCAGATCCCAGATCGAGACTAGCAGGACTTGCTCGTTTACAGGGCAATAGACTTCACCCATTCAATCAGTCAGTCACTCGGATCACGGGGTAGTGTGTACAAATTAAAAAATCAACTTCGATGATCAACGAGATTACTCATTGCCATCATATCAGAATCTGTAAACAAGAAGGGTATCTACAATACATACAGTCTCTTTTAGTAGCTGTACTTGTAGCAGAGCGTCGAGCCAGTGGTATCAAGAATATCTCTGACTTTGACGTCCGGCCTGATGCCATACACGTTGAGGCGCGTGTCGAGCGTCAGCGGCTTGCCGTCCACATCCTTTCCGTCAATGGTAGTCGTGCGAACACCGGGGTTCTGGTTCTGCCAGATGCGGAAGTTGCGGTCAATGAAGCCCTGCGGATGTTGTCAATTTACTGTAGAATCGATGGAGAAGCAGTGGAACTTACGTGGTGCAGCCAGAAGCATGGGTCGGCAGGGGAACCGTAGACATCCAGCATGACGGCGCCGATACCGTTGTGGCCCCAGGCGTGAGCACCGCCCTCAGCGCAACCGGCCATGTCGGCAAAGGTGCTGCGCGAGTTGCAAGCATCGACCATGGACTGGCCAGTGTTTATCGTTTTGGCGCTGTCGCCGTTGCGAGCGAGGCAGTGAGGTTGGTTGCCTGTGCCAGGTCCAACGTTGATAGCCAGGTTGGCGAATTGCTGTAAGGGTAGTCAGTTGTCTAGTTCAGTGTCGTGGAACGTGATCTACTTACGCCATCCGTGACACACTTGCCGCCGATTGCGACGCCACCCAACCACTTGCTGGAGAAGATGGAAGACTGGGAGAATTTTCCAGCGTACTTGGTCTCGTCGAACCATGGCAATGGTGCAGTGAAGCCGCAGTCGTCACGAAGGACTTGCTCAAATGTCCAGAGGTAGTACCTGTGCCACAGCAGGAATTTGGCGTTGTTGTGTATCCTGGGTGTAAGAACCTGATGCAGAGCAACAAAGTCTTCGTAGCGGCTCTTGGAGGCTGCAAACTGGCCGGAGGCGGGCTTGCCCATCAAGCACTTGAGTGAGTCTACCCAATTTTGCCTGTCACTCGTGGAGAGGGAGTCCCACTCCTGACGAACGCGGACGTTGGAGCATGTTGCTGCGGCAGCTCTCGTACTAACTCTCAGGCTGGATGCGATGAGGTTGTCGTCGGTCTTCTCGGTCTTGTCCTCGAAGGTGTCCTCGAAGGTGTCCTCGATCCTGTCGCCGATCTCGTCGGCAAGGTCATGGATCTTCCCAGTGATGTTGAGTCCGGCAAGGGCTTCCTCGAGGGTCAATGTGTGTCCGGCAGTCTTCTCGAAGATGGAAACAGGCAGTGCAGGGAAGAGGGAAGTCAATGGGACAGACTCAGAAGGCACGTTCTGTCGCTTGATAGCAGCGCCAGAGACTAATGTTGCCGCCGACAAGGCGGTTGCTATTGAGATGTGCATGGTGTGAAGAGGGAGGTCGAAGGGTATTAAAATTAGATATACAGGTGGTGTTATTGTTGTGATCAGCGAGTGTAGGGTCGAACGAGAGTCAGCAGGAAATCAAGATCGCTGCTGAAGTTTCCAACATCAGGACAGACCGACACTCTTATCTTTACCAGCCGTAGCGGCGTCATCCTGCTGAGATGATGGGATGGCGATCACCTGCCTGATTGTACACGACGTTTGACGGCCGTTCACGGGCCATGGCATATGAAAACCGGGGTCTAACCTGCAAGGTCGTATTGGCAGAAAAGGCGCCTGGCCCAGCAGGCAAGTGATAAGCTTTTTGCACCGGTGCACCAAGCCACCACAGGCTCGCGGCTTATGTTCTGCGCAGATCGTTACCTGGGCCTTGCGTGGCTGGCATCGGATTTACAATCTCCGAGGCGGGGATATAGGGCTCGCATACGAGGTGTTAAAGCGCTTTGGTGATGCCACCAGCCTCCTTTGGGACCCATGAAAAAATCTCCCTGGCCGCGCTCCCGCGAAGGATTACGTCAATGCGTACGACGGCTTGTGTTGGTCACAGGTATAAAAATAGTCGCAACCACACCCGGCAGCACTGTCCATGGAAGCATGGAAGACCTTCCTCCACTTCGGCGATGAGATCACGTGGGTGCAGAGGGGTTGAAACGTTGTTGTTGGGTTCGTGACTCGGAACGCGGCAGCTGAACGATTGTGCAACGCATAGTTGCGTTACTATGAGCTGAGCTGACGATGGTTGCGTGGCAGCGGACCTGCTTGCGAGGAAACATCAGCCTTGTGTTGGCACTTCATCGTGCTGCTACTGCAATCACCCTGTGAACCTGTGGATCTGCACGTTGGGACCCGCTTGCTCCACTGACCCCTTTCCATGACAGCGGATTACAGGGCTGTCGGCCCACGGTTTGGCATGCTGCCGCCGTGTCCAGTTGATTGAGCGCTGCGTTGAGCTCGTGGTGAGACGAATTACAGTGGGTGTTGTTTGCTTGCCGGTCTTGCGCGTAGTGTGCTGACTGAGGACTGCAACGCTACTGCCATGGTCGCCAGCGTTCCGCGTGGCTGGAAGAGCATTCACATGGCGGCGCCGCTATCGCGGTGGTATTCACGTGTGCCCAAGCTCACACCGCTGAGATGGGCGAAGAAGGTTGGGTTGGAAGTTGTGACCGAGTGATTAGCTGAAATAGATGGAGCCAAGAGGGTAGGTGGGATAGAGAGGGAGTACAGCATCAATAGTACAAGGCGAACACGTATCCACGTGCGACGGTGGCCTTGTGTAACCTTCAGATGCGTTGGACTTGCAACGGCGAAAACGGCTTGAGCTTCAACGAAGCGTCCAATGGTAGTCCTATCGAAATATTGTCGTTGACGCTGCCCTTTACGGCTAGCCGCCCGCTGATGATGAAGGGATCACGTCCACGTCCACGTCCACGTCCACGTCCATGTCCACGTTCATCGTGTCGTGTGTACTTTCCGTCTTCCCCAGATGTGACTTGGCAAGGTTCAGATCTGTCACGTTCTGGAGATGAGCTGCCACGGCGAGCTGGACGAAAGATGACACTGCTTCTGGCTGCAGCTATGAAGTGAGTTGTAGGTTGTCTGTGGCCCCACTCGAGCGCGGTTGCCTACGGGTGTGTATTTGCCCATCTTACCACAGCTCCTGCAAACACAGATAACCAGCGATATTCTTTCACCACGGAACATTGATCCAAGACCAACGGACGGTTCCACAGCCTTGCTGATTAGCGCGTGCGTCCCGTGATCACGCGTCATTTGCGCTTCTGAGAGATCCCCACGTTGTCCGTCGACCGCCACTACCTTCACCGCAGCCGTCGACCGCCAACCGCCAACCGCCAACCGCCACCACCATGACGACCACACGGGAAGAGTCGCCAGTGCGCAGCTCACTCGGCATGGCGATGCGCAATCACCACGAATACACGTACCGTCTGCCCACGCCGCCCCGGGTCGTCGTGCCCCCGCCGACGCTCTCCACCGACATGCCAGGCCTCGTAGTGGGTGACGGGTCCGAGGGGGTTGACATGGCCTTTCTCAAGGACATGGTCCTGGAAGACATTATTCAGAAGAACACGTTGACTGAGTGGGCATATGAACGCCGCAGACAGGCGCAGATGATTCTGCCCTGGCTGTTCCTCGGGCCCATGGTGGCCTCCAAGGACAAGGACTTCTTCGCGCGCGAGGGAATAACAATGGTGCTCGCCATCCGCTCGCGGGACAACAGCATGAGCGGCGCCTTGCAAGCAGCGCGTGACGCCGGTCTTTCCGTAGCTACCATCGAGACCCCCACCTACCACGCCCTCATCAGCCGATTCCACGACACCACAAGGACTATTAACGAGCATGTCGCGAGGATTCGCCAACACGCACTGAATCAGACAGGCCAACCCACGCTTGGTAAGGTGCTGGTCTTCTGCGAGTCAGGCAACGAGAAGTCGGCTGCCGTAGTAGCGGCATACCTCATGGAGATTCTCGATAACTTCGACTTCGTCAAGGCAATGCAAGTCTGCCAGGCCCAACGCTTCTGCGTAAACTTCGACGACGCGATCAAGAACATCCTGCGATCGTACTGGGACATTCTGCAGGCTCGGCGCTCCGTGTCACGCTTCAATGCGCAACAACACCAAGCCAGCAACCTCGCCCATGGCTATAGCCAAAGCGCAAAGCCCAAGCGTCCTATCCAAGACACGCGTGACGACGACGATGTAGACATGGAGGATAGCCTGGACCCCTCGGATGCTCTTCGCTTCCAGGGTCGAGACAACACCCCCTTCCACAACTCCTAGGCGGAGTCTGACTGCTGCTGCATGTGCGGCAGATTTCTTTAAGGTGGCGTTCTCATTTCATATGATACCCTGCATGGCTACCGGCGTTCTTGATCGACTATGCACCTGCAATAATACAGATAACCGATGCTGCGTGCATCGCAAACAAGACTGCTATTTCTGCGTTTGAGATGGTTGCAGTTGACTACGGATAAGCACCAATTAACAATTTTAACATTCTCTCATCTGTCTGCATATTTGGTCATCTCTTTCTCTTGCATGTCTGGCATTCTACGCGTACTCTTCTTGCCTGACTCCAAAACTGCAATGTTGAATGAATCTCAATCAAATCTCGCGTATACACTCGCTTCACATCACCAAACAAAACAGATTCTTGTCAGTCTCGTTACCTTCGGAATTTCACACTGCTACTGTACATCAGAACTCGAACCACCATTCCACACTACAACCAGCTCTCCTTCCCCGCCAGCATGCCCACACTGACTAGAACCCCCGGGGCAGGTACACAATCTACCGTGGCAGTCGCACCGCTCTAGTCGCAGTCCCCACTATTCTCACTCCACGTTTCCGACGCATTCAACCACGGTACGACAACCAGCACCGCCCTATCATATTCTTTCGACATACGCTTAGAAGCCCGGGTGCCGAGTGTTGTGAAGACAGACCCGTGATCGAGAGGGTAGTTGTGTATGGACTTATTGGTGGTTTGGTTCAGATGGTGTTGGGGCTCGCAGTCATCCATGGATGCGTGTGTAGTAGTGTTGGGTTGGCAGGTAATTATTCGCGGATGGCAAAGATATTCGGTTTTTGGATGTCTTTCGTTCTTTGTGTTGACACCTCTTGAGGTTTGATTTCGCGAGGGCTGATATCGAGGTTCCTGGACCTTGTGGTTGGGTTTGGATATTCAGCATGAAGTGAGTGTTTCATAGTGGCGGAGGTCTTGTGCTGTTTTGTTTTGAGGTTGCTTGGAGTGTAAGGCAATATTTGCGAGGATATGTCACTAATGTCGGCACAGAGGATTCGATATGCCCCGTGAGTGGGCTGCGGAACACGCTCGACGAGCGAATACAGACTCCAGCAAACTTCGCCCAGCAGCTTTTCCCTCGCTGCCACTTGGCCAGCCACTTTCAAACACCTCGCCCGAAGAGACTCCTGAAGAGACTCCTGAGGAATCTTCTGAAGAGACGCATGGAGACACTTCTGAAGCAACGCTCGAAGAAACTCCAGAGATAGATCCCGGCCTCATCCAAACATCACCAGATACAGTTGCAGAGGACCTCGACACAGAGACCGCAAACCCAACCAACTCCCCCAGCCCCAACGTAATCAACCACATCCAAACCCTAGCCATTTCCTTCCACTGCGGCACCTACACCTTAGGAACAGGAGAACTAGACGACCAAGTCCTCAAAGCCTACAACGACATGTTAGAAACCGGAGTTCTCAGCACCAGCCCACCAACCAGGCAAAGAGAGCGCCGCACCTCCAGCAGCACCTCCTCCCACAAGACCAGACTCCTCGCCAGAAAAGCAACACTGGAAGCAAAACTGCAGTACCTGCATCGAAAATTCAACATCGTCCCATCTGCCCCCTTGCCCCCTTCGCCTGTATCCCTATCCCCAACCGACGCAGATACAAAATCCGCAGATCCAGACACCGCAGATGTCGAGCTCCTCAAGCAGCAAATCAAACACCTAGACAGCGAAGTCTGGAAACTGAAAAGCCAAACTCGCCACGTGGTGAAAGCCAGGAACCGATTTCATGGCGGGCAGCCGGATCCCGCGCTTTCAAAGTCTGCGCCGGTGGATACGCCCGCGCCATCGCCTTTCAAGGAGATTTGGTGTGAGACGGATGGCATGAAGTCGTTGTCGCAGCGGTGGTCTGAGAGCGGTGGTGGTCGTGAAGGTGAGGTTCTGGAGGCTGTGCAGCCAGATCGTGGAAACGCCGTGGTGACTGGAGATGAAGTAAGTTTTGACGTGGAAGGGGAGGAGGGGAGGGCGGCGGATTGGGTGGGTGGTGGTGCGCTTAATGCGCTTTTGCCGCCGTGGGAGGAGGTGGATGAAGAGTCTGCTCAGTGAGTGGTTGGAGAGCTGTGGATGAGGTTGCGGCTGCGATGGGTCGTGTGGTGGGTTGTCGTTTGGGCGTGGACTCGTTTCATTACCATGTGTTGATTTCATTGAGGTCTAGTCGAGCTACGTGGTACGTCCCCGGGCACAAACACCGGGGGAGAGCTATCGATTACCTTTGTTAGTCTATTTGTGTTCGTAGAGTGGAAAAGTTTATGGTTTAGAAAACTTTCTATAGAAAAGTGTTTTGAGGCGCCGTCGTACTTTCACATCTTACTGCTATCAGTCACAGGTTGCACTCGTGTAGAATGCCGACTCGCGATGCACTGAAGTAGGGGACAGTATTTGCAACCAGCAGCTCAAACGCCACACTCAAATCGATACTGTTTGCCATTCTCTATATCAGGTATATCCGAAACCCTACAACGCCAATCCAAGACAGATACTCAGGTCTTCCTGGTCTAATCATACAGCCATGCGCCCACTCCTTCCCTCCCTCCCTCCCTTCGGTGGGTTCTTTCTTCACAGCCTCAAAAGCATCCTCGCCGGATCAGTCTTCTCATCGTTACCCTTATTCGGCCCCACGGGGCTGGTCGCAGCGAAGAAGAGGACCTTGATGGCAACAGCAAAGCCAGCATGCAGCGCCAGCACGAAGACAAGCAGGATCTTGGACGTCTTTGCTTCGGTGGTGCTGAGGACAGGGTAGAGGTTGCGCAGCAAGAAGGTTGCAGAGAAGGCAAGGCCAAGGGCGACGAAGGTGTAGTTGAGGACTGGCTGGTTAGTACACGCACTTCCAGAGAGGTACATGATGGCTTACTGCTGATCGGACTCCAGCTCACCAGCGCAACGACTATCCACACCAGATTCGCGTATCCGTACAGACATGCGCACTCAAGGAGGTTTGCACTCTCACTCCCATACCACTTCAGCACGCCCCAGAGCCCGACAGGCACAAGGCCTGTGTATCCATAGACTAGCCCGGCCGCACCGCTCAGCAGCTTGAAGTCATATGCAAAGTGCTCCTTGCCCTGGTGCGCGAGGTACTGGTTGATGGTCCCCGTCAGGAAGAGGATGACAACAACCGTCGTAGCGATCCACACAGGGCCGTACAGATCCGGGTTGCCCTCAAGGACATCGAGGAAGTTGGCGCGCGGGTAGATGGTGGCGGTGCAGCGGCGCAAAACCTCGGCTGTGTCGACGTCGAAGGCTTGCGCGTAGAAGGAGAGGGTCCAGAGGAGGTGTTTGCGCGAGCCCGTCGAGGACGAGGTTGCAGGCTGCGGGAGGAACGACGACGAGTCGGGTTGGATCTTCGCGCCGCGGGTTGAAGGCGTGTTCTCGAAGGCTGCATGTCCGCGTGAGCATCAGTTGCGCCTGCATGGTGGGGTTGGAGCTTACTCGAGCTGTGAAATTCGAGGTCCTCTTGCAGGTCGGTATGGCCTAGGTCGCCCTGTGGTGGGTAAGGTCCTGTTGTGTACGTGTGTGGTATGCAGAGTGGAGAGACCATACCTCTTGGTCGACGTCGACGACGACATCATAGCCTCGATTTGCCATAATGGGTGTGCTTGCGGCTCGGCTTGTGGTGAGCTTGCTGGAGCTCAGCGGCCACTCTGGCTTGACGTCGCGTCGCGTTTCAAGGGTCCAGCCGCCAACACCGCTGATTGGCTGCAGAACAGATCACATCTGCTGCGTGAGCAACAACGTCTCCCTTGTATCCCAGGTTCATCGTAACAATAAAAAAGTCTCTGCTGGACACCTGCGGATAACGAGCCCATCGACAGCATTGTAGCATTAAAAACACATGTCAATAGCCATACAGGCACATACAAGAAGTGGTCAAATCATGTCTGAAGGAACACGATATGAATATTCACGGGAAGCTCGAAGCAATCTACCAGCCCACGGATCTAACTGAACCATCTAGACATTAGGTACGACATGCTCTTCAACGACAATCGTTTGTCTCATCTACGGCGCAGGCTCGTCCTTGGGGATGAGCGGCTCAACGTTCCAGATGCTCTCCGCGTACTCGTCGATACACCTGTCGCTGGTGAAGAAACCCATACGCGCCACTGTCAGAATCGTCTTCGTTGTCCATTCCTCAGTGTTCTTGTAGCTCTCGTCGATCGACTCCTGCGTCTTGATGTACGAGTCGAAGTCGTCAGACACAAGGTAGTAGTCGCCGTGCTCCACAATACCGTTCAGCAGAGCAGAGAAGCGCTCAGCGTCACCGAATGTACCACTGTGGATGCTGTCGAAGACATTGGCGAGCTGCGGCTCGAGTTCGTAATGCTTGTACAAATGCGCGTGGCGGAGATCCTCAACGTCTTCGGACAGGTTACCGAAGAGGAAGATGTTCTCCTCACCAATCTCGCGGGTAATCTCGATATTAGCACCGTCGCAGGTACCGATAATAAGACCACCGTTGAGGCAGAACTTCATGTTACTTGTACCACTGGCCTCAGTACCGGCAGTAGAGATGTGCTCGCTGATGTCGCTGGCAGGTGTGATGATCTCGGCTTTGCTGACGTTGTAGTCCTCCAGGAAGATGACCTTGAGCAGATCACCGACATCTTTGTCATTGTTGACAACATCCCCGACCTTGTTGATAAGGTGGATGACTGTCTTTGCCATCCAGTACCCGGGTGCCGCTTTGCCGCCGAAGATGGACACGCGAGGAGCGAGCTTCTTCCTGTCTTCCGGCGACATAGCCTTGATCTGGAGGTAGCGGTGGATGACACCGAAAATGTTGAGCTGCTGGCGCTTGTATTCGTGGATACGCTTGACCTGAACATCAAAGAGAGCTGCCGGGTTGACCTTGACACCATTGTGCTCCTGGATGTGCTGGGCAAGTCGAACTTTGTTGGCGTACTTTATGGCGCGGAACTCCTTCCTGAACTCCTTGTCGTCAACGAACGCCTCGAGCTTGTGCAGAAGAGTCAGGTCTTTCAGGAATCCATGGCCGCCAAGCTTCGAGGCAATGAGCTCTGATAGCCTTGGGTTGGCTTGATGTAGCCATCTGCGCGGTGTGATACCGTTGGTAACATTTGTGAACTTGTCGGGTCCGTAGATATTGACAAAGTCCTTGAAGATAGTCGTCTTGATCAGATCGGAGTGCAGCTCGGCTACACCGTTGACCTTGTGGGAACCAATCAAAGCCAAGTAGGCCATTCGAACCATCTTGGGCTGCGACTCTTCGATGATCGAGACTCGTCCGAGCATCTCGCGGTCGTTGGGAAAGTTGCGCTCGACGAATTGGAGGAAGTTCAAGTTGATATCGTAGATTATCTTCTTAAGTCAGCACATGATACGCAAGCCAGGAGGCATTCAAGCTTACCTGGAGATGACGAGGGAGGAGGTGCTGCATCAGAGGAACAGACCACTTCTCAAGCGCCTCAGGAAGAACTGTGTGGTTAGTGTAGCCGAAAGTTTTCTGCACAACTGCAATTGTTAGCGCCCGCAGAAGATTTGATTACCTCCAGGCGACTTACTGTTCCACGCATCGTCCCAGTCTAGACCCTCAATGTCGATCAATATCCTCAGGAGCTCAGGGATCGCCAGAGTCGGGTGGGTGTCGTTGAGCTGGATAGCAACCTGGTTAGGGAATTCGCTCCAAGCTCGCTTGCTCTTCTTGAAGCGGCGAACGATGTCGTAGAGTGACGCGGCGCACCAGAAGTATTGCTGCTTAAGACGAAGCTCCTTTCCGCGCTCGAGGTTGTCGTTAGGGTAGAGAACAGCAGAGATGGTCTCAGCACGCTGCTGGTCTGCCACTGAACTCTCGTATTCTCCAGAGTTGAACTTCTGGAAATCGAACTCGCCGCTGGCGGCCTTGCTGCCCCAAAGACGGAGGTTGTTGCAGGTACCGGTTTGGTAGCCGGGAACAGGGACGTCATAAGCCACAGCCTGTACAATCTCGCCGCCTTCCCAAGATGATTGCTGTTTGCCCTCGTCATCTTGCCAGCGGTTTACGTGGCCGTAAAACTGGATGTCAACAGTGATGTCGTGTCTCTGGAACTCCCACGGGTTGAAGTCGAGCCAGTAGTCTGGGACTTCGACCTGGTATCCGTCGACGATTTCCTGCTTGAAGATACCATATCTGTATCGCAGACCGTATCCCCAAGCTGGGTAGTTCAAGGAGGCCATCGAATCGAGGAAGCAGGCGGCAAGGCGTCCAAGACCACCGTTACCGAGAGCAGCGTCATGCTCCTGAGAAACCACGTCTTCCATACGGAAACCAAGATCGGAGAGACCCTCTGCAAATACGTCAGCGGAGCCAATGACTGGATCTCGAGTAACAAAACTCACTGGTAGCGATATCCTTCTGCTCAACGTTGAGCATGGCATTGTCCAGAGCTCGTCCCATCAGAAATTCAAGGGAAAGATCTGCACGCGTCAGCCACCCGTCGGTAAGCTTCTCATAGAGCCAACTCACAGTATACGCGCTTCTGGTCAGCAAATGTCTGGCTCTGCTGTGTCTTGTTCCAGTCAAGGACCAGGCGATCCCTGAACGCCAGGGCGGTTCCAGCGTACGCAGCCGATTCATCGCAGTTGAACAGCGAGCGAGCGAGGGTAGTCTCAATGTGACGGACTGTCTCCTTGTTGAACTCGTCTGATGTGGAGAAAGGCTTGGGCATCTGTAGTCTTATCAGTACCCCACATTTACTATGAAGCTACCCCGCAATCAAGGTACTCCAAGAACCGGTCGACTTACGAACTTCCTCCAGGCCTCACGCTGGGGCTCAGGAATACTGTTCTCAACAGCCTTGATTTCGCCGGGACCGAAGCCAGTCACGGTCCTCTTGTGTTTGGGGCGAGTGAAGTTCGCAGGCCCAACGGGACCCTTCAGGTCAGCAAGCGGAGCGCTTGTCGAGGGACGACGCTCCCGGGGCGACGACGAGGAAGCAGCGGTCGCCATCTTGAGGATGTCAATTGCAGAGAAAGGCGAGTTGCTAAGTGAATGTCGATGTCGCACAGGAGACGGAGGGGTTGAAGGACGAATTGTGGAGGAGGGGAGGGAGGAGAAGTATATTGAGGTCTTCGGAAGCTCAGGGAAGGATGACCAAGCTTAGCAAGCCTGTATGTCCACCTGGTGGTTCGAGTGTTTACGATCAGGGAAGAGGATGGCAACGGGTGTTTACGCCGCAGGAACGAGAGCTTCAGGCAGGCAATCAGCAGGAGCGAAGCGCGATCACATATCAATTAACATCAGGAGATAATGACGACTACAATCGAACGCGGGGAAGGGATCGAGCTGACAGCAGCTAGCAACACTGTTGAGCTGCGCGACAGATGCAGCTTGATGCACGGTTGGGCGACTTGAACCAATGTGGGGTAGCAGGCGCAAAGCAGAACTCTCTCCAACCAGAGTTTCCACCGCGAGGCGGTTGACTAGCTCAACTGAGTGTGTATTCAATGCGCTTGTGGCATTCTGAGCGAGGCGTTTGCGCGCTAGAGGGTTTCATCACGTCGAGGCGTGACTTTAATGTGGCCGGATGTCGGTGGTGTGATGGAGGGGAAGGAAACGTGACGTCTGGGCACGCTGAACGCGGAGGAAAGCTCGGGCTGGCGGTGTGCGGCTCTCGACGGGAACAGCAGCAGGATTGTCGGACTGATTCATGTTGTACATGCCAGCCTCACGTACACTGTCAATTCACGAAAAACATGTAGTGTACGTGTTGACATTTCTTGGATAGAATGTGATGTAGATACGATTACGCGAGAAGCTACGCTATAGGAATGCTAGATGGTGCTATAGCAAGAGCTACCATGTGTTCAGGGTATCGTGCGGACAAGACAAAAGACGAGGCCGCTAGGTTCGGTCCTCTTTGCGAAAAACAAGCCCGTAAACTCCTCGATGTTGATGCCGCTCGAACGCTTGATGGCTGAAAATGCTGGAATGATGTGGGTATCGTAAGCGCTGCATGAAGAGCGAAGCCAGTGCTGAAGTGCGAGGAAGAGCGCTGCAAATATAAAGAAAATGACCTCTGCAGCTCAAGGACTAGGTTCTGGTGTCTGAACCCCGTGCTTCCACATGGCTGTGCCGGCCAAATCAATAGAGAAGTTTCGACGACGACCACCAACCTTTGCGACGGTGTCGTTCTCAACCATCGAAACCGCTGCTGTAGGCAACGTCTCAGCACGCAGCATGTCTTGTAACATGTTGTCCATCATGCCTTCAGTAATGCGGCAAAGACCATAATCCATGTCCTGAAGAATCGACCGCTTGGTAGCCTCGAGCTCCTGGATGGTGAACTGGTCACGGCTCACGCCTACGGCCCAGTAGTGGGCAGAGCGACGTGAGTCGCTGAAGAAACCGTGAGCGAGAGACAGGGCAGCGAGAACAAGGACGTCTGGGCTGACGGAGGCATGATGACATGTGTCGGTCTTCATAAAAAACCTGAGATCCCTGACATAGTCGGACGGCAACAGGGTCTCGCGCCACGTAGCAGCGAAGCGGTGCGAGAGACCATCAAGGATGCAAGCGGCAAAGGCGACAACCTCGTCTGGCAGGCATGATCGTTCCAGAAAGCCGCGGATGCCAGGCACAGAAGGTCGGGTTGTGGAGACATTCAACGGGACAAGGTTGGCAAGATGGATAGCATGTTCTAAACATAGTAGTTAGCCTTTGTATCCAATAATGCGTGTGGCGAGTAGGGCATGCATTGACGAGAAAAATCATCGATCGACAGGAACACCGTGGAATGTGGGTTCAAGCAGAAAAGGAGATTGGACTGCTATGACGTCGCGCGAGTCGGTTCGTGCTAGCATGCAGGGGAACGTCGCTCAGCCGAGCAAGTCCCACATGTCCAAGACCAACCAACAACAGACTTGTCTCGGAGGGGAAATATTGCACGTGTAATCGTGCAGTGTTGGATGGGAAACTAACTTTGTAGTTCAGGAGCAAAATCTTGCGCTTGCGGTGTTGATGATGTATGCTTCTCGGCGTTGTGCTCTTTTGCAGGTGGAGGGGTGGGCAGGTTGGACAGCGAGCCGCATGTCGCAAAGTAGAGATCCAGCTCCTCGTCGGTCATGTCGCTGTTGATTGAAAATGCTGGCGAAAGTTCCATCTTGAAAGCTAGCTTTGGTGTTTGATTTTTCGATTCGAAGTTGTAGAGAACTCGGTCGCAGTTCAGGTCGTGTTATACGGCGACGGTCGTTGTGTTGCTCGAATGATCATTCCAGTGTTTCGGTTTGTTGGTTCGCAGATCAAAGGACCGAAACGTCGTGGTAGCTTGAGAATAGTCGGCGAAGGGAGAAGAACAAAAAGCCTAACAACGAGGGCATCCACGGCACTATATACTGCTCTCCCAAAAAGACGACAGTATTCGAAACGGTGAAGCGGCTGACGGTGCTCGCTAGCTCCGTATAGCTCCTTAACCCGTAGCGGTCTCCCTGCCGCAACACCAAGCCCTACCTGAACACCTAGCGCGCTAGGCAGTGCAGTAGGGGTTATGCAAGCGAAAATTGAATATTCGGGCAGTAGCCGCACCGTCAGATCCGCCGTACTACGCAATTGTGGATGCTGCCCAGGTGTTTGCGAGGTCGGCAGAGCCCGTCCAAGCCCGTCCAGTGGAAGATGGTGGACGACAACGACCTACATCGTACCTTCCCCTCCAGGCAACCAAGAAACAGCATCCCGCATAGGAATGCTTTCGCCATGGCCCGATCAACTACACGTCGACGCAATCTATCTAGCTTGATGGTTCCCCAGATCTGCATTCCAATCTACTGCTGTACGGAATATCGTTACAAGGTTTGATTAATTTCGCATGCAAAGCTTCGCCTAAGGCCGCCCGTCCCGTCCAGTGTCCGTCGGTGGCTGAAGGGTCGAAGACGACGATGACAATGTCCGCCAAACATATGCTCAATACCGACACCACACGTCTGCACCACATCTGCTGGAGAGACGGATGGGGAATGTTTCACATCACGAAAGCGGCCCTTCTGCGTCTCCGTCAATACCATCACGCCACCCACGCACCTACCGCACCGTCCACCCGAGCAGACAGCAAACAGCTCCGAATCTCCAACGCACTCACCGCCAATTTACCGCAAAACAGTCTGCCACCGCGCGGCGCCGCAGCGGCGTCTGTGAATCGCGGAACGAGTGCGTATACGGGAGCTCGGGCGTATTGTACATCCGCGCGGTATTTTGACGAGCACACACCTCCCCACCAAGCCGCCAAAGGCTACGCACCCGACCTGCTAACCTTCAAATTGACGAAATCCCCACGCACGCTCCCACGCCATACCGCAAAGGCAACATGGATATGATATTTTCAGATAGATCGATTCATGAGGAAGTCGTAGGATTTGTGGTGAGGGGATCGTGCTTCGCTTCAATGTTCCGAGATCCTTCACATGCAAGTGAGATGTGCTGGCCCATACAGTATTGACAGACCCATCGCGCTAGTAGCAAGTTAGCACAGCAAAACACAGCAACGGGACAACAGCCGTGAAAGCGAAGTCGCTTGAGCGTGCGTGCGGACAGGGGGCGTTTCTATAAACGCGCAGTGGACCCAGGAACGGCAAATGCAGGGCGAATGGTGTGCTGATGGCGATGCAAATATTGGACCTGTCCACGTTCTCGGAAAGCAGTCGACCTGCAATATGCAACGTGTATTGACAGCCTTCTCAGCCACTCGAGATGGTCCACTGAAACAGACACATGCTCTCGCACACCAGCATCAACACGTACGTGGGCACCACACTCAATATCTCCACTGCGGTTGTCCCACCATAAATCCACATGCAGACATCTCGAAATGTGTGGAGACTCCAAACACTGCAGTCCAGCCCTTGTTGAGCATCTCGATCCCCCCCAAGCACCTCGCCGTCCCCATCTCCAAAACCCCCGTCAATGCAAAATCGTGATGCAGTCCCGAAAAACTTACCCATCATCGATAGACCACACAAAAAAGACAAAAACCCATGCACACATGTTATGTGCATGCCAGCTCGTCGAGCATGAGCCCTTCAACTGAGAAAGCGTGCTACAGGCGCCTCTCACATCATGGCGCTGCTAGACCCATCTGTCAGAACTTGGCTTGTTTGCGTTCGCTTCGATTCGATCCGATTCGAATAGAAACGAAACGGAACGGAACTTTTAGCTTGACGGTCGTGCGCGTTGTGCGAGCTAGGCAGACAAGCGAATCATCTCACAATCGCGGCATTTGTAGGTACAGTAGTTCCAGGTAGCGCAGAACGTTGATGTGGCGCGACGTTCTAGCAATTCATTGTTTTCAATTTCAAGTGAGCACTTTGAAGACAGTGAAACAGGCATGTGGATATCGATGTGTGGTGAGATAGGAGCTGAGACTCAGCTTCCACCAGCTCCTCCATATGCCAAATGCCTTGCATGAGCTGGCGAACATGTGGAACGTGAGTGCGGCTGAGGAGCGCTGTGAGACGCGGGTGTAGGGATAACATATTCAATTGCAATAAAGCCACTATACAGCTGGAAAAACGCTCAGAGGTATATCCTGGTCGCACGCGCAGGACAACGCGGACTCATCTGACATCAGCTCCTTTCCTGGCATGCTCTCGAAAGCACACTACCAATTCCTTTTCGACATGTTCATATCCATAAAGCAGGCTTGTTACTATCCATTTCCAACTTTCAATCTCTCTATTTTGTCGCGACCGTATAGCATCATACGTCATAGCTTGTCATACCTCGGACCTCCAATGAGTGCGTAGCGCCGTCATCGAAAAGCAGGTCATTGTCGCACGCCTCTCGGAGCGTTTACTGAGCCTTCTTGGGGGCAGCACCGGGCTGGCCACCGACGTACTTGCGGATGTCGGTTGCATCAGCAGCCTGGCGGGCAATGTTCTTGAAGGTTCCCCAGCCTTGACGAGCCGCAGGAGGGGTGCTCTGGTTGGCGAGCTGAGCGTCAATGCGGGCAGTGACCTGGTTAATGGCATCCTGCACAAAGCTGCTCTGTGCGTAGCGAGCGCGGAAGAAGACGGTGTAGACAGCGAGCAGGATCCACGAGCCCTTCTGGAAGAGAAGAGCGGAGCCGATGACGCGGAACCAGAGAGCAATCTCAAGAAGAGCGACCAAAGTCATGCTAGCATCGTAGTATTCCTTGACAAACTTGCCAATGGTCTCGGCGAAAGCCGAAGCCTGGGGCTTAGCGCCAGGTGCTGAAGCAGCAGCAGGCTGGGGGCTGATGGTGGGGATCAAGTTGGAGCGCACGTAGGTCGCAACGTGGAAGATGGAGTAAACAGTGAAGGGTAGAACGGCCAGGGGGACCTGGCGCATAAAGAGCCAGACAAGCGCCATAACTGTGTTGGTGTCAGCTTGTGTTGCGGGGTCAAGGGAAGCTCTGTCAGCTGCAAACACTTACTCAGGTACTGGACGTTCTCATCGGTGGCCAGGGCCATGACACCGCCCTGCTTGCCGGCCCTCATGCGGGCGCGGTATGCCTTGTAGACAACAATGCCATACGTGACGCAGGCGGACACAAAGGCCGTGCGGTACGAGAAGGCTGCCCACTTGGAGTTGTAGTTGAAGGTGATGTAGGACAGTCCGTATCTCAGGGAAGCCAGCAGCAAAGTAACGTGACCGGCGAACCAGGCAAACTGCAGAGTCTGCGCGAGCGCAGCG